>CAKNXH010000829.1:76316-134984 GCA_932178445.1 Andricus quercusramuli | reverse complement strand
TCTCTGATTTCCTTGAATTCTCTGATTTCCTTGAATTCTCTGATTTCATTGAATTCTTTGAATTCCTCGAATTATCTGAATTCCTTGAATTCTCTGAATTGCTTGAATTCTCTAATTTCCTTGAATTTTCTGAATTCCTTAAATTTTATGAACTCCTTGAATTCTATGAATTTTCCGAACAATGGATTCCTCGGATTCTACGAATTAATGGAAATCTATAAAAAGCATTCGACACGGTAAATAGAAGTAAACTTTGGGAAGTCCTTAAAGAGTATGGAGTGAATGGAGGGCTCCTACAAGCAATAAAAACAATATATACAGGTAGCAAAGCGAGTGTAAGGGTAAATGGGAAACTGAGTGACTGGTTCGATATTATGCAAGGTGTGAAGCAAGGATGCGTTATGTCCTCGTGGCTTTTTATCATATTCATGGATAAGTGACTAAGAACTGCCCTCTTCGACGAAAAAGGTGTAGATCTCGAAACCGTCAAGGTACGTGGGTTGGCTTTCACGGATGACAAGATTGTTATGGCAGAATCAGTCGAAGACTTGCAAAGAATGTTGAATAAACTTAATACAAGCATGAAGAACATGGACCTCAAAATTAACGTGAATAAAACGAAAGTGATGGTGTTTGAGGGAAAAAGTTGAGAAAACAATATGCAACATTGTCCTAAATGATGAGAGATTAGAACAAGTTGACAAGTACGTATATCTAGGTAGTCTATTCACTAACGACGGAAAAATAGATGGGGAATTAGATAGGCACATAAATAAGGGTAAGCAGGTTATCGGTAGAGCAGGGTCCATCCTCACGAATAAAAACATATCAAAAAAAGCTAAAATGGCCATACATAACTCTATTTTCGTGCCGACTGTACTATACGGTAGCGAGACATGGACCTGACAAGAAAAGGACAGGAGTAAAATCAACGCGATCGGCATGAAACCTCTGCGCGTAATATGCGGGAAAACTCTGATGGACAAAGTACGAAACGAGACAATCCTCAAAGAATGTGTTACAGGGGAGACACTAGTTGACATATGGGAAAGAAATCAGCTAAGGTGGTTTGGACATCTTGAAAGAATGGAAGATGAGCGACTGACCAAGCAAGTGTATAAAGGTAAAGTAAATGGCAGAATGCCCAGAGGTAGACCGCCAAAAGAATGGTTAGAATCTGTGAATGAGACACTAATACGAAGAGACATAAGAAGCCACAGAAATACAAGAGCCTGCATGAAAAAATGCATGGACGTGAATGAAGCTAGAGTAGTATGCCAGGACAGAAATGTGTGGCGACAAATAGTTTATAAACAGAGTGACAATAGAGTGAATGATGCCTGAAACAAAGACCCTGGATACTAATGGGCCCAAGTGGGGAACCATACATAACAATTTTGTGAGGCTCCTCACTTGGGGTGATCGCTAGAGAGATTGATCAGCAACCTGGGTCGGAGCAGTGTTGCGGAGTGAACGTGTCATTTATATGAATAACACGAGAACTCCAGATCAATCTAAATCATCTATACCTAACACCCATATACCCATCTACCCTATACCCATATACCGATCTACCTCATACCTATATGCCTATTTCACTACTTTCCAACCGAGCAAGTCACGCCTACCCCGAAAGGGAAATGGCCTAATGGTATAATAATAATAATAATAATATGAATTTCTTGAATTCTATGAATTCTTCGAAAGTAACGTTGGGTAGGGTCGGCGTTTTCGCGTCGGCCTCAGGTTCACGGGATTTTCAAAACTTTGCACATGTCCAAACTCTTTCTCCAATTTGCTCTTCAGGATTAGAAATTGTGTGGCTATAGTCTAAAAAAGTGTATTATCTAACATTCAAACTTTGGGCTGCATAATATTATTATTCGACTAGGAAATAGCGATTTAAACAGTTTTCAACAGATTTCTGATACTTACCTTGGAGTGATGCGTACAGTTTGGATGTTCGGAACGAATTTTGAATGATGGTTCGAAAAAGCGATTAAAACTAGGCTAATTTATGTAAAATGATAAGAAGAGAGAATTAGTAAAGTTTTAATCATAGCGGAACTCTCTATTGTTCTTTTTATGCAAGTTAAACTCTGGATTCCGTCGAACTTAGTGTTGGACTAATCATTTAAGTAGAGCATACGTGACCACAAGCACGCAACGATCCATACATGTCGCGTGGGACATAATATCCCCTTTTTGCATTTATGGAGTTTTTTTCGAGAACCTATAAAAATGGCTTATGAGGGTTGAATTCAAAAAGTATTCAGCAAATAATTTTCAAGAAAAGCATGCCAGATGTAGGAAGACTATCTAACATTAACGATTCTATTGCAAATTTCCAAAACCTCTAGAAATCAATTGATTTCATAATAAAAAATACATGCTTACTTTTTTTATATTCCTACAATTCTGGGGGGTGAGAGAAAGCAAATTTGAAGAAAAAAATGTGTACTAGCACCCAAATAAATAAACCATAATTAGCTGTCCTTAATTAAAATCGGATAACGACTTTTGTCTGTCTACACGACGAAACAATTGCTTCCTAAGTTCAAGTTTACATTGACTCGAACACATTCGACAAAATGTTTTTCAATTTAAAATAAAATTTAAGCTTAGATAACCGAAAATAGATAGAATTTTATATACTAATTACAGATAATTACAGATTTTAAATTGCAAATATTACACATAACCTCAACTTGACTGAATGTATCATCTGACAGATGTTTCATACCCTTTATCTATTTTTCGTTTATTTAATTTGCAGCCGTTATTTGACATGATCATATACGTAATATTTCGGAAATTTCAATTAAACATTTTGGATATTACAGAATAACATCTCACTTTTTAATATCTACAGATATTAACTTTGAACATCTAGATTGCTGTCCTATAGTTAAACATACAATATGTTAACCCTGAACATCAAGATGTTCCGTGCTCAGGTGGCACGTGCACAGTTGTCCCCATCCTTAGTAGATTTTTCAACCAAAAAGAATTAACCTTCAACCAAAAATAGTTGAATTTTCCATCAAAGAGAAGAATTTTAAACCAAAATGATAATTCTTCAAGTTGAATCGTTAAATTTTCACTTGAAAAAATAAATTTGACCCAAAAAGAATCGCATTTCCAACCAAATAGTTCAATTTATCATCAAAAACATTAATTTTGAACTAGAATTATGAATCTTCGACCAAAAAATGAATTTTTGACAAAGGAGTTCAACTTCTATGCTCAACTGAATCAGAATAATTTAGAACCAAACAGTTACATTTTGAACCAAAAAGATGAAATTTGTACCAAAAGAGATTAATTTTCGAATTTTCAAAAAAACAGTTGAATTTTCAACAAAACAGTTGAATTTTTCTTTCATTTTGTTCAGCCAAGATAGAAAGAAATTTCAGACAAATCGTTGAATTCTCAAGCCAAAAACGCGATTTTTTTACGAAGCAGTTTAATTTTCAACCAAGAAGAATAACTTTCTAATAAAATTGTTGAATTATAAACAGAATAATTGAAACTTCAACCAAATAATTAACTTCTTAAGCAGAAATATGAATTCTCGATCAAAAATATACTAGTAGAGTTTTCAACAAAAAAAAAAAAATAAAATAAAAATTCTATTTTTCCAATCTCTATGGTCCCTCGTCTGATTTGAACGTGGCATAACAAAACTGTCACTTGGCAGTTGTGACACCTGAATGCGCAATTTGTCCATCAAAAAAAAGATACAATATCTATATAAGAGCGTTGCATATCATTTTGATTCAATGTCGGGATCAAATTGATCAACTGGCATTTACTGCGTAAAAGATTAAACCATTTTTCCTTTTTAGTGTTCCGTAACTCCGGGCAAGAACCCTTATAGTTTCGATTGGCTGTTCGTCGGTCCGTTGTACTTTTTGAAAAAGATTACCTTCTTCCCGGGTGGGGAAGTGAGTGGTCAGTGAACGAAGGGAAATAAGGGTAAGTGGGGGAGGCAAGTAGGGGAATTGGGGAGAGGAGAAACAGGGGAGGGTGCAGTATGAGAAGGGCAAAGTGAAGGGGGAAGTAAGGGTCGGGATAGTAGGGGAATAGAGGGGAAGTTCGGGACCTAGAAAAGAGAGGTGGGAAATGATGCAAGGGTGAGATTGGAACGACTTAATTAATGTCTTCATAGGCTACGAAACTCTTTTTTGTAGGCGCGCGGCGCCTATTTGACTGATTTTTTTCTATGGATTACAATTTTTTTGTATAGTTCTTTGAGTAATATATTATGTTTTCAAATTAATGAAGCCTTGGCAGAGATAACGTTGGATCAACAGAACATTTTTATTTAAAACTCTGTCAATAGAATGGCAAGATATTATTATCCAAGGATTATCTGTTGTTGTAGTATATAGAATAAATGAGGAATAAATAGAACACATTATGTCATATAAAAAAAAAATTTAAGACATGTTTACAGTTTAAACCAAGATTCCAGCAAAACAGATTTTTCTTGATCCAATGTTATCTTTGTCGAGGCTTCAAATGTAATTGAACAAATTTATTTGAATGATTTTAGATAACTATATTATGTACTTGTAAGTAAATCACGACATGACGTATCTGTTATTAACTACCTTGCGTAAACCGCTACTTGCCTATTCTTCACCTTAACGGAACTGGCTTGGTTGTTTGTCATTCGCTTATCATTTGAGGATAAGATAAGTCAACCAGTCAACCAGGGCAACGACGAAAAATAACTGACCACAATTAAACAGAGAAGCTCATCATGATTCAAGATGGAATTCTTAATCCTGGCTCACAGAACATCTGCTAGTTGTTAGTGAAATGCTTTTTTCCCTGACAAATCGAAACAAGTGGCTATCTATCGCGGGTCCAACACGATAAAATCACCTCTGACCTTTGGCTGCATTCACTAACGATGATATTAATCGCATTTCCAATTTTAAGCTTTAAAATGATAGCTTTGTTGCGAGTTCACATTATGTTCTTTAAATATATCAACCACAGTACATTAAACGAGAACTTATTTTTTTTTTTTTAATACTAATTCATAGATAATTTTTTAAACTGAAAAATGGGACTCTGGCAAGGGCGTCGATGTTTTTTTTTTCATAACAACATTTAATATAACAAAAGATAATATAAAATTAAAAGATAATATAACAATATAACAATAATATATAATATTACAATAAACTGCAAAAGTAATAAAAGGGTCTTGATGATCATGGCTGTAAAAGAAATATGAAAAACTGGCTGCAGCCCTATTAGATCCCTTTCTACATTATAAATTGTTCCATTTCAAATAATTAAATTTAAAGTTTTTGAACATTAAAATCTGAATTATATACCATTTCAAATGCACTCAAATCGCCAACAGATTTCTGTCAAATTTTACCCCCGCAGAATGTTTTGCATGATATATGGATGGCCCCTTATGCAATTTTGTATGTTTCAAAGTTCCAAAATTAAGGCTTTTGTTTGGAAATCGTATAATTTTGAATGTTTTAAATAATGAGAAAACAAATTATTTTTCATTTTTTAGTCAAAAATGATTTTATTTTGTCCTGTTTTTTCAAAAAATCCTTCCGTTAAAATGATGTTTAGGGCCATTCAAAAACTACGTCATGCTATTCTGAACCCTATTTTTACCACTCTTTTTCTCCGTCACAGATTATCAAAGAAATATTGAAACCTCCAGGGTGACGTCACAAATACGACCGCCTCCCCACCCGCTTAGATCAAAATTGTTTTTCGATTTAATTTAAGAATCGCCTAAAATAAAACACAAAAAATGCGAACATAATATTTTAACAGATTTCGCAGTCCAAAATTCTCTCAAAACAGGAGATATAGGGTGATTTTTTACGAAAATAATGGAATAATAAAGAAATAATGTTTTTAAGTAAACTTAATGTTTAGGTATGAAACAGAATTTAATATAAAAAGTAAAGGATTTCAAGTCGAAATAAATTGCTAAAAAGTCGAAATGTTTTGAAAACAGTGGATTTTGAAACTCGAAAAGATTTAATTGAAAAATCAATGAAATAGTTGAATTTTCAATAAACATATTCATTTTATACCAAAAAGTTGCATTTACAACCAAATAGTGGAACTTTCAAGCAAAATAGATGGCTATTGTTAAACAAATAGTCGAAATCCTTGGAGACGAATTTGCAACCAAATGAACGAATTTTTAAACAAAAAATAATTAACTTCAACCATGGATTTTCAACCAAGAACTATTGTGATTGTGAATTTTTATTGTGTGTAATTTATTGTATTATTTATTTATATTGTCAACTTTTAATTTCAAAATATGAATTTTCAACAAATCAGTTGAATATAGGAACAAAAAGATGACTTTTTAACAAAATGGTAGAACTTTTAACAAAATGATTAAATTTTCAAAAAAATAGTTGAATTTGTAAACACATACTTGAGTTTTCGACTTACAAAGATGAATTTTCAACAAAATAGTCTAATTTTAAACAAAAGTTTTGAACTTCTCACCAGGAAAGATTTTTTAGTCAAGAAAGAACAAAATTTTAATCAAATTCTTGAATTTATAAACCGTAGAGCAAATTCTCTAGAACACAGTTGAATTTTTAATCCGAAAATATGAATTTTAAACAAACAGTATTTTTCAGCTAAACAGTTGAATTTGACACTAAAAACCACCAATTCTCGACAAAAAATTGAACAGTTGAATTTGCATTTGGAAAAATTTATTTATAACAAAAAAATTTCAACAAAATAGTTACATTTTCAACCAAAGAGATTGATCTAATTAATATTATGAAACTTTTACAAAGTAGTACAACTTTCAGTTTTGAAAAGATCAATAATTTTCAGTTAATAATAGAATAGTTAAATTGAGAGTTTAAAATGAATTCTCAAAAAAAATGTAAAAGATGGACTTTTAAATAATATAATAAAATAAAATTAATAGAATAAATAAAAAATAAAAATAAAATTCTCTAAATAGTTACATTTTCGATTTTATATTTGAAGGGTAGAAATACAAAAGGAGTCAAGCGCCAAATTTTCGAAATCGGGTTTATTAGCTCAAAAAATCAGATAAATTCTATTACACACGCCTGCAAAAGGATTTTTTTGGGGCATCATTTTTCAAAATTTGTGTTCTTGTGTTCACAGTCCGAGAAGCTTTTCTAACCACAAAGTAAAAAATAAAATTTCATTTTTCTCGACACTGGCTAATTATTTTTAATTACTATTGGGTCCTTTCTGTTCAGCACTGAATAACCTGAAACCCAATTCCTCATTTTTTGGATATATGCAAAATTATTACTGCTATCGTCATTATTTTGAAATTGAAATGTCAGTTTGACACCATTTCGAATTCATAATTGGATTTTTAAATTTCGCGGAACTGCATGATTTTTTTTTAAACAAACTTTTTGGAAATCAATTCGCCCATTCTATAACTAGAATTCAAATTTTTAGTTTTTTCTTAAACTGCAAATTGACTCCACAATTAATGTTGAAAGATGTTAACAGTCGATACGGACCCAAAATCTAACCCTGAAACGTGACCTGTTTCATTCAATTTCTCGAAACCGGATAGATTTTTGTGAGCAAACTTTTTTTAGTTCGATAGAGCATGAAAGTATCTCGAAAGCACTTTCTTATTTTTTTCTTAAATGGTCCCGCTGAATTTACAACATGTTTTTAGTCTCTCCTGAAAAAAGTGAAAAATGGCGTTTGACTCCTTTTGCATTTCTACCCTTCATTTTTGTTTATTCTCAACCAGAAAAAATTCATTTTCAACAAAATAGTTCGATCTTCAAGCAAAAAAAAAAAAAAAAAATAATTAAAGAAAAATAGTTCAACGTTTAACCAAATAGTTAAATTCTCAACTAAATAGGATCAATTTTTCCATAGTAAATTTTTTAACTAAAAGGAGATAAATTCTAGACCAAAAATATAATGGTTTGATTTTCTTATTGAGTCCTATTAATTCAGATCGCGTTTAAGCGACAAAAAAGAAAGAAGAGGAAGTTTCTTGAAAGTGTAAATCTACATCGTAAGTCGACACAAAACTTCTTAACCCCCCCTCCCCCCACCCAGGCAGTATGACGTAATTTTTGCGCGGCCCTTTTTTACTTTTGAATGCTTCAAATGTCAGATTATTCCATTTTGAACGCTTCAATGAATAGTAAGCAGTAGTAAGTTTTTATAAAATCTCAATGAACTCTGATAAAACAGAACTTTCACATTGCGAAACTTCGTTCATTGACCTTCTTCTTATTATTACATTAAAAAATCATCTGCTATTATATAAACTTATTTTTGTTTATTCAAAATCTCATGTACTGTAATCTTACGTTTAATCATTCGTGCACACAAATGTAAATCCTGCCAAAAAAGATTAAATGCTCAAGTGATCAAGTCACTTGTTGTGTTTCCTCTTCACTAAAGAATTTTTCCCTACTACCGGTTTACAGAAGTGTTTCACCTCTGTGCCAACATTGAATCTTTAAAGATATTGCGAATAATTGACAACTACATAAAAAGTTGTGAATCTGGTTATGAATCCGCATCCCTATAAAAAAATAATGTATAAATAATAAAAAAAAAAAAAATATGTATTATTATTACAGCTAAATGAAAATAATTCAATTGAGTTTTAATATTATTAAAATTAAGTGATCTAGATATAAACTTATATAAAAAGAAAACCTTTATGTTAAACTTCGCTTTGGAATTTTTAAAATAAATCTCGCTACTGGAGTGACAAGCTTGAGAATAATAATTAGCCTGCGATTTACCTACGTAATAAGTAATATCCGTTTGTCGTGTGGCGTTAGCAATTAGATTATTGCTCAAAGATTAACAGTTACCGCCGTTATGGATGAAGTGAAATTATTCTAAGTGACTTCGATTTTTATTTACGCTCGTTTATCGCAATATTGTATAATTATACAAATTTCTTGAAAAATTGATTGTGAAGTAAGATAATAAGACATGGATTTTTATTAATAATATTATATTAATTATATTATTAGTTCAAATAATTGATTTTTTTTTATACTTATGAAGGTTTCTTAAATATTTTGAATCAGGAAAGAGATTGGAAAAAACTTAAAAGTGAATAAAATTGTGGCCATTTATCTATAAATAAAACATTTCTAACTTTTTTCCGTACTTCAGTTACTTTTCAAAAAATGGTACATATGACGTATTTGTAATAGATGACAATAATCTTTTTCGCATTTATATAATTGCGAAATGATTCTTTAATAAAATGATGTGGTCAAATATCGGTCATATGGGCTTGGCTGGTAATTCGAGTTCGATGACTAAACGAGAAGTTACAGACCTTCTCCAATGGTCTATTGCAAAATATATATCCTGGTTTACCTTTGCAATAAAGATTTTAAACATGCATCTCGATTATTATGTTGATATAAATAAATGTAATTTTGAACCACAATCTAATTATTCCAGATTTGAAACCTTGACCAATCTTTAGTTATGTGAAAAAGGATCTCTTATTTGGTTATACATAAATGTAATTTAATTTCAATCAGTAGATTCATCTATTATATTTTCAATAATCAATTACTTTTTTTGCTAATTTTTTCCCGTTTTCTTTCCACAGTATTGAATAAATTATTATAATATTTGGAGTAATTATTTAATTCTGAGAGGCACATGCGGATCTTACCACTTTGATTATGACATGTAATATATGTTCGATGACCTGAAAAAATTAAAATTAAAAACATTTAAGATCGCGCTTGTCGCTTTTGTCAAGAATATATTAAACATAAACACCTTATCACTTTTTCTTAAAAACGAAATTTTTGTTATTCATCATTACAGAAAAAGACATGCATCTCGTGGAACAATATTATTACTCTGTTTATACATTTTACATTCCATGAAACAAAATAAGATAGATGTAATGAAATTTACATAATAATTCAAGTTCATTACGGGCTGAAGGATGAATGGTCAAAGTATAATTCGCGAGTTCAATTTTTGAAATTAATGTCTTTTTTTCACTATCTTTTTATTTCATCTCTAAATCTGAACCATATCAAATTTGACGAATTAAATTAGGAGTTGTGTTTTTGATTAATGAAAGAGTAATATTTTAGCGTTTCACTAACAGAACGTCCATTAATTACGAAAGGATGATTTTTACAATTTTTGACAATCTCCCTCTATTGTAAGGATTCGTAAGATTTCTTGACCCCTGACTGTTTATGTAAGATCCTATATTTTTCACTCAAGTTATCAAAAATATATCAATTATTTTCACTCTGAAAGTGATTTCAAAAGATTTCCAGAGACTTGAAAGGACTTCAACAGATTTCAAGAGATCTTAACGTATTTCAAAGGACTAGAAAATATTTCAGTGAATTACACAATTCTTACAGAATTTAACAAGATTTCCAAGGCTTTCTAAGGATTCCATGAGATTTCAAGGGACTGTAAACGATTTAAGCGGAGACAGATTCTTCATCTCCATCACGTACATTTTAATCCCATCTTTAATTTTAGGAGATCTTGAAACATTTCAAAAGAAATCACAAGATTTCAAAGGAATTCAGTTTCACGCATTTTGAAGAATATGTTAGGGGGTTTCAATGGGATTTTGAGGATTTAAAGAGATTTCAAGCGATTCCATAAGATTTCACAATATTTCAAGGGATTTTAAAATATTTGTAAAAATTTAAAAGGATTTTAAAGTATTTTAAGAGATTTAAAAGGACTTAAAAATGTTTGAAGAGATTTGAAAGGATTTTAAGGGATTTTAAGAGATTTGAAGGAGTTTAGATGATTTCACGGAATTTCAAAGGATTTTAAGATATTTTAATACATTTCAAAGTATATCCAGAGATTTGAGAGCACTTCTTCAGATTTCAACAGATTTAACCGTATTGCAAAGGATTTTAGCGGATTTTGAGACATTTTAATGGTTTTAAAAAGATTTATGGATTTAAAAATATATTTCAAAGGATTTAAAAATATTTTGAGGGATTTAAAAATATTTATGGAATTTAAAAATATTCTAAGGGATCTAAACAGATTCGGAAATATTGCCACTGACTTGAAATATTTCAATGAATTTTGAAGGGATTTCTAAGATTTCAAGGACTCTATTACGATATCCATGGAACCTATAGGATTTCAAGAGATGTTTACATCATTTGAAAAATTTTGAGGGATTTGTGAAAGTTTGAGGAAAATTCACGTAATTTCAAAAGATCGCAAAGATTTTCAACATATATGAAATAAATAATTAGAAAGAAAAAGCTTAGATAAGAAATACTTTGGACCCCCCTCCCCCAAGTAAGGATTCGTAAGATTTTCCTGACCTCTCACACCAATGAAAAAAAGCCTTATGAAGTTAGTAAGCGAGCTAATGATCAAAAAAATAACAAGTTTACTTTTCTCAGTGAAAATATTGTCCAACGTATCAATTTGTGTCAGGTGTTTTAACAAATTGCGTCGTATTTTCGTGAGTACGTACATTAAAGTACATACATTAATTTTGAAGGTGAATAAGGTAAGGTAAAATAGATTATTGTATACATATATACATAATTCTAAATTTTCATCATTGGAGCATTAACTTGTAAATACCTTATATTGGTCGAGGTGATGTAGTATGATCCAGGATCATGTGACGTAACCTATTGACAAGTATCACATTATTCCAATAATTTATAACTCTAAAAATTTGTTGAGATATGGGTTGCAAAATGAGAGAATGAGAAATCGTTTTTCAATAACAATATTATATTATAAAAATACTTTTTCTTTTTTTCTTAGGATTTCGTAGGCTAGTACAATAGGCTTCTACAATAATTGTGCTAGAGGGTTGACACTTTGCATGGATGTTAACCAGCCATTTTGGACACCTATTTCTTTTAGCCTGATTTTCTTTGCAGATGGCTCAAATTGAAGTTCTTGCAATACAGAATTGAGACAAAGAATAAAATTTTCTATGTTATATTCTTCCTTTTTTATATTAGTGGTTAAAAATAAGAAAAATGAGGAGATTTGGTTCCACATGGTTTGAAATGACTCTCGAATCCTGTAGTCTACGAACGAAACCCTTCCTTGAGGGCGCTTGTCGATCTCTTTGGCTTGATTTTTTCACATTGTTTCAATAAAGTTGAGAATGTTTCACAATCGCGTTCTAATAGTAATTTATTTTTATTTTTAACGTTTTCCATTTCTAGAACCTTGTTTTAATAATATATAATGTTGAACTGTATAATATTAAATGTATATGTTATTTTATTACTATTACAAATTTTAAATTAACCATCAATATCTGAAGCTCAGATCGGGTTTGCTTATTCAGACATTGCGAAATAATATTTGCTGGGGGATTGTAAGTACACAGTTTATTCTTCATCATTATTTTATTTTGGTGACCCTTAAAAATATATACGAACCATTTTTTTTACATAGTTTGCGGAATGAAATTTTTTGTTTTAATAACATTTTTCATGATTAAAATAAAAAATATCCGTCATGGCAAATATACTATCAACCAAGTTTGTAGAGATTTTTGAGATGAATGATTTTTCTTGTCAACATTTTTTCGTATTTTGCATAGTTTAGCTGAAAATTAAATGTTCTATTTATAATAACGTTTTTCACGATTAAAACAAAAACGAGGCAAAGAGAATGGGCCCGTGCAGCTGGCAGAGTTTTTCAGTATCAAATTAGTAAATATTTATATTTATCGAATTAGTAGCTATCTACTAAGGGACCCTGCATAAATTACGCAAAGTCCTTTGTGTGTGTGTGCGGAGGGGGGGGGGGGAAGGGGGTCAACGATTTGTCAATTCTGTCTTACACGGGGTGAGGATATTTTTCAGTCTGCCATTATACCATTAAGCCGTTTCCCTTTCGGCGAGCCTCTAGGGGTAGGCGTGACACTACCCGATTCGGGTAGTGTTTCTAGGTGGATAGTTTCTTGTGGTAAATAACTACAAGTGTGGGCTCACCACACCCACGACCGCCAACAGCAACGCAGTAGTATTATTCTCGAACAGTCACCCATCCAAGTACTAACCGCGCCCAACACTGCTTAACTTCAGTGATCTAACGGGAACTGGTGTTTCCAGCGTGGTATGGCCGTTGCCATACCACTGCGATTCACTAAAAACCAAAAGTTAAACTATTTTTATAGTAAACAGCTATTCGTAAACGCAATTTAGTACTCACTGTAGTACCTGGTGCATCAAATATAAAAAATACCTCCAATCTTACTCAGATTTTAGAAACTTAGAAAATAAAATCTGTTAATAACAATAAGTATTTAGATGATAACTATCATGAGTTTTTGAATAGACTAGGACTCGTCAACCCGACAGGTACATAACTCCTGCAATCGGTGTACAACGTTATTGCAATCACTTTGCAATCACTTGAAAACACCGTGAAATCACTTGAAATCACTAACAACCACTTGAAATTACTCACAATGACTTGCAATCACTTACACTTGCAATCACTCTGCAATCATCTTAATTCACCCTGCAATCACGTGAAATCAGGTGCAATCACTCTGCAATCACCCGAATTCACCTTGCAATCGCGTCAAATCAAGGTCCATCACTCTGCAATCACCTGAAATCACCCTGCATTCAAGTGCAATCATTTTGCAATCAAATACATTTTCTCGCAAAAAGGAAGAAATTTACGTTTTAAATTTGTACTTATCAAAATCGATTACAAGTTTGCATATTATGCATGTATATTACGAATTGTCCGAATTTAATGCAAGAAATTGCGAGAAATTAGAAAAATAAAGGTCCCGTGCAATTGTTATTATTGATTGGCACTTGGCGTGCAGACATCTTACCAGCTGACGTCACAACATGAAATGCCTAATTGTCGCCAATCAATAATAACAATTGCAAAGGGCGATACTTTATTTTTCTAATTCCTCGCAATTTCTGACATTAAATTCCGACAATTCGTAATATATATATATATATATATATATATATATATATATATATATATATAATATAAAAACTTTTAATCGATTTTGATAAGTACAAATTTAAAACGTAAATTTCTTCCTTTTTGTGAGAAAATGTATCTGATTGCAAAATGATTGCATTTGATTGCAGGGTGAATTCAGGTGATTGCAAAGTGATTGAACTTGATTTTACGCGATTGCAAGGTGAATTCGGGTGATTGCAGAGTGATTGCACCTGATTTCACGTGATTGCAGGGTGAATTCAGATGATTGCAGAGTGATTGCAAGTTATTGCAAGTGATTGTAAGTGATTGCAAGTGATTGTAAGTGATTGTGATTGATTGCAAGTGGTTGTTAGTGATTGCGAGTGATTTCACGGTGATTTTAAGTGATTGCAAAGTGATTGCAATAACATTGTACTCATAAACGTTTTAGGGGGGGGGGGGGGGAATGAAAATGCTTTTTAAAAATTGCATTTTTGATTACTTGATGTCGAACTATATCTAATATCGTCTAGAAAGTAGATCTCAAAAATTTTCGTCGTACGATTTCAGCAATTTCGAGTTATCAAGCTTCAAGTCAACTCAAGTTTTCGAGTTTTTTTAAAATTCTGGCCCTACTAGCAGTACTTTCAAAACTGATTACAATCGCTTTTTTGAATGCAATGATTTTAAATTGACTTATGTTCATTCGAAAAAGCTGAGAATTAAATTGAAATTATTCTTCGTTCGCCTTAAATCACCCAAAATCTCTCATAATTTACCAAGAAATAATTGCAATCACTCACAATTCACCGTGCAATGACTGCAATCACTCGGATTTCACCATTAAATCACTGCAGTCACTCAAAATTGACTCTGCAATCACTGCATTCATTTGCATTCAATGGCAATCACCTGCATTCACTGCATTCACGTGCAACCACTTGAAAGCACTTGCAATCACTTGCAATCATTCACAATCACTTGCAATCACTCACAATCCCTTGAAATCACTTGCAATAACTTGCAATCACTTGCAATAACTTGCAATCACTTGCAATCATGCAATCGATGTACACTAAAATTTGAAGTTATGTACCCTTCGCGTCAAACGCAATATTACAAAATGTAGTTTAATAATATTATATAGTCTTAAGGAACTTTTACTATGAGATTTCTAAGGTTATATCGTAAATGATACGTTTTTACAATTTTTAAATTTTAGAAATTTTAACAATTCTACAAGAGAGCTAAATTATATAAAAAAATGTCAAAGATACTCAAAAACTCAACATAGTCTTCAGCGGTTTTTCTTTTATTTCTATAATTAGAATATGCCTTGAAAAGGACCTGAAATTACAGGTTAAAACATGTCGGCCTTAATGAACATTTATTTATTTAATAAGTATTTAGTTTCATAAACCAAAAATGTTGTAATTTCTATACGACCTAAAATGTTTCGAAGTCCGACACTTTATTTTCAATGCAAGATTTCTAGTTTTCTGACCTAATATTTAAAAAGTATTAAAAATAAACTTCAACATATATTTGTACTATTATTTGAATCCTCTATTATTAAAGCCCTGAACGAGCTGGAAAAGAGCCTAAAGTTACATAAATTTCGTAACTGTAGGCAGTACGTGTATTTTATTTGAAATGAATGATTTTGGTTAAAAATTCATCGTTTTGGTAGACAATTTAATGATATGGTTAAAAATTTAACTTTTTTGTAGAAAGCTGCTCTTTTTGGCTTGCGATTTAACATTCCGATGAAATTTGTTTTCTTTATTGATTGAAAAATCGTTCTTCATTAAAAATTTAACTCTTTCTGAAAATTTGTCTTTCTTATTTGTAAATTCATCTTTTTTCGTAGAAATTGTATCTTTTTCGGTTGAATGTGCAACTGCTTAATTGAAAATGTATCTTTTTTGGTTGAGGCTAGAGCTATTTTGTTAACAATTCGTCTTCTTTGTGCTTGTGTGTTAAGGTATCACCTATTACATTTTTTTCATTGAAAATTCGCCTTTTTTGTTCAATTTAACTATTTCTTATTGAAAATGAAAATCTTATCATTACGTAAGATAGAGGGCGGGTCAAAACTTACTGAATCTCACAAAGGGGAGGGGGAAGGGGTGTTTCAAAATTTTAGAAAAAATCATTACGTAAATACTATAAAGCTTGAAAAAATTATTACTTTTAATCCGTGTACACTGCACACCCACACGTGAAATTGTTACAAATACTGTCACGTACGGCGCAGGCAAACTTATCGGTTCATCGAACGCATGCAAATAAATTGCGTAAGCTACTGGGTGACAAGTAATTTTATTCCGTTCAACGAGTTTATACTTCATTGATACGTTAATAATATCCAAATCACTTTTACTTTTTAATTTTTTCGTGATTCTTGTAGTTTAGGACACCGATTATTAATAAAAAAAAATATTTAAAAAAAAGGTCGAATACGCTAGGTACCAAGAAGTCATTTCATGGTAGAAAACAAGATTTTTTACATTATTATTATAGTAGTGAGATTTCATAATGAAATATATGATAATATAAACTTCAGAACACAATTTTTCAATTGAAAATATTTAATCAAAATTAAATATTATTTTTATTTTATATTAAAATAAATGTTATTCTTTCTTATATGTGTTAGTGTGAATGACATGCCCTCTTTCATTTGTTGATACATGATTTTCAGGGAGGTAACACTGTCGAATAAGTTTATTGGTTTTATTTTTATTAAATATTCTCAGTTGCAAATTTTTATTCTAAAGTTTGAAAAATCATAAATTTTTTGATTAAATTTCAGTAATGTACTAATAATGTAAACAGACCTTGTTTTCCACATTAGAGTAATTTTTTGTTGCCTTGCGTATTCGACCTTTTTTTAAAATAATTTTTTTGTTTTGTGCCCTCCAGTGCATAATGTACATAAGGGAAGAATAACTATAAGTGCTTTCGATTCATAATCATTTGTATGTATTTTACTATTACTATTGTAATTTATTATTATGTGTACGAATTTAAAAATTCAATAAATATTTCAATATTTCACTAATTTTCTTTTAGTCCTTTTTAAATTTCTTTCTCAAGTTTCTATTATCACTGCTTGCATAATTTTCCTCTTTTTTTTCGTCCAATTAAACCAAGTATGTATCATACAATAATTTTAAAATCATTTAAAGATTGATGTTAAAATTTGTATTTCAATATAAATATATTTTTATAAGAAGGAATTTTTTAAAGGCATTCATTGAATATTTGCAATGTTTACCAAAACTAAAAACTCTGAACTGAACTCCTGAAGAAGGGGTAGAGTTGTGTTTTCACTGACGCCTATCGTTTTTCTAGTATGGCCCCTTCAGCAAAAATGCTACCCCCTAGAATTTTTCTCATTTTCTACCCTCTGAGATAAAAGAAGTCTACTGGAAATGGGATATAGTCGTATTTACTTCTTTCATACGATGAAAAAAAAGTTTCTGGAAATGGTATATGCTTGTATTTTCACTTTTCTTCTAATGAAAAAAAGGCACCTGGAAAAGAGATAAGGAGGTTTTTCTACTCAGCCCTATACATTTTTTAGATATAGTCTCTTTAAAAAATACGTTACACCCCAAAATGAATAGGGATCTTTTAGTCTTTCCGTTACACTTCTTATAATACTGCCTTCAACAAACACACTACCAGTCCTTTGTATGCCCCCTTTTTTACCTGCCGATGTGAATAGAAAGGGCATAATGAAGAGAAGGTTTACTGGAAAGGAGGTAGGAGTGTGTTTGGCTGCCGTAAAAGGGCTATGTGTGTGATCTTATTCAAGCTTTAAAATAACTTTTTCGGGTATTTTTATGGTCACTTTCGTAGCCCAAAAATGAAAATGAATCAATTTACGAGTTTTCAAAAATATCACTTTTCGTAACCTTACTACGGCACTTTTCAAAAAACAAAATACAATGTATATCAAGTTTCATCCTAAAATTTATATTATGCTGCTCTTTCATTGATTCTTAAGCGTTTCATGCAAATTAGTCAATAATAATCGACAAGTGTTCGCAGCTAATATATTCTGATCGTATATAATACATTCTGTTAGCAACATGAAGTTGTTTCGCAGAGATGATTTTGTTTTAATTCCTGTTCCTTTGACTGGTATCAATGTTAAATCTTCAATAATGAACAACAAAATGAAGTCAATAATTTTATTGATAACTAATATTTTCGAAATAAAGAAGAAGCCCCAACCCTTTTTGACTTCTGATGTCAGTTTCAGTTGTTCTAGTAAAAATAATGAAATTACTCAAATCAATTACAATTACAATTTTTTGATTTTAAGCATGACTGGAGTCTTTAACGTTTTCAGTTTATCATATAAAAGAATCATAATTATTTTAAATATTATAAAAGTTGTATGACTCCCTGATTTTTGAATATTTCATAACTGTGAATTGGACAATTTTGTATATTTCACCTAATCAGCTTTCAGCTTGAATTTTATATCGAAACATTGAAAATGGTTTCGTTTCATTTTTGAATCTTTCGAAACGGTATAGTTTGAAAATAATTGTATTTTATTTTTGAAAAAATAATTAAAACCAATTCTTAGTTAAATAAATAATTTTAACCTGTCGTGTCTAAAAATTTATACTTTTAAATTTATAAATTCAAAATGTATACAATGTCACATTTTGAACGTTTAAATTAGAAAATTTTCGAGTTTAAATTGCTGAAAAATGGTCAAATATAAATTCATAGTCTTTATAATGGAAAAATTTCCAAAAAGTGAGAAATAAAAATTGAAAAATTCCGCAAAATTATCAATAAATGAATATCTTTTGAGTAACTTTCCACATTTCTAAGGCCCTCTCTACTATTTGGTTGAAAGTTGAACTACTTTGTTTAAAATTCATTTTTTTGGTTGAAGATTTATCATTTAAGTTGGAAATTCATCTCTTCGGTTGAAAAATCTTTTTTTCCAGTTACACATTTTTTGGTTGAAAATCCTACTATTAGGAATTGGGACTACTTTGTTAAAAATTCATTTTTTGGTAGAAGCTTCGACATTTCAGTTGGATATTTATCTCTCTGTTTGAAAATTGATCTACTTTTTTGGAAATTAATTTTTTCAACTGGAAAAATAATGTATGCTTTTAAGAATAAAATTCGACTGGGTATTTGGTTTGTAATGCATGTATTCTGTTAGAAATTTTTGTTGTATGTTTGTTTGTTTGAAACACATTTTTAACTGAAAATTCAACAATTTCATTTTTGATTAAAAAATTTATTCTTTTTTAGTTGATAATTCAACTATTTTGTAGAAAATTAAACTTTTTCGTTAAAAATTCGTCTCTTTTGGAAGGAAATTAATCTTGTTGTTTGAAAATTCAACAGTTTAATTTTCCAGGGACGTATTTCCTACAAAATTCAAGAGTTGGATTATCAGCATATGAATTTTCTACAAAAATCACCTGTTGAAATTTCAACAGTGGGATTTTTAGCAGATAAATTTTCTACAAAACTCAACAGTTGAATTTTCAACCAACATGGAGAATAAGCAAAAAATTACAAACACATAAGTCTTCTTTTGCTTAAGGTATTCTAATAAAAAAATAAAATATGATATTTCAAGCATCAATGCTGTGAAGTCAGCGTAAGACAATCATTTCGAACTTAATATGAAATAACCCAGAAAAGGCTAAGATTTTCATTACTCGATTTAATTGAAGAGACTGGATATAATTGATCAACTAATTTGCTTTTTTGTTTTCTTACAATGTATGAAAGCTGAATTAATAAAGATCACTACTTCTCACCTTTGATAACTTAAAGAGTATAATTTTAATTTTTTGCATAATCTGTAGATGAAATACGTGAATCTTGACATTTATATGCGAACATTTATATAAATATATACATGCATGAGTTTTACTTAATCCACATTCTAAAAGAATGTCCTTTACCAGATTCGTGTATGCCAGTAAAAAATGAATTTACTTTTAAAAAGCTACAACTACTGGTACCAAATATTAACAAATTATAAATATACATTTTTTTAATAATTCAGATAATTTAATTTAATTCACGAAATCACACTTTGTATCCTAAATATAGTTTTGTACGGCTTATTGTTCGAAATGGAATTATTACTCACTAATTAATGCTAAACTCACTCCCCTAATTAAGCCAATTAAAAAATTCCATTTCCATTTTAGAAGAATTATGTTGATGTCAAAATCAATTTATAATATTGATTCTTAAGCAAAGAAAAAATATCCGCTCGTACATTATTGCCTTGATAAAAATTAAATCGTTGACCATATTTCAAACTTCTCTGTAATAAAACTTTTATCGTATTGTAATTTAATTAATCGTCTTGTAAATAATTAGATGATTATGTATCATTTAACTACTAATTGACAAAAGCAAATTATGAATAAGTTCCGTTCGACGGCACTTTCTTAGCTAATTATTATTATCGATGAATTTTTTTATCGTTAAATTTAAGCACACTGGTGCTAATTAAAGCGTATTTCTTACAAAGTTATAATACTCTCTCTCGTCATCCTCTTGAAATTTTGCCTGGAATTTGAAGAACTATTTCGAGCAGATGTAACTTGTATGAAGAGGAAAGAACTTCACCCACTCATAAAAAGATGCAAACATTATTTTCAGTCGTGGATAGTGGATATATAATTTTTTGCAAAATGGGTAAATACACGAGGAAAGTAAATTTCGAAATAAAAATATTCTATGGAATTGGGGATGACCTATATTATTAACAGTTTTTCAATATATTGAAACATTTGAGAATTAATTCTTTCTTGAAACTCGAAGTTCTTAATTTAGATGTTTTTCCCATTAGTAAATCATTATATTCGTTTAGGTAGTTTCATATGAGTTGTTGAACAGTATACGGTGCGATAAAATTGAAAACAATTAAATTGCTTCATACGTTTTGGCCCATGATGGTGCAAATCACTGAAGGGAACCATGGTTCCCTTCAGTGATTTATTACTTCATATAACATTTTAAAAGATTTTGCCGGTGCACACGAACTGCGCCAGTGGTCAGAGTTTTACTTGCTAGCCAGAGGGCCCTCTTCCTTCGCTGACTGAACTGCGCCAGTAGTCAAATTACAATACCTATCCGACTAATGGGTGCACCTCCTACTTTTTCCAGGATAATATTGAAATAAATTGACCCTGTCCTTTGTACGTGATGATACATAAAATACGAGATATGAATTTTCTTAATTATGCAATCAGTAATTTATAAATATTATAATCAAAATCTACGATTTTTGGCGACTCCAAAGATATTTTATTCACCCTAATAAGTTAAAATTTGGATTAAGAATCCTATTTCCCTTTCGTAATATTAAAGAGCCAGAAAAAGGTTTTCTTTTGAGAAACGCCGTAACCAGATTAAATTTTTTCGGCTTTTTAAGCGTTCATTTATTTTTAATGGACCCCTGTTTTCAAAAAATGAATAAATCACATATAAATAAATGGATAAACGGCATGAGTTTGGAAACTCATAAATGTAAGACTTATCGAAATTTGTCCAATGTATTTTTACCAGCAGAAAACCCTCAACCTCAAGTACGTTCTAAAGTTGTTTTTTGACAACAAGGGTGCATATTATACATGAGCTATCGCCTACAGAATTTTAATCAACATGTTGAAAAAAATTGGAAAGACCTCCAAAAAGATAAAAAATTGACATATATACGGAAATATCAAAACTATGAAATATCTTTTTGATTCTTTGTCACTGCCCTTTAACTAAAACTGAAATTCTTTTTGTTTTACAGAAGGAATATTTTTATTTGACAATTCTCCTACGCATCCTTTTCTCATCCTTACCACTGATAATATTTATATATATGCTTAATGCAGAAAAATAAAATAATATATTGCAATTTTAATTTCTAGCTAGAACATATATAGTAAAGAAAAAGAAAATAAAAGTCAGTTTGAGATCACACATTGTTTTTCATGGGAGAGTATTTCAATATTCCTTGCCCATTGTGCTGTTTTGATGGGAGGAGCACCTGAAAATACCTCTGGCGCAGTTCGTGCTAGCTGAAAACTACCTACTTTTAGATCCTTTACCGACTGGCGCAGTTCAGGTTTCAGTTTGGTAGGGTGGTTGACCACTGGCGCAATTCGAGTGCGCCCGATTTTGCAGTCAGTATAATCCACCCTCATCATTATGAATTATTATGGTATTATCGACTTTCATGAGAAAAATTTATCAATACGATATGAAAAAGATTAGGCTAAGTTTACTCTAATCATTGATGAAACAAAAGATAATTCATAAACCGGAAACTACGAGATTATGTAAAAATACATAAATTGAAAATTAGCTTAATATATTTTGCATCTCGAACTGAATTTAAAGTAAATAAATCATGATAACCAATGAGAATAATAATTCTTTTGCTTTCTAATGAAAACTTCAATAATGTAATTAAAAGAACTAATAATGTTATGTTTCGTAGAAATAAAATAATATGTATAATATTATTATTAATTATATATATTATTATATAATTATACGTAAAGAATAGTTCTCAATTGTTTACAGTAAAGTCCACTCAACTTTTATTGTAGTTAATAAAAAATGTCTAACTTTGAAATATTTGCAAAACAGCAATCAAAATTTTATAATTGCAAATTGCAACCTCTAACACACTCTTCAATTTGAAATTAATGAGTTTTGAAGTGTATAATAATCTATAACTTTATTAAAATTTAAATAACTTCTATGAAAATAGGCTAACATAAATCAATCAAAAATTACAAACCTTTAATGGACCAAATTGAAAAAATTAAATTGGATAAATGTTATACATATTTAATAGATATTCGGGAGGAAATGGAATCTTTTCAGATAATATATTGATATTTTTGTGTCAGGAAGTGAAAAATAGAAAATGATAGTTATATATCAGTGCAATAGAATTTGCCAAAAAAATCCTTTTTTCAAGTAGCGGATTCTAATAGTAGCTAAAAGTTGTATGGATTGAAAATAAAAATTAAATTTTTTTCAAATGTGCAGAAAACTAGTTTTTGTATCGTATTGTGATAACTACACATCTATAAAAAAAATTAAAAATATCATGCTTGAAATTTCATTGGCTGTGATCGAAAAAACATGCCATTGCTTTTTCATTATGAGATACTTCTTGTTCAAAAGATCAGAAAAAGTCCCCTGATTACCAACATTTGTTATATAAATATATTTATATAAATAATAATATAATATATAATAATAAATATTTTCGAATCCATTATTTAAAAAAAAATTTGTAAAATCATTCTGAGCATCTCTTTGCCTCATGCCGTTTTTTGTAAGATAAACCGTTTGCAATTTACAGCGTCACAAACAAATGATTTTTTGACCAAATTGACATATATTCACAGTTTTACCACATAATATATTGCCCAGAAAAACATAAAACATGTACATTATCTATATCAAGGTTAGATCTCTTGAAAGCAAAATAAATCTTCCGATTAAATGAAAACTTCTCTCCGTGAATTGTTGTTAAAAATTTGTGATTCATTTGCTAATAAAAATAATCCAGGTCAACCAATTGGTTATTAATTGCCTTTTAATGCAGGTTTGAGCCACTATTAAGGAAATTATCGCCAGGAAAATTACTGTCATGCTCAAGCAGAATTTTGGCTGGAATTGAAAAAGATCGTCATGCAGAAAAATGTTATGATAGACTAAATTTTTAGCCACTGAAGATCGGTAGAAAATTACTAATTCCAGTAGTAGAGATATTTCCTAATCCAATGATGGAAAACGAATTTCTTGGGAAAAAAATTATTTAGAAGCGTATATAATGATTTAGAAAAAGTTATAAACACGGAAAGCGTGAAAAATAGAAGTTTAATAAAACAATGGGCTGGTGTGACATTTTTAACTCTATTGAAACAAGAAGAAGGCCATATTGAAAAATTGTTAACGTCACCCAGTCTTTTTCCATCTTTAAAATAGTGCTTTCTCATTGTTGCAACAAAGTTTAGAAAAATAAGAATTTTATAAAATCTTAAGAATACAATGGATCAATATGGTATCAATGTGGATCATTATATTGATTAATTATGTATATTAAGGATCCTCAGGTGCTACTTTTCAACAGATTTCGGTTTTCGATTTTCAAATTTCTTCCTAGTTGTGTATTTTCCTTATTTTCCATAGAAAATTGCCATTATTCAGAAAATCTTGTCAAAATTGTTTTCTTTGAATAAGAATCAGCTTGAATAAGTATGAAATTGAACCACCAAAGATTAGTCGAAAATTAATAATTCGATTAGTTGAGAGATATCTGATAATGCAGTAGTGGAAAGCAACTGATTGCTTGATGAAAATAAATGAATTTCCTCAAGACTGTATTTAATAATTATAAAAATGTTATAAAAATGAAAAACGTGAAAAATAGAAAAGCGCAATAAAACGATTCAACGGTCTAACATTTTTAACTTTATTGGAACAAGAAGAAGGCCTTATTGTGAAACAGGTAACGTCATCTATTCTGTTTCCATTTTTAAAATAGTGTCTTCTGGTTGTTTGAACAAAGTTAAGAAGAATAACAACTTTTCATGATCTTCAAAATACAATCAATCAATATGGATCAATATATTAATTAATTAATTAACTAATTATGTATATTCAGGATTCATGCGCTATTTTTCAACAGTGTTCTGTTTTAGATTTTCAAAATTTTTTTCGGTTGTATATTTTCTCCATGTTCCATAGAAAATTGCCATTAATTAGCAAACTTTATAAAAATTATTTGCCTTGAATAAGAATCAGCTTGAATGAGTATGAAATTGAGCCACCAAAGATTAGTAAAAATTAATATTAATCAGATTCGTTGAGATATTTGCTAATTCAGTAGTGAAAAACAACTAATTGCTTGATGCAAATAAATCAATAAATTGAAAAGTTTAATAAAATAACGAAATGGTGTTAATTTTTAGCTCTATTCAAAATATTTTCATATTGTGAAAATGTAAAAGTGACGTAGCCTGTCTCCAAATTAAAAACATGACCTTCTGATTATTTGAACAAAGTGGAGAAATATAAGAATTATTTAAGATTTTAAATTGCAATGGATGAATGAACTTAAAATTATTTATAGATATTCAGGGTCTTTATTAGGGCGTGCTAAAAAAGCTCAATGATTTTTGTTTGATGACGCACCCCCTAAACTTTTTCTATTTTGTGAAAAAGTAGATACTTATTTTTCTTTTCTTTGAAAAATAGTTTGACAATGATTAATTAGTGTTAATTTTCGCAAATAAAATTATTGCTTGCCAGGGAATACAACTGACGGTACCATACGTGCAGACAAAAAATTGACTCAATTAAACCAAAAATACGACCCCCAAGCATAAAAAGCTACCCTTCGTAGATGGTAAAATATTATATTTATTTATCTTGTTAAGTTATGTAAGTACCAACAAATCCAAAAAATGGCGTATAAAATCTTCAAAATTCGAAATATAATATTTTTAACAAAGGTAGTTTTTGATGCCAAGACGAAGTATTTTTAGTCTAATTGAGTTGAATTTTTTTTTCTGAACGTATGGTACCATCAGTTCTATTCATTGGCAAACAATTATTATGTTCACGAAAATTTACATTAATTAATCATTTATCTCATTCTGGAACTGTTAAAGCAACGAATGGCAATTAATTGCTCGATAAAAATGTGTATGTAAATTTACTTAGGACTGTATATAATAATTAAAGAAAGTTGTGAAAATTAAGAATGTTGAAAATTGACAAGTTTAATAAAATAACGCGATGGTGTAGCATTCTCAACTCTATTGATACAATAAGAAGGTCATATCACAGAAAACACACAAGTTAATTTTTTTTGCAGGTAATTTTCAAGTAGATAAAGTCGAATTTTTTCTCATCGAAACAAAACAAAATTCAATGGAGTTGACATGGGAGCTATTTCCCATGTGAATGAAATGTGAATTATTAGCTTTTGCGAAGGTGTCACATTTAAAGTATATGGGCATTTCCGCGGAAATTGTCATTTACTCAACAACAAAAAATTCAAAAACAAATGTTAAGGCACACATTTCAAACTTTTCTCTTACATTCTAAATACGTATAGAAACGCATTTTTTAAGCAAGGTCAATATTTTTGAATATGCGGGCAGTTTGCAAAAAATATAGAAATTAGTATGTCCATAAGGTTAATTTACTGAATAATATTTTATAACTGGAAGATTTTAAGTCATCTTACATTATCTTCTATTTTAAGTCAAGGTCGGTTGTTTTTCCAGCACTGTAATTATATCCTGACCATTTAGAGTATGACAGTTCGTAAATTAAACAGTACAAAGAAAATATATTATCTTATTTATTATTCTTGTAACGAAGTATTGCGAAATATCACAGGAAAGTAAAAGTAAATCTAATATTGGTAATGATTCTTTTTCTATTGTGCTCACCTTTCTTTTAAGCATCTGCTTGGCGTTTTGTTTCCTGCTTTTGCCCTTTTCGCAGTAAAAACTCCCGCTTTATTTCATTTTTATTTAACAATAATACAAATTAATATTCTATATTATAATGTATTTATTATCTGATAATATTTAAAATAAATTACTTTGAAATTCTTCAGAAACTACGATCACATTGAATATTTGGTAAAAAATATATAATTCTTCAGTGAAAAACAGTACAAATAGAACAAAAAATAATTACAAGCCAATACATATCTTTGTTGTAATTTCAGTAAAAAAAGCACCATTTACTTGAAAAGACACATATAAGTAAAGAATACATACTTATTTTTTAAGTTCTATTAAATTAAAAAAATTATTTTACGTAATAATATAAAAATTGCATTACATTATAGATACTGATATTATAATTCTCTTATATATACAATATACTATATTATATAATAATGTTACTGTTTCTCTCTCTGATATTACTCGAATAAAAATTATATTGGGATGTATCACGAAAAATGTTCTTTCAATCAAGTGAGCAAATGGAATTATGTTTAATGTTTAATTCAATTTTGATATCAATAATTGTTTAAAAATTGCATTAAATATATTTTTCATCATTAAACTATTATTTTGAATATATATTCTTTCCAGAAACATTAGAAATACTTTCTTAAACTCTTCTCTAATTCAATTGTTCAGAAAAGGGTTCACTTATTATAATAATGATAGATCTTTTTGCCGAAAATTGGATATAAAAACTATTTTTCATTTTCTATTTATACTAAAATAATGTTAGTTTGCGAAAAACTTCAGGCCTTCCAAATATAAAAACCTCTTTGTTCGAAAAATATTCTTAGACATGTAATTTAATAGAAACAAGTAATATTTTTTCCATTATTTACTTGATTTTTGTAATATTTCAAAATATTCTAATTAAAAAAAAGTTCCAGACAAAAGTTATTCCTTTCAGCAAAATGGAACTTTTTTGTATAGAAAAAATTTAATCCTATTTTGATGCGTGCGATTTTTACAGCTGCTGGCGCTGGACTGGACATTTTCACTGAAACTTTGGAGTGGACATTTTAGCCTTAAATTGTACATAACTTTTGCGCGCACGGCGATATTAACTTTATTCATGGAAAACTTCTTTGGCCCAACACACTGTTTGATTTCCGTGAGCATAGAAAAGTGTGCTTCAAATCTTCTTGGAGTAAAGTACGATGATGGAGGGTACATTTTTTCAAAAAATTCTAAATTTTCGATATTTGAATGTGTGATACTTCGATAATTTTAGAAGCACGTGTTTTTTCTTCATATGGTGACTGCTGGCCACCTAAATCAAAAAAAAATTCGAAATATTTTTGACCTGGGTACTTGCGCGCACTTTCTATAACTAGAAGCCTTGGAACGGACATTTGAATTGCTAAAGCAGTTACACGACTTTGAGATTTTTTTGCTGGTGACAAATATTAGACAGGTATATTTTTGAGATTTTCTCCATCTATTATATGTTATATCTTTTTATGAGGGTTTCTGTTATGACCGTCAACTTTTGTTCCTATTTCAGGGAGTCTGTCTGTAAATTTGTATGCAATATAACTTATATTTTAAGTGTAGGTTTTCCTATAAAATCAGGGTGACAGAAAAAGGACACCTTCCCTGGAAACGCCCATATAATATCCAAATAGCATTTAATCGATTCCAATGGAATCGTTTCTCACAGGGGATCAACACTTCATGATTATTGATAACTTCAAAGAAGAATTTTTTGAAATGACATTTACAGGATATCTTCATAACGAAAAGATTGAAGTACATTTTCTGATTAGTAATCACTTTCTTCAATAATTATAAAACATTTAAAACATTGCCTAATTAATTAAAATTAAAATTATTCAATGATGGAATTGTCATTTATTATTATACATTATTATTAATTAATTAATAATTATTAATTGAAATTTCACTAAACTCATGAATTTATCTTTTTCCGCTGATGAGTATCTTCTGCAAAATTTTTTCGTGTCGCAGCAATTTCTTGTGCTTTCTTATAGTATGAACAGTAGGGTGGTCCAAAAATTTTTTTTTCGAATTTTTATGGGGACACCCCTCAAATTTGTTCGAATCCGCACAAAAATAAATGCGTTTTTTTTGTTTTGAAAAAAAATGATATTTAGGGGTGGCGCAAGCCCCATGAAGTTTAACATGTATTTCCCATAAGAAAAAAATACGTTTTTGTAAATCTTATTCAGAATCCTTAATATTATCTCAATCGAGTTGAAACTCAACATTTTTCTTCACAATTAGCCATAGAATACGAATAAAATATCACTTTTCAAATATCACCCCCATAAGTCTGTTTTATAGGGTCCCAAAGAAACCCCATAAGTGAAAAAATGGGTTTTGCGAGTTTTTGGCGCTAATTATGATTTTTTTGCGGTTTTTCTCAATGCGAATTGTTTTTAATACATGAAATATGACTTTATACTGAATATTATATATTTTCATTAATTGTTTAAACAATTTATTATTATTTTTAGCAATTTTCTCATGGAATGGAGTTAGAAAGACGCGGTTTTTTCACAAATATTCCATTTTTTGTCCAATTTTCAATTAGAGGGAAGGGATAGTTCATCAATGTTAACAATAGTGATTGTTTAAACAATTTATTATAATTAAAAATAATATTATATTTGAATAATGCTAGAAAGATGCGGGTTTTTTCTGGCTTTTTGTCCAATTTTCATCTGTAGTAAAGTAATAATAAATTTAAGTTAACAAAATAATTGTTTAAACAATTTATGAAAATTATTAATAATATTATATTTGAATAATGCTAGAAAGATGCGGTTTTTTTTAAATTTCTGGCTTTTTGTCCAATTTTCATTTAGAGTGAAGTAATAATAAATTCAAGTTAACACAATAATTGTTTGAACAATTTATTATAATTATTAATAATATTATATTTGAATAATGCTAGAAAGATGCGTTTTTTTTTTAATTTCTGGCTTTTTGTTTAATTTTCATATGGAGTAAAGTGATAATGAATTCAAGTTAACAAAATAATTGTTTAAACAATTTATTATCATTGTTGATAGTATTCTCTTTGCTTAATTGGTAGAATGTTGCAGTTTTTTCTGAAATTTTCCACTGTTTGTCTATTTTCTATTAGGCGTGTCTTGATAATTAATTATATTTAGCAAAAATAATTGTTTAAACAAATTATTATTGTTTATGAATATCTTCATGTATATCTATTGCGCTTGATAGTTGCGTTTTTCCGGCAATTTTCACCTTTATGTCCTTTTTTCACTCAGTGAGGTAATAATTAATTAAAGTCAACAAAAAAGTTGTTCAAACAATTTAATATTGTTAATAACAAACTTTTCTTAGATAAGTGCTAGAAAGTGGAGGTTTTTTCTAAAATCTTTCACTTTGCATCGCCTTTTTATTTATGAACAAGTAATAAGTCGGCCACAACAAAAATTATTTTCCGAAAGGTATTGTTGTTTTAAGTGAATTATTTTTGCTCTTTTCACAATGCTTAACAAAATTAATTCAAAGAAAAAAATCTATTTTACACGAAAGGCAGAAATCAATATTAAATTGTTCAAACAACTTTTTTGTTGACTTTAATTAATTATTACCTCACTAAGTGAAAAAAGGACAGAAAAGTAAACATAGCCGAAAAACCGTAACTATCAGGCGCAACTGATATAGATGAAGATAGTCATAAAGAATAATAATTTGTTTGAACAATTATTTTTGCTCAATATAATTAATTATTAAGTCACGCATAATGAAAAATAAACAAACAGTTGAAATTTCAGAAAAAACCGCAACATTCTACCAATTGAGCAAAGAGAATATTATCAACAATGATAATAAATTGTTTAAACAATTATTTTGTTAACTTGAATTCATTATTAATTCACTCCAAATGGAAATTAAACAAAAAGCCAGAAATTTGAAAAAAACCGCATCTTTCTAGCATTATCCAATTATAATATTATTAATAATTATAATAAATTGTTTAAACAATTATTTTGTTAAATTGAATTCATTATTATTTCACTCCGAATGAAAAGTGGACAAAAAATCAGAAATTGAAACAAAAAAACGCATTTTTTCAGCATTAGTCAAATATAATAATATTAATAATTGAAATAAATTGTTTAAATAATTATTTTGTTAACTTGAATTCATTATTACTTCACTCCAAATGAAAATTAAACAAAAAGCCAGAAAATAAAAAAAACCGCATCTTTCTAGCATTATTCAATTATAATATTATTAATAAGTATAATAAATTGTTTAAACAATTATTTTGTTAACTTGAATTCATTATTACTTCACTCCGAATGAAAAGTGGACAAAAAGCCAGAAACTAAAAAAAAATCCGAATCTTTCTAGCATTATTCAAATATAATATTATTTATAATTATAATAAATTGTTTAAACAATCACTATTGTTAACATTAATGAAATATCACTTCCCTGTAATTGAAAATTGGACAACAAATGAAAAATTTGTGAAAAAACCGCGTCTTTCTAACTGCATTCTATGAGAAAATTGCTAAAAACAATAATAAATTGTTTAAACAATTCATTAAAATATCTAATTTTCAGTATAAAGTCATATTTTATGTATTAAAAATAATTCGCATTAAAAAAACCGCAAAAAAATCATAATTAGCGCCAAAAACTCGCAAAACCCATTTTTTCACTTATGGGGTTTCTTTGGGACCCTATAAAACAGACTTATGGGGGTGATATTTGAAAAGTGATATTTTATTCGTATTCTATGGCTAATTGTGAAGAGAAATGTTGAGTTTCAACTCGATTGAGATAATATTGAGGATTCTGAATAAGATTTACAAAAACGTCTTTTTTTCTTATGGGAAATACATGTTAAACTTCATGGGGCTTGCGCCACCCCTAAATATCATTTTTTTTTCAAAACAAAAAAAACGCATTTATTTTTGTGCGGATTCGAACAAATTTGGGGGGTGTCTCGATAAAAATTCGAAAAAAAATTTTTCCAATGCATTTTTGGACCACCCTAATGAACAGTCTTCAGACTTACGTAGGTAGTTTATAAAATTTTTTTGAGTATTTTTTGTGCATGGCTTTAGGACAAGATTCTGAAAAAGTCGGTGTTGCCTCATTAGCATTCTTAACTAACGTGTGCATCAAGGTCGAGTTTCAACCGGAGATCCACTTGAAAGACAACACGGAACTGTCTCCAAATAAAAATAAAATTAACAGAGCATTCGAGCATAAATGGAACATTTCGATCACATCAGCACATATTATCTATAATTTGAATGAACATTCATGGTGTTGACTCCTTTTGATTTAACAGAATCTTGTAACTCAAGGATAACAGATTCAGGTTCTTTGAAGATATCTCTCGAGTAAGGATTTGAATTTGCGATTTCAGGGGATCTTAAAATTCCTTGGAGCGAAATACATTATTTTAATTCATATAATCAAAGTTTTCCAATATGAAGTTAAAATTTGTTTAAACTTCATATAATTATCATAAATATTCGAAATTATTAGCAATAACATATATGTTAAAACAAGATTTTAGACAGTTTTACAATGTTGAATAAGTCATATATGATACATTCCGTATTGTATAACAGCATATTTACACTTTGAGCATATTTATATAATTATATATAGTAACTCAAAATCTGACCTTTTATTTTATTACCTCTTTTATTATACTTTATATCGAATATAATGGGGAGGGGAAGAATTATATCTTCAATTGAAAAAATGTATGTAAATATTGTTCTTTTATCGATGCATTCCTTTATATGTTATGTATATTCTTCCGACATATTTCAGTGGATTTTAATTTTATTTTCCGGAGAGAGGAGTATCAAACTTCATTTTGTCAATAGGAATTGCAGGATTGATGACCCCGGATGAAATTCCAAACCGCTTATTGGAAAGAAAAGTACCGAAGCATCGAAATGTCGAATTCGTCATAAATTCTTTTGAATTCTTTCGAATCCCGCCGACAAAGAAATTCCGTTGACGATAAAATATGCTAGAAGAGAAAATTAAAATCCAGCAAGATATGCTGGGAGAGAAAACTAAAATCCGTCATATTTAGAATATTATGGATCAATATGAAATATTGTCGTTGATCGAATCTGTTTCAAATCAGACAGGTTCTACACTTGAACTTACAGAATCTCTCGGGGACGAGATATGTTGTTTTTAGAGAAAATTAGGCGACAGATATTTTTTCGATTAGCAAGAAAAAACTGTCTACGATTTCATGCATATTTGAATTTTGGGCTTTATTGAAAAAAAAGTTTTTTTCATTAAGCAAAATGACAGTGACTTTTTTGAAAACATTAACAGTCAATTTTCTCAAAAAATCCACCTTAACATTTTTGGCCAATTTCTTCTAAATTTTTCCTTCTATAAAAAAACATTCTGATGAAGTTTAAAAAAATGAACATTTGTATTGAAAAATGGGATAATTATATTTTTAGGAAAAAATATGTTCCCGGACCCAAAAATTGTTTTGCCTACACGAAATTGATAGGATGCCTTTTTTATATAAGCACAAACTTAGAAAAAATATAAGAAAAAATGTAGAGTTTTCCAGAATATCTTCTGTATTTTTTTCCGAATCTTTCTGTTAATATAATGTTAATATAAAAAAGGCATCCTATCAGTTTTAGGTGAGATAATTATTTTGTTAGGCTGGAAGAATTTTTTTTCCTACAAATAATTTTTAATAGTTTTTCTCGTAAATGATGCAAGATATCGCAAAAGAGCAAGATATATTTTTGTGTAGAACTTTTTAATATGTGCAAACTTTTCTCGCAGCATTGATTCGTGTCTGTCACTATTCGCAAGAAAATTGAGTAGAATCGATCTTATAAAAAAATCCTCTTGTCCACAAATGTTATTTAGCCCGCATAAAATTTATACGAATTAATATACGAATGCTCGAATTAATTAAACTTTGATAAATCGTTTTACCTATATTAAAAACTTTGTACGTATGGAATAACAATTTTAGCCTGCATTATGAATAGTTTTCATAATTATTTTTGAGTTTTATCGTAAAATAGCAATGTTGCGTGACCAGACAAAAAATTTGTAAGTGCTATTTGAAATCCTTAACTCTGAAATATGACACCCACTTGTTTATCAGTGAAAAAATTATTAATTAATTATTGAACCAATTTCTAAATATTAAGAATTTTTTAAATTTTCCAAATAATTGAATAATTTCGAATTGAAAGCGTTTTTAATTAGGAAAAAATAGATTGAACGTTTCTGAATTAAAAATGTTCTAAATCAAACAATTTTAGATGAGGTAACATTTTGAAAAAAGGACAATATTTCGAATCGAATGAAAAATGGAATAATCTGAAATTTAAAGTGTTTGAAATGGAGACTAAAACTTTAAAAATGGGATAATTTCATTAAAAAAGAGTTAAAATTATATCATATCTAATTCCAAGCATTTAAAATTGTATAATTTTATTTTGAATTACAGAATGTCTTCATTCAATGATGACAGATTAAACTTTCGAAAGTAGGACAAGTTCAAAATTTTCAAAACTTAATATTTTCATATTAGAATTTCGAAAATTGGATTATATAAAATTCCGAGTAATTGAAATTGTATTTTTTCTGATTTAAATGTTTTGAAAATGGATAATTTCAATTTTGAAACTTTTGGATTCAAATAATTGTTAATTCGGAGCGATTAAAATTTGAAAATTTCAGAATTTATATCCAAATCAAATGTTTGAAAGTCAAAGCTTGTACAGTTATAGAATTTTAACTTGTTATTACATTGAAAAAATTATTATTTGATATTAAAATTGATTAGATAAATTGTTCTAAGATCACAAAATAAATTTGCTGTCAGTTTCGCTATTCAAAATGGAAAAAATTTCAACTATAAAACCTAAAAATTGAGTTATACTAAAAAAGGCGATCAAATGAAGTGATTTTCAATGGGAAACATTGCACATTGAAAAATTTTATTACGGAACATTGAATATGAAACGAGTCCGAACTTCATTAGAAACTGAACATACTTCATCTCTTGATAGTTTCAATTAATTTAATTGAATTTACATCATTGAAAAAAATGAAGAATTGTCAAATTGTTGATTATATTTCCCAAAAATTAAATAATAAAATTTAAATTGCAAAATTAAAACTTATGAAAGAGAAAAAATGAAAATGCAGCGTTCAACCTGAAAATTTATAACTCTAAAATTTATTGTAACCATTCAAAAGTAACCCTTCGAGTACACACTGGGTCAATTACATCCACAACAAATTTTTGATCGAGAAACAATTTCCATATAAATTTTCAGTTTAAAATATTGACAATTTCAAAAGTTACTATTTTTTTTTGGTATAATTCAATTTTTAAACAAAAAAAAATTTCGTGAATTTTTTTCAAGTATCTTAAAGACTTTAAATACGCTTTTAATACTTATAAATTAATTCAACCTAATTGAAAGTATACCTCTAAATTTTGATAAGTACAAAGGTTCAGTAGTTGTGAAGTTATAGACGATTGAAAAGTGAACAGGGTCAGAGTGACCCAGAGTGTTAGAGATGTTCGAAAAAATAGGTGTGTATTCGAAGGGTTATATTAAATTATTCAATCACTGAGCCAATTTCAGGTAGTTTTATTTTTATGTATTTGTATTTTAAACAACACAATATTCACCTATTTTATTTTAAATCATTTATTTTTTAACTGTTTATTTAGAATTATCATTCATTCTTGAAATCTTCCAATCAGATATTTTTCAATTTTTAATTATTCATTTTTTTTAAATCTTCAACTAAAGATAGGACGTTTTGAAGATAAGACATTGAAAATTAGAAATTAAAAAAAGAATGCAAAACAAGATTAATATGATTTACGATTTATGAGATTGCACAATTTTAAGTCTTTCGATTTGTAATTGTATTTTTTAATTTTGATTTTGAAATGTTCAATACTTTAAAACGTTTTCAAATAAAAAAATGTGCCCGCTGTGTGGGCACATTCTTATCGCGTTACGTCATCAAGCTACGCGCTCGGTCTTTGAACTTTCCTCAAATTTGTGCACAGATGTTTTAAAATTAAAGGTTGAAGAATCGAGAACTGTAATCTAGTGATTGTGAATTCTCTTTTGTTAAAGTTCCTTCTGCTTTAACGAACGCAGTCAAATCGCGTATCTCGTGCTGTGCACCCGGTTTTGTTTATGTATGTAGAATATAGAATGTAGAAATGCCAACAATTCTACATTATGTTCAGCACTTATTCAGATATTGCAAAATAAAGGATAAATGTTATTTATCATGATTACTTTAATATTTGTTCATTATTTTGCATTGAATTTTATTTTCAGCTGCCCTGAAAAATGTATCTTTTCAATGGATTTATATTATTGCAATTCACAATATGCGTTGGTATTAAAACAGAAGTATTTTCATTTCCTTGTTTTTATATTAAAAAAAAGTGCACATCCTATAGAAAAAATTTTGTTATTAAACATTTCATTGCAACTTGTGTAGTTTTTCCATAAATTCAAGTGGTTAATTTCCAATGTTATTTTTTAATATTTAAACCAAAAATGCGCTTCCCAGCATAGCGTAAAGTGGTTCTAAACAAACTAGATGTAATTTAGGCGAAAATTTTGGTAAAATAAAATGTTATTGTAGCTTGTTTTGTTTGTCTGAAAACTTAATTTTTAAATTTTAATGTTGTTTTTTATGAATAGAACAGAAATTGCACGTCCTATCTGAATTAATTGATGACAAATTTGTAGATCTTTTTTGTGCACACAATTTTTGTTCACTTATTTTTTTCGTATCTTACATAGTATGATAATCTTGTAGGGCTTTCACAGAGCGACGTTTTTCTTCTCTTGATAGATAGATAGAATTTTTTAATTTAAATAGAATTTTTAAATCTTGAAAAAAATGGTCTAAAACATTATGAAAATTTTCAATTTTTATCCAAAATAGCTGAAACAAAACAATTTAGAATATCAACATTTAAAATTAAACTGCTTTAGAATTGCGTATTTGAAATAAAATTTTTTATTGAATTTATAGAAATTTGAAAAATAATAAATATATTATTGAAAAGCATCATATCATGTAGTTCCTGTATCATTCAAAGTAAAACTGAAGTCGTCTTAAATCATAATCTTGAAATGAACTCAATAAATAGTATATTGTGCATAAAACATAAAACTTCGCCCAACACTCGCGATGGCAATGTGACTGAGGAAGCCGTCGAGAGAGAGGACGAAGTTGTCGATTCCTCAACTGATTTCGTCACAGTGGTCGAAGTGAGTACTTTTCCCACTAGTGGGAAAAGTAAACTCGCGTTACATAATTGTGCGGGCACATTCTCATCGCACGCTCGGCTCGCAAGTTTCAGCGCCTACAGATTAATGTGGTACATATAAAAGTAAAATGTTGTTTTTCATAAACTCAAATTAATAATCCATAAAAATTTATTTGAAAACAAAGTCTCTCGTCCTCCCGACATTCGGGATAGAATAAAATAGAAATGATATTCCTGATACATATAATAATACTAAAAAATATTCAAAATATTTCCAGTACCACGTATGAGGCGTAAATTCCAAATATGAAACTTTAAAAATTGGAATGTTACGGCATTTCCCTTCACGTTAAGTGTATTGCGACGACCATATATATTCATCTCATATTCCACAGGCACTCAATATTCTTCACCAAAAATTAGTTTCTCACTGTTACACAGCAAAAAACGGGAGGTTCCTTGATGTTGCGACCCAAGTCAAGGCTTGCATCCTTTAGAACTGAGACTCCAATTTTTGAGGGTTCTTTTTAAGTTCGTTGATATCCGAGAGATGGCGACACAAAAAAAGATTTGCAGTGGATAGCATTTTTAAACATAACCTTAAAAACTGTCACATCTCATGTCCATTATCTTCCTTCAAATTATGACTAATCTATATTATTTGAGTTTCTTTATTGATTCCTTTGGAACAGTTTAGTATTTTGGTTCCTTTTCAGCTAGAGAGGTTCCTTCTGTTCCAGCTCCCTTGGAACCAAAAATCGAATGGTGATTCTTTTGCTATAATCCTGATTTTATATTTCAAATATGAAGATTTTTTTTATTCAACCTGAACTGACAAACCTCATATACTTAATAACATGGGCTAGTATACTGTTTTTCATTTGGACTTTATAGTGATAACTACGTATATTAATAAGTGAGCCCAATATATGAAAAATGTTTGGAAATACATTGAGAGCGGTACAAGAAATTTATAAGAATGGTGGACGAGACATACGAAATTGTGGAAGAAAATAACACATATTTGACGAAATTGACTTTTGGATTCGAGGTGAAATCCAAAACATCTGACTTTTTAATAAACTCTTTCACAGAAAAACAAACTTTTCTTTACGCAAAAAAAATGCTATTCAAAAGTCAAATTACAACAGGTTTATTAATAAATTTCACTCATAAGGATTTAAATAGCTTTTTCGATGATGTGAAAGAAACGATTATTGCACGAATAAAAAATAATTTGAAAATTATAGGGGGCTTGAAAGTCAATGTTATTTTAGCTGCGGAATTCAGTGCATTAGAAGAGGAAAGAAAATAGAAAAAATCAAAATTTTTCATACAAAAAATGAACCTATTCTTGAGTTGACGGATATCGGTGAATTGTTCTAAACTAAATTAAGAGATAACATTTCAGTCAAAGTTCAAGAGTTTTAACAACAAGAAGTCTAACTGGAATTTAAAAGAAATTATAGACTTGAATGTGCATTTCAATGAATGTAAACCATTATCAGTTGTTGGCTTGTCAACTTATATACGACATCCAACATTTGTAGGAGATAAAAAAGCAATTAATGTCTAGAATAATTATGCTTTCTGTTTTCTTTGGTCGGTAATAGTTTCTTTTTACCTTGCTGCAAATAATTCACACCAAATAAAGTCCTTATCCACATTTCAGTAGTACAAACTTGGAATATGATGAAATCAAATTTCCTATAAGTTTACATAATATAAAAAAATTTGTGAAATTAAATAATTTAAGTATACATGTTTATGGTATAGAGTCTTATGAGAAGAGTGAGAATTGATTTAGACGACGAGGATTACACTGGTGATTATGCAATTTATGGTAATGAGTGTAAAACTGTTTACCATTTCGTATCGATCAAAGGTCTATCGTGATTCATAAAATCACAATTTATAAGTTCTAAATATCGCACTTAGGGGTCGTGCATAAATTGCGTAACGCAATTTTCCGACAATTTTGACCCCCCCCCCCCCCCCCATATGTAACGCTTTTTCCGACTTTTCCCTGTAGTTTTTCACCATTATGTAACACTCAGCTGGACCTCCCCCCTCAAGTGTTACGTCATTTTTGCACTACCCCTTAGTTCTGTGACAGAGGTTTATGTCATTGCAAAATTTAAAAATCTTTGAATAATCAAAGAGTTAACTGTGAGAATGTGAATAAATGCAGGGCTATACTACTAACTGAAAAGAATAACATATTGGAACCAGAAAATGGTAGATTCAAAGAAAAAGTTCTCATTACAATTGACGCTAATAAAGAATGTTTATAGGAAAAAAATCACATGTAAAAGCAAACAACTACCGAAAACATGTCACGACAAGTGTATTATTTTGGAAACAATGCAATTTTGCCGACTCACTTTTTGAGATTAAAGTTTATCGAGGAGAAGACTGTATAAATAGTCTTATGAAAGAATTAAAACATGTGTCTGAGGAAGTATATTCACTTCTAAGAAATATTGTACCCATGGAGCATTTAACGTTGAAGCAAGAGCAAGAATTTAAAACGGCAAAGAAATTTCACATTTGTGAAGAGCCTTTTGTAGATGATGACATTGAACATCGCGATCAAGATCATTTTATAGGTTTTTGAGTATTAAACTGAACTAAACTAGTAAGATGTCGCGAATAGGAATCTGTATTTAGAAACCATCTGCCTATCTACTAATGATAAAGGATTTCCATGCAAGGGGAACAACTTCATATTGAAGACAATTATATAAGATGCAAAACTGAAGCATACTAATGAAATGTCTTATTGGCATGAGAGAAAAAATCGCAAGACAAGAAACACGCGAAAAGCTAGCGAAACATAGAGGCTTTAATGTAAACAGATTCAATTAATCATAGATTATTAATTTATTACATATAATTAAAATCTGGTAATTTGGGACAAGTGCATTACCGGACATTTTGGGTATTTGTTTATTTATAATTTCTAGACGAACTCGTCTAAAATTTTGAAACTTTACTGAATGGTGATTTTATTGAAGTACTTTATTGAAATTTGTTTAGCAAAAATCTAGTCGTGCCAAAATTCAGATCTCTGAAAAAATAATTTTTCTATGATTTTAAAAATCAAAATAATATTACTGGTGGTATAATTTCAAATAGGGAACATTATTGCAAATAAAAAAATTTTAAGGCTTGCAAAGGAAATTCATTTTAACAAAGTTTTATCTAATTGGATTCTTTTGCTTCCTCAAATACGTATAGAAGGAGGTTTGTAATGAACTATATTTTCAGATATACTTTTTTGACACATTTTGATATGATCCGACCCCAGGAGCTCAGGAATAAATTTTTTTTTAAATGTCCGTGTGTGAGTATGTTTGTGTGTAACTTTTTTCTGTTCACCATATCTCGAAAAGTAAAAGAGATATGATCATGAAATTTTGATCAAGTGTAGCTCGGATTGATTTCCAGGTCTGATAGGATTTCGAGCTAGATCCAAAAAGAAAAATTTTACCATGTTTATATGAGAAAAACTTTTTTGATATTCAAAATACAACAATACGATGTCTAGCGAATATGTTCGCGTCTCCAAAACGCATCGATTGACCAATTGTTGAAACTTTTATGGTCTACAAGTACCGATTTATGAACTTTCAAAAATGGTTAATTCTGCTTGAGATCGTAAGAGCCCCTGACGCTTGGTTGATTCCGTTGCGTCCCCTTGCAAGCCTAAGCGTGACTCCAAAGCCTTCGAGGACCGCGCCTACGTTATTGGCCGATATTTCTGACTCACTGATGCAGTTACTGCCCGTGAGGGTTAGACATTTCTCTGCAATCGCGTGACACTAATAAAGGATATGAATGGGTGTCTCTAATCTCTTCCGCACAGACGACAGAGGGGACTTTCTGCGAACCCTATCTTATGTCTGTGATATCCGAGGTTTCCATGCCCTGTATACATTTCTGTTAGGACTTTGACTTCGTTCCTCCCGAGCTTATGTATTTCCGTCCTCAGTTAGGGTTAAGCTTTAAACCCAAGAGTTTTTAGGCCTAAATGCAGTCAGTGGCCAATTCCCACTCATTCTGATGTTCCTCGGTCAGCCAACTCTTGATTTCTTCAGTGACAAAACTACTGGAAATGCTGTGTCCAGGGATCCAAAGTTGAAGCACTCGGTTTTCTGTCGCTAGATTGTCTAGTGGCGCAAAGCGCTCCCATACTAGTAGCGACCTAGTCGTTGTTTCATACAGGGCCATTATAGCAGCCCTGCTGCCTGAGCAGATAAGGATGTTTCTTTTGTTGTCATACTTCTGTGCCTCGTAGGTGCACTGGAGCATAGCTATAATCTCAGATTGACCCATTTATACCGTCTGGTGAATACAATTGCGACGTCTTACTTGAATTGACCGATAGTCCAGTCTTCTTACATCAAGAATCTACTATCACAAGTGCTTGCTGCATGACTCCGCAGAGCGCATCCAGATAAAAGTCGTGGTGGTAGTACTGACTCGTAAGCAGATGAAGCAGTTCATCCACTACTAAGCATCACAGCAAGGCGATAAAACGTCTTTCTGCGGACATCCCGAGTCAACGGTACCATATAAAGTTGTATCCCCTTTGGTCGTTGTTAGTTTCCTGTTGGCCAACATGTGGCAGGTCTATTCTACGACTGCAATAGACACACCATGTACAATCATGGCCGCCCTGATAAACTCTCTAGAGGTGTAGTTGCAGGCTCCCTAGATATCCATAAAGGTTGCAATCGCGAGGCCTTTCTGCTTCAATTGGGTTTACTGCTCCGCTTAAGGCTATACCAGTCCTATATGCATGTTGCTTCTTCTGAAGTGGTCTACTTGATAAGATCTCTTTGCGGATTTATTTATCCACAAGTCTTTTCACTGTTTTTAGGCAGAGAGATGTGCGGCTGATGGGACAGAAATCCTTGGATGAAGTATGACCGATCCTGCCTGCTTTCGGAATGAAGACTACTCTTGTACCTCTCCATGCCATTGGAACATATCCCAGCGTCAGACCAGCCCTAGCAAGTCTAACGATCGGCCCTATGACGATCTCTCCAGCCCTCTGTGAGAAGACCAGATATATGCCATCCGGACCAGTAGACTTGTAAGGACTGAAAGACTTCAGGGTCCACCCGACGGATTTGGACCCAGTTGGGCCACAGGCGGTTTAGGTTACCTCAGAGGTGTCACCCCCTTATCTCCAGACCTTATGAAGCCCTGAAAATGTGCCTTCACCAGGTGAGCCAAGGTCTCCTCGTTCGACGCTGAGTATCCCCGTCGGGCAATTTTAGGGTGCCGAGAATAGCATCCGGGTTTCGAAAGAGCAGCTTGTCCAGTTCAGCGGCCTGTGCTCGTTTCTCGATGTCTGTACAAAAGTTGGTCCAGCTCTCTTGCTTCGGCTTACGTATTGCACCCCTGTATTCATCCCACATTGTCGTAAATGAGGTCCGTAGTTCATCCGTATTGCCAGTACTGGCACGTCTGAACCTCTATCTGGTTTCACCGCAAAGCTCTTCAAGTTTCGTGTTCCACCAGTGTGTCTCCCTAACCTTTCGGACTCTTCTGGGTAGACAATTACTTTCAGAAGTAGATTTGATGGCCTTCGTTAAAATCTTGGCTGCCATCTCCAGGGTGTCCACTTCTCTAGTTGACCTGGGCACCTCTCAGACTGTACTCCTCAGTTCCGTGGAATACAGGTCCCAGTCTGTTTTCCTTTGATTTCTGGCCCACTTAGGGCCCACGGTTACGATGGATTTCAACTTTAACTCTATCTGTGAGTGATCTGAGAGAGTGGCTTCATCTGAGACTCTTCAGTTCTTGACATTGTCTCTGAAACTAGCGGTACAGAGAGTGATTTCGATGACTTCTTGCCTCACGGAGTTATGAAACGTTTGGGTATTCCCCGTGTTGAGAATATCTTAATTGGTAGTGATTCGATATTCCAGTAGATCATTACCTCTTGAGTTGATATCCATGCTGGCCCACAAAGTATGGGGGGAGTTAGCATCGCACTTCAGCAGAAGAGGAAGATACCTTACAGTATTCCACAAGTGTACGTACCTCCACTGGTGTGTTTGTATCACTGTCATATGGAAAGTAGGCCGATCCCATGACTAGCTTCCCTTTTCCTTTAAGATCTGTGGCGATCACCTTCAGGTCTTTCGAACATCGCTCTAGCAGCGGGACAACGTTGACTCCCTTCGCCAATATGCAGACTCTTGGTTTGGCCACCTTTTTGGTCCCAGTTTGGTCCCTGTAACAAAAACCAGCCCGCCGAAGTCCCCATATGGTCTCTCGAACTAACCAAGGTTCTTGGATTATCGAGATACATGTGTGCCTCGCAGCCATGACCCTCTGCAGAACCGCAGAGGCGCCTTTGCTGTGATGCAAGTTAGTTTGGGTAATGGTTAGCCCGGGAGCAGTCATTTAAGGCCTCCCCCCGGTTTTCCTGAATCTAGAGAGGCTCCTCTTGAACCTGACTGGCAACCCTACAGTTAACCTGTCCAAGATGGTAGAAGGGCCTGTTGTTGAGGACCGCAAGAGCTCTCGCCTGGACCACACACTGGCCCTTCAGCCGCCGAAGGACCACAGACGAGTATATAAGCTTACCTGGGATCTACGCCGTAGCCCTCACCATCTTTTGAAGCAACTCAACCTCACATACATTGGAATCTGTACCTTCCCAGTGCCTTATCTTGGCCCCTGTATTATGTGGCCAAGCTTCAGCCGCCGTTGCGTCGGCTGCGACAAATAAGAAGACCCCTCCGCTACAGAAGAAGGTCTTGAGTTTTAGCCATTGATCTCGAGATTCTCTTTCGAGCACCCTCCAGGTGGTCTCCCTGAAGAGCTCGAACTGCTCCTTAGTCACCAGCGAGTCTGGGTAGCTCGTGTCCGTCATCACCACCGTCAGAGGCTTAGTCCTCTGGGCAGCTGCCAGTCCCGTCCCCGGCGACTCCCTGTTCACCGGTTGCTGGGCTGTCATGTGCCTCCTTATAGGCCTAGCCCCCCACCCCGGTAGGGTGTCCTCTAAGCCCCTCTCTCTTTTCTGGACCTCAGTGCTGGTTGTCAGCGTTGTAGTTGACGATGTTCTAGCCTTCGAAGCTGTTCTACTACCCTGATGCGCTTGCCTCCTCAGTTTACTTTTGATGCCTTTGTAGCTTGCCGGAGTGACGGATTGGGAAGAAAGGGTTATCTTAGGCTCGTTCGAGCCCAACCACCTCCGCCGCATTTCTTCCTTCGTCCTTCAGATTACTGTGTTTTGGCGTGTTCATTTTGATCCCACGAGCAACTAGAGAAATTAAAGGTCCGGCCTGGCAGAGCCCCACATGCAGGGTTGAGACTAATTACTCGGAGAGGCCGTTCCGTATCCCCGAGAGGCCGTTTGGATACCTTCGTACCCCTAGATGCTAAAGTTCCACAGGCACGATCACTCTACACCTATGGCTCAGGGGATGGCCATACTGAGTGAGACACTCAATGAATATCGTTTTGTAGGCCACCATACCAACGGAGGGCTGTTTCTTGGTCGCTGTGCGGCCTGTATGGCATTCACAACCCGATTCCAAAACTGGGTACCGGTTCAGGAGGGATCTCGACCCAGGGATCCAGAAGGCCCATGTTAGCTAGGCTCTTTCACCCCTCTACCATATTACCATCATACGTAACAGGAGAGCTCGTTCATAGAGGTCCTTTCATCCATATCCATAAACATGCAGTCCGAGGTTCGTAAGATGCTCTTGCCCCACACGCTTAAGCCTCCACACCAACTACAAGGTGTCACATCCCCTAGGGTAGGTCCAAAGTTAATTTCACGTAGAAGGAAGTAGGACGGTGTTCGGGTAACGACTCCCCCCCCCAATTTAGTTAATAGTAATGTTTGACCCAGTGAAGGACGTTGAGTGTCATCCGTTTTTTTCATAATCGGTATCGGTATAAAGTGAGCTCTGTGACTAAAGTGACCCATGTGTTTAGACCGCGTCAGTGTTTTTCGAAATGTCCTAAGCTCTAGCGCAAGTGTATTTCCAGTTTTTTTCAGTGAATAATAACGTATGTTTCAGTTTTTAAAATGAATATTGTCTTTCTTTCTTAGAATTCACACATACATTTGATATCTTTATGAATCCGCCCCGTTTCTTGCGTCGCACGTAGTTTTTGAAGGAAAGAACATAAATTGACTTAATTCAGTTTAATGGGGTCCATATAAAAACAAAATTTTCTTTTTCATAAACTCAAATTGAAAGTCCTTAAAAATTTATTTAAAAACGAAGTCTCTCGTCCTCCCGAAATTTTGGGATGAGTAGTAAAATGTTTTTCATAACTTTCACTAGTCATTACAAAATTTCGGCCCGGTAACTTTCAATGTTAATTCCCCTAATTCATTTGCATTGTGCCCGGGAAATGCCCCAAAAAATGCAAAATAGGAATTTTATATCAAATTCATGCCAAAGATGGTATTTTTTGGAATTTTTCAACATGAAGTATTTTTATACGATATGTGACAAGTTTTAGAGTATTTTTTAAACTAATTTTGAATTGCTTGAACATTTATTATTTGTTTAAACTATTTTTGTTTCGCCCTTAGATCGTGAAAAGTTATTATTTTGCGGGATGATAATTCAAAAATATTTTATATACGTTCTTGTTTATGACGAATCTTCCACCCCCTCATAGGGGTAGTTTTCCAGTGTTAAAATGGGGTTAAAAGGGTAAACTAATCACAAACCCGGTTACAGCAAGCATTGACGATTATTTTGAGCTTTGTTGCGTCAATTTATGTTCATTTCTTCAAAAACTACGTTGGGCGCAAAAAAGGGGCGGATTTTCGGCTTATTACGGGATCCCTCTTTGAATCGCTACACTTTTTCACAAATCATGATTATGAGTACTTTAAGATCTCAAGAAATGACATTCCACAGATTATTTTCAAAACACCTTTTTAATAAATGTATTAAGGTAATAGGTATATAAAACTTTTTCCCCATGGTTATGACCAAGTTAATTTTGCGTGTATCCTTAGGGTCGTACAAAAATTCCACTTTTGATTGTTGGTGATCGATCCCCCAATATTTTCTTGTTTTCCAGAAAAATTAATTTCCTATTTTTCGAATCGTTCATTATCAACCGTGCCCCGGGCTTTTGAAGCTAACATTAAGGTTTAAATGGGAAATTTTCGGTTTTCGAAAGAATGGAAAAAGCACTTGTTGTTACGTTTTTGTCTAGTAAAGTTTAGTTATCTAGTAAGGAATGTTCAAGGAATAATTTCCAGCTAAAAACTTTTTATTTTGACCCCTCCAAAACCTCCTTGTATTATCAAAGTATTTTTTAACGAATTTTGAATTGTATAGACATCTATTGTTTGTTTAAAGAAATATTTTTTCCAATAAATCGTGAAAAGTTATTAATTTTCGGGATTGGTGGGGGGGGGCGGCCGCCTCGATTATTAAAAATGAGAAGTCGAACTTTTGGACCACCCTAAGGATACACGCAACTGTAACTTGGCTATAACCATGGAAAAAATTGCATATCGGTAACATCCTTACAGTGGATAATACAGCCTGCAGTAGATAATCATTAGTTCAAGATACTAATATATGTAAAAAAATTAATTGAATATAATCTATCGTTTTCAAATTTTCGCCTAAATTATAGTTCGAAATTTTCTTAGAACGACTTCACGCTAGCATGCGTATTTTTAGTTCAAATCGTAAAAAATAACATTGAAAATGAACAAATCAAATTTATGGGAAAACGTCACAAGTTGATACAAAGAGTTTAATAACAAAATTGTTTTCTTATAGGGTGCGCACTGTTTTCTGATTATAGAAACAAGACACTGAAAATACGTATGTTTCAGTACCAATACATATTATGAATTGCAAGAATATAAATTTATTGAAATGATACATTTTTCAGGGTAGTTGAGAATAAATATTTGTGCAAAATAAGTAGAAAATATTAAAGTCATCATCAAAAAAGAAATTTGGACATTATTTTGCAATATCTGAATAAGCAGTATACCAGACCGAGGTACAGAAATAAATATAATACACATTTCATATAATAGTTATGAATATAATGGAGAAAAGTTCGCATTTTGGACAAAATCGAGTGAAAATCACGAGATACGTGATGAGAATGTGTTCGTTAAAGCCGAAGGAGCTTCAGCAAAAGAGAATTCACAATCACCAAATTACAGTTGTCGATGCTTTGACCTTTAATTTGAAAAGGTCTGTGCACAAATGTGGGGGAATATAATGATGCAGCGCGTAGTGCGAGGTAAAAACATTATTGAGCGCGAAGCGCGATATAAATATATTTTCGAGCGCGAAGCGCGAGAAACAACAGTCACGCGCCCTAGTTGTTGAACCGCTAGTTGTCTTGAAACAAAAGTATCATCCTGTTGCCTGTGTTGTTTTGTACCACTTGAATAGTTTTGTTACACAAACAGAAATATTTGGTTGCAAGATTAGGTGAAGTTTCTTGTGAAAGACTAATGTTTTCTGCAAAAAGATTCTTTTTGAGACAAATTAAATTCCTTTTAACCTCTAATTTAAGAGGAAATTCTAGTTGTGCCTTGAAGAATCCCTTTGACAAAAGAGGAAATTTCTTTGAGTGATATATTGCGATTACACTACATACATTCCTCAGGAAAGTTTTGTCGAGGTCATATGTGGGGGGAGATGTGAGACTGTCGTTACAGATCGGTGCTTTTTGCAGATAAAATAAATTGATGATTTTCCTTTAACAAGGCTGTTATCTGTTATTTAATTTGAGACAACTACAGCAGTTTTGCGGACACGGTCATCACAAAATATACCTTTCGCTTAACCTTTCATCAGGATTGCTACTTTCACGGACGATCACTGATCCTCAACCTCGGCGACAAGCGCTTTTATTTAAAGATCGGTAGTAGCCGGTACCACAGAAGAACGTTATTTTATACTTTATGTATGTTTAGAAGCTATTCGTTTTGTTCACGGATATATAGGAATGCATACCACTCCCAGAGAAATGATCAATTAAAAAAAATGCAGATCCTATTCCACATGCCCTTACTGTCTATTGCAATAAACGTCGCGCGAACAAGGAGGCAATAAAGTTACAAGAAATTATTTCTTCGTTTTTTTTGCATCCGTATTTTTGTACACACATAATTTGTGTCGCGGAATATCTTTCAATTATTTCAACATTACATTACATTGTAATATAAAAATTAAGTCGATAACAAGATTTTCCATGAAGATATAATAAATAGTTAAATTTCAACTTGCAAACAAGGAATCGGTTCCATTCAAATAATTTTTTTTAAATTCTGTATTTAATAGAATATTCCTTTTTTGTTACACAAGATCTAATGTACACTTTGAAGTGCAAAAGGAAAGGTTTAAAGATTGTTCTATGTAAAAAAGTGATCCCAGTGGGCATCGGGACATCCTAAAGACGTCCTTAGAATGTACCTCTATGCCATGTGACTTGACGTCTTTAAGACATCTTTCGGATCTTTTCATGTGTTTAAAGGGTCCTTAGGACGTCCTCAATACATCCGCCGAAGAGCGTTCATAGGAAAATTTTAGGACCTGTGTACCTACTGGGATGTCACGATATATCTAAAAAATTTCGCAATCATTGTTATAGAAATAGTGATTGGCTTTAAATTACTTGAAGTTGTTTTATATCTTAAATTTGAAATATTGAAAATGAAATCTACGTATAATCACTTTTATCAACAAAAATATGAGAAAACATTATGCACGTTAAAAAACATTGGTGCTTTTTAATACTCTTGAACGGCTGAATTGAAACTTTTAGATTATCTAACAAATTATCACAAATATTATACATGTTTTATGGTAGCACTTTTTACTGAAAATAATTATTTAAAAAAAAACGAATATTAATATAAAATCATAAAGTTTCCATGAAAACTTAAAATTTTTATCAAGATTCTCAATTTTTAACAATTTTAAGTTATGTTAGCGTTTTACATTGGAAATGGGTATTTTTAATCACAAAGTGTTACATTTAAAAGATAAAAAATTTGAAAAATTACGTTTTGCGGTTTTGTTACCGTCTAGCGTTTTTGAAATAAAAATCATTATATTTTAAAGGTTCATTTTGAACAATTTTAGGTTACGTTAGCGTTTCACACAAAAAATTGACATTTTAAATAAAAATAATTATAATTTGAGCAAGATCTTAATGTTTTTCTTCGGAAATTGGTATTTTTAATATTTAAAATAAACATTCTAAGGAGCATTCACAACTTTTAACAAGCTTAGGTTACTTTAGTGTTTTACACTAACAATAAGTATTTTAAAACAAAAATCATTATATTTCAAACAAGATTTAAATAATTACATTTGAAAGAAGAATTACAATTTTGAACAATATCCTGTTGTTATGTTATGTTAATTTTTTAACAACTTTAGGTTATCATGGCATATCTCACCGATAAAATAAGTATTTTCAAACAAAAAATCATTAGATTTAAATCCAATTATTTTTGTTTAAAATAACAAAATTTTCAAGCTTGAGCAATGTTGGATTGTGTTAGTGTTTTTCGTCAGAAATTTACATTGTTATTTTTGAATCCCTCAATTTTAAAGAAACTGAATAATTTTTTAACAATTTTTGGTTACTTTGGCGTTTTAAATCAAATGTTGGAATTTTCAAACAAAAATCTTAATCGTCATTATTTTCGATTATATTAGTGTTTTTCGTTGGAAATTAGTAGTTTTAATGAAAAAATAGTTATTTCGAAGCATTTTTCATAACTTTTTAACAATATTATTTCATATCCACATTCTGTATCGAAAATCGATATTTTTAAACAAAAAGCATTAGGTATAAAAGAAGATCTACAATCTTCAACAATTTTATTGTTGATTAATTTCAGCAAGGTCAGAAGAAAAAATTATTTCTTTTCGCTTAAAAACACCGAAAATGTACATTTGTTTATATAAATTGTTTATAAAATAAACCAATATTGATAAGTGGGAGAAATGTTTCCGGAAAACGTTATTGCCAATATAATTTCAGCAAATACAGAAGAAAAAACGGTTTATTTTCACCTAAAATACCCTAAAATGTGCATTTGTTTATATAATTTTTTTATAAAATGAACAAATATTGATGGGTTAGAAACTTTTTTTTAGAAAAAGTCATTGGCAATGTAATTTCAGCAAGGTGAGGAGAAAAAATAATTTCTTTCTGGTCAAAATCACCTAAAATGTGCATTTGTTTATATAATTTGTTTATAAAATAAACAAATAACAACTAATCTCAAATTTTAATGTCCACGCATCATTCTAAAGATAAAAGCTAGCGATTGCAGGGCAGGAATGTACTTTAAAGGCGAATAACCTCTAATGTTGATTATTTCTGAACAAAATTTGTTTATAATAATTAACTATGCAAGTTAACAATTTTTTTATCTTGCCCGTACCCTTACGCATTAAACTCAAGGAACGAGACGTATAAGAAAAATTTTATCTAGAAGATAAAAAATAAAATGTTAAAAATCGACATTTTTTCCGTTGTTTGCATTAACATAAAAATTGAATAAACAAAAAAATATGAAATCTACTCTGACTATTTTTTAAAGAATTCAGTTCTGAGTTATTCAAAACAAAGGAAACTGAAATCGGTGAAAAATTGCGTCCTAAATGTCATTTTTAACCTTGATTTCCGATTTCACCCCACTGCACAGTGGGCTGGGAGAACACCGAAAGTGGCCAAAAGTAAAATTTTGTTTGGATACAGATGAATCATGGTATAAGTTAGTTCTCGAGGTCGCTGAATTCGACTTTGACGTCAAAATGCATCAATTCAAAATGGCGGATCCAATATGGCGCCTGAAATTTATAAATGTTTACTTATTTATATGAAACTTGGTGTAAGGAGGTTTCTGAGGTCGTTCATTTCGAATATAACATCTAAATTCTTAAATTCAAAATGGAGGATCCAATATGGCTCCTAAAATTTCGAAATTTTGTTTTCATTCGTATTTGTATTTCTATTCGTATTTTTACATATTTGTATCGAACTTTGAAATGAGTCCTCTTGCCTCTCATGAAATATCTCCGTCCGTCCACGTTAAACTTTTTTTCGTCGGTTAATTCGAGTTCGTCTGAGTAAAAATTTAGAAATCTCAGGTGCCATATTGGATCCGCCATTCTGAATTAAGGCATTTTGATGTCAAATTCGAAATCAGCGACCTCAGAAACCTCCTTAGACAAAGTTTCATATAAACAAGTAAAAATTTAGAAATTTCAGGCGCCATATTGGATCCGCCATTTTGTATTCATTAATTTTGACGTCAAATTCAAAATCAGTGACCTCGAAAACCCCCTTATATCAAGCTTCATATAAATCCAAACAAAATTTTGACTTTTGGCTACTTTCGGTGGTCTCCAGCCCACTGTGCAGGCTCAACTTCATGCACTAATATCTTCGTCAAATGTGAATGGTGGCAGACGGTGGCAAATATAATCTGATAGGAAACATCATAATGAACCTAAAAGCACTATAGAACTCTACATACCAGGTGTAACCTCGGGGAACTTTTGATTCAAAAAACGTCTATTGCTGTGAATTCCTTAAATGCATGAGTGCAAAGTGAGAGGATTCAAAACCGAGCTAAAATTTGTATTTCTTTTCTATAACGTAATTATTTATGACCACTCTAATAAGCAGCAATGGTTGTAACATGTCGGTTCGTAACATCATGAACGAGTTTTTCAATGATTTTGTTCAAAAAACAGTAACAAAAAAAAACACATTTCTTCAATTCATAACGCTCTAGAATTCAGAGGACTAGTTAAAATATCATAAAATTTGGTGAAAAGTTTCTTCAACTCATCTATATTATGAAAAATAATTCTTCCATTAATAACTGTGAAGTTGACTTTTGGCCACTTTTGGTGGTCTTTCAGCCCACTGTGCACTGTGCGTGGCGCGCATGTTTATTTTTTTCGTGAAAATGATAAAAATTATTGTTTTTTTTCGCAATAAAATTAGGTATCGATTTTCTAAAGTAATCCAAACGTTGATTTTCTCTGAACTTCGTATAATATGTATCCCAGGTGTTTAAATTAGAGCACTTTCAGTGATAATTTAAAAAAATGGTTTAATCTTATACAAGCAACAAAAAATCAGGGATAGGTATTCGGATACCAAGAACTTTGTCCAGGTTTATAATAATATATTGTGCAAATATTAATGAATTCCTCAATTCAAAAGAAATTATACCCTCAAAAAGAGCTTTCCATCTACTAAAGTTCTAGTTGTATCAAAATTAGAAATGATAGAATCAACAGCCGGAAAACACATTGCAAGGTCCACAAATTTGAATACTTTGATGTCTGTTAAAACTATTTGTCGATAACCTTCGAAACATTTAAAAACAACTTTATTGGAGAATGACATCTTATCACACTACATATTTAATGTGTGTATATTGCTCCTGATAACATTAAGGAGTAGGAAAAAAATAAATTTCACAGCTTTCAATGACGAAGAATGATGAATTTTCAATATCATTTTGCAGTGCATAGTTCTAACATAAATAATTACTTTAGTATTTAATTTTAATAATATTATCTAAATATAGGCACGGTAGTATCAGATCACTCATGAAGATCAAATCATACGTCAATCGCTTAACACAGAAGCCAAGAAAAATGAGTATGATAATACTCGGCAGAAGAGTTCCGCTCGAGGAGTGAATGGAATATCGAGTTGCCTTTTTACTCGGTCATAAACCTCAGTATACACTAGCAAATAAGATAATTCTTACTCAATGAAAACGTTAGGTATAGGCTTGAAATATATAGAAAAATTCTCTATCTGGCGATAATAGAGTAATAACTTATTCTTTATTGCTAATATCAAAACGTGCTAGAATGAATATAATGTAGAATTCTCTTCTAAAAGTAATTAAATTTATATTTTATTTCTGATCCACTACATAAAATTGTTACAAATCTGCGCGAATCGAAAGTGATTACTACTGCTATAACGTCTGTTTTATTATCTCTAAACTAAAAAAAAATGGATATATAAGTATATTGTTTTTTTTTTTTTATGAAGGTTAATATATCTGAATTTATGATTAATTACGGTTTCATTTAATTTTATTCATGAAATATTATGAAAAAGATTTAAAATTATATGGAAAGTAAATTTTGCTTCTCATTGATGAAAAATTCGGCCATTGTCTTACCATTACACGTAGCTTCTACTTAAGCCTTCATCCTTGGTTCTCACGTATATCAATAAAAAGCTTTGTCTGTGATTGGGGATAAGTGGCAAGTCACATATCAAAAACATACAACACAAATTTAGTTTAAATGAAGAAGTACTCGTAAATTAGACTCTCCGAATTGAAACTATAGCCTAAAATTTAAATGTTTCGATATTCAATAAATCAATTATTGAATATTGAATAAATTATTATGAAATCACTTTGATATGGAATATGATTATAAAAAACTCCAATTTCTCAGATTAGCCAATTTCCGTACAGAAAATGTGTTCAAAATTTTACTTGACTTTGTAATGTACAATTTTCATTTCTTATACTTTTAAACACCTGATTAGGGCCCAAAAAGACCTCTAGATAATACGTTCTAGACAATGCCCTAACTGTAGGCAAGTCTGCCCGATAATTTTATACACGGGAGGTGTTGAATTTCAAATTGTTTAATGACTTTTTTAAATTGTTTTAAGCTTGGAAGCTTCTTAATTTAATTTAATTTTAAATTCAATTCCAGAGGGGGAAAAAGATTTGTTAACTCTTAGTCCAAAAGGAATCTGTATTATTCATACTCATTATTCATTTTCATTAAATTGACACAAAACTTAAGCCGGGAATTCAATTTCTAGTTACACTTCATTAGTTATAAGGATTATTAATCATAAAGAGATATCATGTAACTTTTTAGTAATGATTAATGACAAATAACTAATAATATTTTAATGATGTTTTAATTGAATATTTGTGCACTATATAATGATATCAGAAATTCTTCTTGGACCACGCTGAATGCAAACTACCGGAATCCTGTGCTTGGCACTTTCTTATGACACGCTCATTTACACGTAAATTAGATTTGAAATTTATTCGAACAAATTAAAGGAGTGCAGTATACAGAAAGTGAGACGTTCGATAAAGCGTGATGTAATACTTCTTGAGGGTAACTGGGAAAGTGAAAAAATAAAAAAACTATAAAAGTTAACCCTTTGATATCGTCGTTTCATCGAACGATGAGATTAGTTCCGATAAAAACGGATATCCTTGAGTGCTATTCTATACGTATTGATAAAAGCACAATTTTTCATTACATGGATGTTCTATCTTCGGAATTCTTTTTATTTATATTTATCCATTGAAAATGGCGACAATGGACATTTTATATCAAGAACTATATATTTTAAAACGATAAGTCTTCAATGTCTTCCGATTTTTATAAGTTTATAACTTTTTCTGCTCATTTCTTTATATTTTCACTTTCAAATTGGAAAAGTTTGATTCTACCTTGCTAAAAATGTTTGTACTATTTCTACACTTTCACTATGTTTTGTATAGTGAATTTACGTTCCCGGGATTGTAATCTAAAATGACAACACATGTTCTATCTAAAAAAGTGGTGTAATGATATGTCTCGAAAATGTCGCTATCATTATTGTTGGAAACCTGATTAACTTTTCATTACTTGTAGTTGTTTTATATCTTGAATTAAAAACGTGTACTTTTTGAATGATTCGTTTTATTAATGAAAACCATAACAAAGCTTTATAAGAATTGAGAAACATTTGTGCTTTTTAAATAATCTTGGTTGGTGTAATTAAAACTTTCATACTATCTAATCAATTATTGTGAATATTATACATGTTTAATGTTCTAGGGGCTTTCGGTGTGGAATGGTATTTTTTGATAATTTTTGTACAACTGTAAATTAGCATTTAAAAAAAAGCATCCTCCCGATTCACAATTTTCAACAATTTTAGGTTATGTTAGCGTTCTACACTGGAATTGGGTATTTCCGTATTTCTAATAAGAAATTATTAGATTCCAATGATTAAACATTTTTCAGCGTTCACACAAAAATTAGTATTGTAAAACAAAAATCGTTACCATTTGAACAAGATTTAGAGTCTTTGAACAACTTTGGGTTTTGTTAGTGTTTTTAACGTTGGGAATTGGTATTTTTAATTAAAAAAATAGATTCAAAAGAAGATTCACATATTTTAACAGCTTTACGTTATGTTACCGTGATACATAACAAATTTGTATTTTGAATAAAAATAATTATAATGTGAATACGATTTCGAATCTTTTAACAAGTTTGAATGTTATAGGTGCTTTTCCTCGGAAACTTATATTTTTAAATTTAAAAAAAAAGGATTTCAATCAAAATTCACTTAAATTTAAGGTTATGTTAGCGTTTTACACGAAAATTCGGTATTTTAAAGTAAACATCATTGGAGTTTGAACAAGATTTGCAATTTTTAAATGGTTTCATATTATGTTAACATTTTTGATAGGAAATCAGTTATTCTAAACAAAACTCATTGGATTTCGAAGGAGATTTACAATTCAGAACAAATTTCATGTTATTTTAGTGTTTTCCGACGGGGATTATTGGTATTTTTAATAAAAAGATATTAGATTTCAAACAATATTTACACTTTTCAAGAACTTCAATTTATGGTCGTATGTTTTACCTAAAATTTGTATTTTTGAATAAATAATCATTCGATTGGAATCCAATGATTTTTGTTTGAAGTAATCAAATTTAAAAGCTTGAACAATTTCGGATTTTGTCAGCGTTTTTCGTCGGAAATTGAAATTGGTTTTGAAAATAATTATGTTTTGAAGAAGATTCATAAATTTTTTACAATTTTAGGTTTCGTTAGAATTTTACAACGAAAATTGAAATTTTCAAACGAAAGTCATTATAAATTGAACAAGATTCAAAATCTTCTAACAAGTTTGGATTATGTTAGCCTTTTTCCGTTGGAAATTGGTATCCTTAATTTTTTTAAAATTATATTTCAAAGAAGATTTAAATCTTTCTAAAGAAGATAAACAATTGTGGAACAATTTAAGTTTATGTACGTATGTTGACATTTTTCATTGGAAATCGGGTATATTAAACAAAAATGATTTTATTTCGCTGGAGATTCACAATCTGAAACAATGTTTTGTTATGCTATGTTAGTGTTTTTCCGTCGAAATTTGATATTAAAATTTTTTTTTAATCATAAGATTTTTCAGATTATCTTTGAAATATTCAATCTTTTAAAATATTCAAAATATTATTATTTGAAGCAACTTTAATCTAGAAACATTGAAAATTGGAAAATTAAATTTTTTCAACTGAACACTTCGTAAATTGGAAGGTTAATTATTTTTATTTCAAATAGTTATAACATCCTTGAAAAGCTTCAGAACTTTACTTCCAAATCTTGAGAAATCTAGAAGTTGTTTAAAAAATTTTTAATTTAAAATTATTGTTGAAATCTGTTTGGAACTTCTAAATATTTTAATAAATAATACATTTTAAATGATAAATGTTTATTATTAACATTTTTCAACTTCAAACGCTTTTATTTTTCTATTGTTCAAATCTTCAATACTGCGTTTCAAAATTCTCTAAATTAAAAATGTAAGCTTAAAAATAAAAATCTAAAATAGCAAATTTTTAAATTAAAAGATGTTGAAATTAAGCATTGTAAAGTGAATGGTATCATAATTGAAAAAGATGGCAATTCAATTAATTATTTTAAAAGCTCTTAAAATCGAACTTGGAACGATTTTTCTCCAAAAGATTGGTGAAATTTTCTATCAAAGAATTAATTCACTGTCATTTTCGGGTTTCTCCTGGTCTCAAAAAATTCTCGCTCACACCTGGTCACGCATAACCTATACACTGAAAGTGACTGCAAGCCAACTGAAGCGAATGTCCTGCGACATTTTTGCAACTGATTGAATCGCGCGCGTAACATGCGTCTTTGTTTTGCTAGTGGAGTAAAGATCTTATAAGGGAGCTGCGACGCTTATACCCGGAATATTCAGTGAAGCTAATCGTCTGAATCATCGGCGCTCTTGGAGGTGCCAAAGTTTCACTGGTTAGTAGCCTGAAGAGCATCCCTGTGTGTCAACAAAATGCTGAGCCACATGCGAGGAAAATGCAGAAGGCTGTCGTCCTTGGGTCGCTCCGTATGCTCAGGGTGCACGAGACTTTTCCCGGATCATCGTATTGAATTCATCGCAGACTGTAACCACCTATCTCACGGCCGTGAGACGTGGTTACAGCTGAAATTTTACCGCGATTTCGCTGGGAGGGGTTGCAATTTTTCAGATTAGCTCCCGCTCCCGGCGGAATCGTGCGGTTGTCCTTATGACAAACTTTTAACTATATATATTATATCTTCTATATAATATAATAATATGTATGCAATATAATATATATAATATATTATATATTTTTTATTTCGTTTCGGTTTTGATTCCTTGGGAATCGAACCGAAGAGTCTATGACAAAGCCACCAAACGCGTCCTCTGGTTGCGGATAGAGGGTCCCTGTACCAAGAGTTTCTGCTGAATATATTTACAATAATTAATAAGCAGACGCGGACAATGGTTCAGGAATGGTCCCGAAGGAATAACCCCTAAGCGGAGGCGTAATAACCGTGATCAAAAGCTGAATGGCACCTGGGTGAGGTGTCTCAAACGGTGACTCTGGGATACCGGGCGACCTCTCAGAGTATGCAGCCTTATCCTTGCATGCGGGGCTCTACAAGGATGGACGAACCCTTTTTCCTAGCTGCTCGTGGGAACAACAATCACAACACCAAACATAGTTGTAGTAAGTGCGGTTCAAGACAATCGAATGCGCAGGGCTCCCGAAAATGGGTTGGACAACAATGCTGACTACCCTAGAGTTGAGGGAGCCAATAAAGATGGAGTCTATGCGATTGACCGGCAGAATCTCACAACTTTTAGGTGGACGGTTCGACTCAGGGAGGACCTGCTGGAGTGCTATACTGCTATGATACCAGTATGGCCCCTGAACAAAAAGGTTACATGGCGCAACTGCATTCTCCGTGGTGCTAGAAGCACTCAGAGCTCTCGCAGCGTCAGCTTTGGCAGATGCTAACCGTAAAAGAAAACCAATCGTTAATCATAAGATCAAAATACGATTGCATCAATTCAGCTCAAAGATAGGCTGGGCAAGACAGTACACGGAGAGAACAATCTAGGCATTAGCGCGTGAAAATTTGTTACGCATTAATTCCAAGAGTGCGAGAGAAATTTCCAAGAGCCTCCATGGACTTTTTAAGTGAGTCTCCTTGCGATTTGCCTTTAGGCCACGTCTCCTGCGAACATTTAGTGGTGCGATCGTGTCAACAGGCAGAAGGCGTGGCCTAAATACAAATTGCAAGGAGACTCACCGAAAATGTCCGTGGAGGCTTTCGGAAATGAAGCAAGAGCCTGCGATATGCGCCTGATGAACAGTCCATGCGTTAATACCTTGAACTCTCTTGCACTAAACCCCGCAGTTTTTTCTCCGTGTACGCGTCCCGCGTTCAGTGTGTGATTGACTACATAACATCTGGCAGGACTTTCACTGCCAAGGTTCGAGAGTTCGCGCGCGCACTGCGGGTCCATCATCACATACTCAACAAGTCAAAGCTACTGGCCATTAGGCAGCATATTATTGACAGAATACGAGTACTATTCAACGCTAGGAGAAGTCTCGAGCGGAGAAAAAGGTGGTTCAGAGAAAATTACCAGCTTTTGTCTGACCCATCTCGACTCTTCCAAGACCCTCCAGTTACTGTCAACCA
>CAKNXH010000829.1:51300-76216 GCA_932178445.1 Andricus quercusramuli | reverse complement strand
AGCTTCAAGGAGCTATGCAATGCCCTCATAACAGCTGAGGAGGAATGCCCACCTATCACTACAGGGGAGATGAAAAACGTATTAAGAGGCATGAAGAACTATTCCGCTCCGGTCCAGATGGTATCAAGACCTTCTGGTGGACGGAGTTTCCTTCAACCCATCAGCATCTGGCCCGGATTTTCACCTCATATCTAAAGTCGGAAGAGCCTATTCCGGAGCGGTTTGTGGAAGGGCGCACAGTGCATCCGCCGAAGACGGGCAAGTTAGCTGACTCTAAGAATTACAGGCCAATAACTTGTCTGAATACACTGTATAAGATCCTAATCATCGGCGCTCTTGGAGGTGCCACAGTTTCTTTGGTTAATATCCTGAAAAGCATCCCTGTGTGTCAACAAAATGCTGAGATACTTGCGGGGAAAATTCAGAAGGCGGTGGTCCTTGGATCGCTCCGTATCTTTAGGGTGCACGAGACTTTTGCCGGATCATCGTATTGAATTCGTTACAGACTATAATCACAGATCTCACGGTCGTAAGACGTGGTTACAGCTGAAATTTCACCGCGATTTCGCTGGGAGCGGGTGCAATTTTTCAGATTAGCATCCGCTCCCAGCAAAATCCTGCGGCTGTCCTTATGACAAACTTTTAACTATATATAAATATTCATACGTACATAGTAGATACATAACAACTTTTCCTTTCTATTCGAATACCGTTAAGTACTATACATACTGGAAGTGACTTTTAAAAAAAAATTTCAAAAGTTGCTCATGTATGAATATACATTTATTTTAATATTCATCTGTCCAATACTTTGATTGAAAATATGTTTGAATTCGTTTGGATATTAAATACTTATGATAAAATGCAAGTTATTTATACAAATTATCTTTATTTTAAATTTATTATCAAACTTGTAGAATTATCTATATGAAAGTCAATTAAATTTCCTGGAAAATTTTTCAAATTCATGACTCAAGTTTGAAACTTGAAACGTCGAAGCTGCTCCCTTGAGATCCTCTTTGAAAAATCACCGATTTATTTTTTTATAATTTATTTATATTTCAAAAATATTAATTAAATAATAAAAGTCGACAATTCAGTCATTTTAATATACATATTGTAAGTTTTTTTCCATTCACGTGAATTAAACTTAAAGTATTCTACATACATTTCCAGGTACACGTTGTTTTATTCGTGCCCACATGAACATGAAAATAAATGTTGAATGCTTTCAATTTAATGTACATGTATAGAAAAGACATCATAAATAAAAATGATTGAATTTTCAACTTTTTTTTATCATCGTGATTTTAATTAACGAGGAGGCCGATAAAAAGAGAGTCTCAAGATTTCAAATTATAATTATTTTTGTATAAAACTGATTCTACTTTTTCCACCCTTAGCAGACTGAAAATACGATGAAAAAGCCTTAATTCTGTCACGCCAAACAAGTAATTTTATTATATTATCAGAGCGAATCCGGGACCATCTGCTGTGTGAAATGAAAATTTTATTGGAAGATGAGAGTGGCTTCACAGAAATAGAAATCCGCACCATCGATGGTTTCGGTAATCGATCGATACTTCCAGTATCCACAGAATCGTGTTACATTATACAACGTGACGTAACATGATGGAACTGCGATAAAAGTTATCTAGAGAAATTCCGTTGCAAAATTTAATCGATTAATGACTGCGAGCTTGTTAGTTTTAATGGATTCCGCGTAAAACATTCTTTTACAATGTTGCTAATTTATGATTTTAAAGATTAAAGAGATAAGTAAAGAGATAAATTCTGAAAACTATGTGCACAGATTGTAATTAATTTACATTGAATATATGATTGTAATTATTTGACATAAATTGGAATACTGATATAAAAAAAATATTTCCAAATATCGTATTGCTTAAATTTATACATTTATACAATAAAAAATTACTCCTTTTTTGTCTTTTCATAGAAAAAATATTTTTTGAAATTTCTGCAAGGCATTTTAATTAGCTTAGTTGTGTATGAGGTTGTGTTAACCTTTATAAATGATTTCACATTTCACTTCATATTTTTCAAATGTCATCGTTTGTGTTATCAAATTTACGTCTTATTTCAGAGCTCACTTCAAGTCGAATTTGAAATCGTCTTCTGCATGTGATGTGTATTCAATAGCAATAACAATGACATGAGAAAAATGAGAAATGAAATGTGGAATGTGAAATTATATACACAATCGACCTCCAGACCGACAAAAAAAACGAGAAAAAAGTTAAAAATAATTTTTTTTTTCAAACTAGCTTTTATCAAAATATAGTAAAAATTAATGAAATAATTAACTCTGAAAATGGGAGTTTCAATAATAATATAATAATGCTAAGGTGACAAAAAATAATAGCGTGGGGTGTAAATATAAAAATTTTGTTCTCATATAAATTTAAAGTTCAATATTTGCGCCCCACGCTTTTATTTTTAGTCACCTTACTATTATTCTATTATTATTGCGAGCCCCCCTTTTCAAACTCAATTTATTCGTTACTATATTTTAATAAAAGTTCGAATTCCATCTAGAGGGGGCGGGGGCTCACATTTGAATTCTACTTTCCAAAAACAATTGGGGGGAATGAACAGAACTTTTAACTATACTCACCAATACTTTTTCAATTATACCAAAATTGTTCGTCTTTTCGAACACTATGCAATTCTGGGGTGTTGGTTTCAAAAAAGGGCATTGGGGGGGGGGGGGTGCTCAAATTTGATAGAATCAAATGAAATCTTGAAAGAAAGTTTCAAGTCGATTAGATATGTGGAAGTGTGGCAAAACTGAAATGCAAGATTTGACTCTCACATACCCACAGCTTTTAATTTGTATTTCCGGTTTTTTCGAAAAATATGCGAGGTACGGAAATAGTCAAGAAAAAAGTTGTATCTCTTGAATGGATCTACAGTACTACAGTCCCTGCTGCATTCTTATAGATATTTCTAAACTCTTTTTTGATAATAATTCTTTTATTTAATATTCAATTAAAAGAAACAAAAAAAATTAATGTCACCAATGTGTTTTTCGTCCGACAATGAGGTTTATATATTTTGAAGAATAATTGTGATTCAGAAAAACAGCCGCATTTTAGTTAATTCTTAAGTTTCTCTTATATTCTTTGTGAATTTATAAATCATAAGGAATCACTCACAGGAATTAGAAGGAAAAATTAATTAGGTACATTGTTTTAAAAAAACAGTCTGAAACACTGTATGGCATCCAAGCCTAACACTTTTTTTACGTCACACAAAACACTTGTACATTAGGGTGGCCCTCATTTTTCAGTTTCCGAATTTCTTCGCTCTCGCTCACTAGTTTTGTTTGCATGCCCAACGAAAAATCTCTTTCAAATTTGAGCGAAATCTGTTAATATTTAGAGGTCTTGCAAATGCCATGCAGTTTACCAATGACTTAACATGGGAAAAGTCAGCTCCTTGTAAATTTACTATTTGAACGCGATAATATGTTAAAATTAATTCCGTATTTTAGTATGTTGTTCAAAATTCGTCAAAGAATATGCATCAATCATAAATTTTGAGGTTGAATGAATTTAAGCCAATTCTACGGGTCCCCAAAGAATACTGATAAATTTGAATTTTCCTAATATTGCCGTTTATTAACGCTTTTTAAAATTTGTTTCGTAAATAATAATCAATAATTGGACATTTAAAAATACTTAGTCATCTGTTTTTTATAGTCGATATGAGTTCTTTAATTAATCATAAGAATTACATAAATTGTTTGAATTATTTCGCAATTATATATATATTTTTTTTGATCATGTTGAAACAAAATAAAATTGTAAAAATAATTAAAATTGGTTAAAATATTTACAAATATTCTTCGAAAACAAATTTGTACTTAAAAATATTCAAATCTGTCGAAAATTTTGTGAGACAAAATGTTTCTCCTGCTTTTTTCATGTAAACTATATACTTGAACGAACAAGTATTATTTAAATAATTGTAAGATTCTTCAAACAAATTATTCTATGGTTACAATTGATTAAAGAACTCATAACGCCTAGAAAACAAGTTCATTTTGCGACTTACCTGAAAAAACAAATGTTTGAACAAATTAAAACTGTTTACACAATTGAGAATGAGTTAACAGATGACTAGGTATTCTAAAATGAGCGAATAATGATTATTCATGAAGAAAATTTTTAATAAGCGATAATAAACCGCAATTTTAAGTAAAATTCAAATTTATCACTACTCTCTGGGGACCCATTAGAGTGGCTTAAAGTCATTTACCCTCAAAATTTATAATTGATTCTGATTATCTGACGCATTCCGAACAAGACACTAAAATACGGAATTATTTTTTACATATTATCGCGTTTAAATATTAGATTTACAAAAAGCTGACTTTCTCAAATGTTAAATAAATGGAAAACTTCATGGTCTTTGCGCGACTTCTGAATATCCACTGATTTCACTCAAATTTGGAGAATTCTGAGAAAAATTTCACCAAATATAATTTAGAACCACCCTGACCAAACATGCTTTCTTAACAATTTCCAATAAAGTTGGAAAAGTATCGTTTAGCTAGTACGACTATATCTAAATCATTGAAATGAAAGCATATAAGACATTTATAATTAGATTAATTTAATCCCCAAGTGATAATGAAACATGGAGATAATGTTGGACATGATTGATTAAAAAATACACATAGTGAACTTACACATTCTAGAGCACTTATTGGTCAACACTTGTAGATCGTGTCGGGCAGTCGTTATGCTAATTTTATAAGTATCATGTTCTGTAAATTCTTTACTTTCAATTTCAAATCACTCTCTCGACTAAATGGTCATAGTTGCAGGGCAAAAGTCTATTAGAATCGCTTCTCAATTCTTGCATGTAAAGCCCAAGGATAAAGAAAAGGGAATTAAAATTTATCCGCTGGTTCTAACTTAAAAGCTAATCAAGTATAAATTATTCACCTCTAAATAATAGCTTATTTGTATGTCGGAATATACGTATATTGATCGGTCTATATTAAATTGTAATTATGTTATTAGACCTAATGGTTTATCGCACCATGATTACTCCTTGTGAACAAAAAATTGATTTACGTTGCAATATGTTGAAACCACACTGAAATTGTCTTCTTTCTCACCTATGCCATTATTTTATAATCTCCTATATAATTTTAAATCTAAAAATTAATTTTGTATTTTTATAATGAAAATCAGTATTTATTCACAAAAATTACTAGATAGGCATTTGAGATTGAGAAATATATCGCATAGAATTTTTTTTTATCTGGCTTTACATAATTTTTCTCCACGTGTTTAATAAATATGATCGATTAATTTGAACAGGGTTTGCAAATTATCTGATAAGAAGTTTAGAAACGTCATCAAAAATATCACATGCATATGGTATACTGATTCTCAGTAACGCAAATTTTTGCATGAATTTTCAAAAACCAAAACTTGCACAAATATTATTACAATAAACTTGAGGATCGAAGCAGAAAAATATGTCATAAATTAAAGTGATAAGACTTCAGATGAGTGGAATTCCTTCTACAATTTAAATAAGGAAACATGAAAATTTCAACAGCAAGAATAAATTTATTCATAAAAATTCTAATTTGCTAATAACAGGTGAGAAGCATGTTGTTTTGACAAAATATTATCAAGAATTCTTCGCATCGAACTATCTTCAGAAGTATATTTCCTACTAATCATTCTTTGACTCAAATATACCATTAAGTCAACTATGGGGTCAAATAAGATAAATTAAGCTAATATAAATAAGATTCGACGACATTCTTCATGTCAAAGCTACTTGGCAATGACTTCATTGTATATAGCAAGACAATTAAGAGTCAATAATATTGACAAATTAATTTCTGATGTGCACTTGAACAAACTTACATTCGTACGTGAAAAAATTCACTTCATTTCAACATCTGATGCAAATATAACATTGAACCTGAAGATGCTTCTTTTTCCAGAAAGAATTAAAAAACATTTGAGTTCCCAGGAATATAGGATACATGTCTTTCCATTTTAGGAAAACTCAAATTCTTTTAAAGATAATTTTTTATTATAGAATATTGTCATCGATAAAACGTCTTCTGCATAAAAATCGAAATGATAATATTAAAAATAATCTAAATTGCATTTTAGGGAAGGTAAAAAGTTTGGCTTGGTCATGAACATTTATTTTCAATGAAGAATCCAAATCAACTGAAAATAAGCAAAACATAATGGATCTGGAGTTTCATAGATCCTTAAATAGAATCTTATACTCTTTTTATCAGATTTGCGCCTTCGATAAAGCGTAAATATTTAACACTGATGAGATTTATCATCGATCAATATCTCTGGTTTTTCTTTGTTTCGCAGTAAATTTTAGCGCTGAAATAAATTACATGTTCTTTCCAGATCAAGGGATATAATGAAAAAAGTGAACACGTGAAAGGTTTTAGGATGAAATTAAAAAAACGAGCGTGGAATGGAGATGAAAATTTTTGGTACTTCATTATGACAAATTACACATTGCATTACAAATTAACATTACGTGATAATAATGTTATTACCGCTGCGGAGGTTTATTTTCACTAACAAAAAAAGCTGACACTTATTTCATCAAGTTAGTGTTTCTGTCTTATATCGAAAATCTTCAAAATTCAAGAATGTGCTGAAAAATTCAACTAATTGGTTGAGAATTAACTTTTTCGATGAAAATGCATATATTGAAGTTAAAAATGTAACTGTTTTATAGAAAAACGTCTTTTCGGCTTAACATTTAATAATTTGGTTGGAGATTCATCTCTTTGGTGGAAAGTTTGAATATTTGATTGAATATATATATATTTTGTTTTGTTTTGTTGAAAATTAACTTTTTGGTCTAAAAATGTAAATATGTATTCTTTTTGGCACCCTTCTCTATTTTTTAGATAATACATTTTTTAAGCATCGTTTGCCTGAATTGATTTAATTCTGCTATATTTTCTACATTTAATGCACGTATAAATCATCCATCTCTTTTTGTTGAAGATTGAACTATTCTGTTGAAAATTCCAATTTTCTGTGTTGTTTTATCAATCGAAAATGCTATCCAAAAATCGAATATTCCATTTTTACGCGAAACAACGACAGAAACGTGGAAAATGAAAGGAGATTAATTGAACCCCTTCAAAATATCTACAATTTTTGTCTCAACCCTTTTTTTTAGGACTTGTTTTTCTGGTTTTATGAATCGAAATTGAATAAGTCGAAAACTTTTTATTCAGAGAAACGACGACAGATAAGTAAAAAAGTGTGAAAAAATTGTAGCTTTCAAAAGAACGTATACCGTTTTTTTGAAAGACTTGATATTTTAGTTTTAGTTTTCGTAACTACTATGACAAAAATCGGAAATTGGAATTTTGAGCCAGACGACGCAAAATATGAGAAAAAGTTAAGGAAGTAAGTACAGCTTTTGAAAAGTAATATGATATGTTTTCGAACTATTTTTTGATAGGGCTTATTATTTCGATTTTATTTATCCCAAACTATGAAAAATAGAAAATTAAAATTTTGGGCCAAACGACGTGAGATACGAATAAAAGTTTCAACGATGAATTTCAACTTTAAGAAAGTGATACAACATTTGTTTTAACCATTTACGAGTAGTACTTTTCAGTTCGATTTTATTCATAGAAAATACTATGAGGAAATCCAAAATTCAAAATTTGAACCAAACGAAATTTCTTTTAACCATTTTTCAATAAGATTTGTCATTTTGGTTTTATTTATCGAAAGTACTATGTAGAAAATCGAAAATTCAAATTTCGAACCAAACGGCGTGAGTTACGGAAAAAAAATCAAAAAGGAATTGCAGCTTTCATTTATGCAAAATATTATTTAATAAATTCAAATTTTGAGCCAAACGACGCGATATATGGTGAAAAGTTTCTTGACAGAACTCCTTGTCTTTAATTTATTCTTTCAAACTGACATACAAAAATCTAACATTTCTAAAATATTTCTTAAAAAAATCTAAAAATCTAAAAAGATAGTTCTTGTTTTATCCATAAATAATGATAGAAAAAAATCCTACTTTTAGCATAACAATACGAGATAGAGAAGAATATGTGAAGAAAGGATTCAGCTTTTTATTTTAAGATAATTCAGCAAATAAATTGGGGGAGACCACCCTACAGTAGATAATATGATCTTACAGTAGATAATCATTAATTATAAGCACAAATATAAGTAAAATAATGAATTATAATTTGAATACATGAAAACGTATCGTTTCTTCACTATTAATGACATAAAATTAATTATTTTACATACATTGGTATTTTAAATTAATAATTATCTACTGTAGGAGCAATATCTACTGTAGAGTGATTTCCCCTACATTTAAAAATGTCTATCAAAACTCGAGCGCGTAGAGCGAGTGTCACGATGAGAATGTCTACATCAAAGCCCTACAGAGATTTGAGCAATTTAATCTTCAACAATACACTCTTAATTACGTAGAAAATTCTGAATATGAAGATTATACAAATATTGGGATCTAAAAGAGAAGTTTTCGATAAAGTTTCAATAAAGCATTCCAAGTGCAAAGAATAAGTAACCAATCGCGAAGCGCGCGATCCGAGAGACGCGCGCCCTAGGTGCGCTAAAACTTGCGAGTGAAGCGAGCCGCGCACGCAGAGCGCGATGAGAATGTGTCCGCGCAGCAGACAGATTTTTAATTTTCAATTAAATTTTTTATTATTGAACCCAAAATTACGCGTTCCATCAGAACAAATTTATAGATCGTTTTTGGGTGTACAACTTTTGTCAATTAATTTTTTTTTACCTTGCGTCGTTTTTCCAAAAATTTAATTTTTAATGTTATTTTTCACGATTAAAACAGAAAATACGCTTCCTATAAAAAATAATGAGTAACAAATTTTCAGATTTGTGTGGGTAAACAACTTTTGCCTAATTGCTTTTCTTCGTAGCTGGTGTTGTTTATCCAAAAATTTATTTCTCTTATTTTCAATGTTTTTTTTTTACAGATGAAATAAAAACTACGCGTCTTATCAAAAAGTGATTCATAAAAAATTTGTAGATATTTTTTGGTTACACAATTTTTTTCGATTTATCTTTTTTCGTATCTTGCATAGTTAGACCGCAAAATGGAATTTTTGATTTTTCATAATTTTTTGTGCGACAAAAATTTAAATTTTCGATCTTTCGAGAATCCAAAAGCTGTTATGATAATCTTGCAGAGCTTTCAAAAAGCAACATTGTTCTTCTCTTGACTTTTTCATTTCTTGCTTTGTTTGGCTCAAAGTAATTTTCATCTGAACAGTTACATTAACAATTAACTAATTGTTCTTCAAAGTAAAAGAGACAAGTATTCACCAAAATAATTAAACTTGTACCCAAATATTTGAATTTTCAAGCGAAAAAGATGAACTTCGTCCAAGACAGTTGAACATTCTACAAAAAATTTGCCCACCGAGTTTTTTTATAATATTTCGATAAATTAAACTAAAATAACAAGTCCTATTAAAAAACGGTTTGAATAAATTCAGTAGGAATTTTCAAAAGCTGCAATTCCTTCTTGATTTTTTTTCGTGTCTCACGCCGTTTGGTTCGAAATTTGAATTTTCGATCTTCTGAAAAATGGTTGAAAGATATTTTGTAGGACTTTTTAAGGGACATTCACAAAATACGTACATACACTTATAAGGAACTTCTGACCCCCCCTTCCTCTCTAGCGATACCTCTTAAAGGCTATAATTGCCCATTGAAACATTTTATCGTATATTGCGTCGCTTGATTCAAAATATGAATTTTGGATTTTCCCATAGTATTTTCTATAAATAAAATCAACCTGAAAAGTACTATCAATAAATGTTTGAAAGAAATTTCATATGACTTTTTAGAAGCTGCAATTCATCGTTAAAACTTTTTTCCGCATCTCACGTCGTTTGACTCGCAATTTGAATTTTCTATTTATTCATGGAATTTTCGATAAGTAAAATCGAAATGACAAGTCCTATCAAAAAATATAGTTCGAAAAAATATTATAGGACTTTTTAAAACCTGTAATTACTTTTTGAGACCTTTCCTCATATTTTGCATTGTTTGACTCAAAATTTGAATTTTTGATTTCTTTTTCATAGTATTTTCGAAAAATAAAACCAAAATATCAATTCTTATCAAAAAATGGTTGACTGAAAACTATAGGTCTTTTTAAAAACCTTAAATTCTTCTCTCAAACTTTTTTACTTATCTATCATCGTTTGGTTTAAAATTAGAATTTTCTACTTATTCTTTTTCGATGCATAAAACCGAAAAAACAAGTCCTATCAAAATATTGTCATTACAAAAATTATAGATACTTTGATGGTCTTCAATTCATCTTGCATCTTTTTTGCACATATCTGCCGTTGCTTGGCATAATAATGGAGTATTAGATTTTTGCATAGAATTTTCGATGGATGAAACCATAACAGTTGGTCAAAGAATGCTGGTTAACGAACGTTTATGGATGGAATGGCGGACAGACGCCATCACCAAAACTTTATGTCCAGCCTTAGGGGGTTTCAAAACGTGGGAATTCGTTGAAAAACTGTGTTGTCGAATTTCGGAAATTCTAACACTTTCTCAATCATAAATGGTGAGAATGTCAAAAGTTTATATTCAACAAAGAAAGATAAATTTTCAACCAAAAAAGAAGGCGTTTCTACAATAAAAGATAAAAAGAGTTCAAAATTCAACCAAATAATTGAATTTTCAATCGAAAAGATGATTTTGTAACCACGATGGTTCATTTACTGCAAAATAGGGTGAATTCACAATAAAATGTATACTTGAATTTTGAACCAAATAGGTGGACTTTTAAATGAAAAAGATGAATTTTTAACCAAAAAGAGAATAGTTCAATTTTCGGTTAACACAATTAACGAAAAAAAATTAAGCAAATATTCATCAAAATAGTCCAATTTGCAACAAAAAAGGTGAATTTTCGATTTGGAAAATTCATTTTCAACAGAATAGTTCAACTTTCCCACATGACACAATTTTCGAAAAAAGCTGGTCTTTCCCCGGGACTTGCGAGGAAAGTACCCCAGGTGTACGTCGCCGATTTCGCTCTCTCTGTGATATGTTATAGTCCATCAAAAAATATGCAAAACGTGTTTTTTATGATGTGCAAAGCTGCATGTTTAAGGGTCTAAAAGTACCCTCGAAGTTAACCCTGAAAAATTATTTTTTTATATTCTAACAATAATCACCCAATATTTTAATACCAAACCACTTGCATCTGATCACAGCTCGATAGGCAACTCTGAGCGTGAGCTTCCGTCAATTGGGAGTTGCTTTATTATTTTTACATTTTCATCCTAATAAGAAGGTATTGGTTTCATGTGAAAAATTATTCCAGGAAAGATCTACTTATTTGCTCTTGATCACTTTTTGATAAGACGCGTGCTTTTTTTTTAATCGTAAGAAATTAAATTCATAATAAAAAATTTAATTCTTAGACAAACGACATAATCTACGAAAAAAAGTGAATCGACGAAAATTTTTCAGCCAAAAAAGAGTTACAAATTTGTTGAAAATCATCATTTCAGGGGACGCGTAGTTTTTGTTTCAATCATAATAAAATAACATAAAAAAATATTGAACAAACAGCTCAAGCTACGAAAAAATATATAAGGAAAAAAGTTGTTGAACCACAAAAGTACTAGAAATTCATGATTATTTATTTTTTATAGAACGCTTGTTTTTTTCAAATCGTGAACAATGATATAAACAATAAAAAAAAAACTTTCGGGGAAACAACATAAGGTATGGAAAAATCAATAAATAACATTTTTTCATCCAGAAACGATCTACAAATTTATTTTGAATGATTCTTCTTAGTGGAAAAAACAAAATTCAAATTTTCAACCAGGTTAAATACGCTCGGCTCGCAAATTTAAGTTTGCCTAGTCCAACATGCGAACTTTTATCCATTATGTTCATCACAGTTATATGAAATGTATATTATATTTATTTCTGTACCTCGGTCTGGTACATCTTATTCAGATATGGCATAATAATGTAATAATTTTATTTTTCATGATAGCTTTAATATTTGGTACTTATTTTGCACAAATTTTAATTCTCAGCTACCATGAAAAATGTATCATTTCAATAAATTTATATCAATACAATTAATAAAATGCATTGGTAATGAAACACACGTATTTTTAAAGTACAGTTTTTAAACCATCATAAACTTTAAAAAACCAAATTGTGCAACAAAATGATAGAAGACGTATTTTCATTGTCCCGTTTCAAAAATTAAAAAAAAAGTGCGCATCCTATAATATACGCTTACGATTCAAATAAAAAATACGCATCCTATCGTAAAGTGATTCTAAGAAAATTTTTAGATACAATTTAGGCGAAAAAATTTGTTGAATAAAAAGTCATACTAACTTGCGTCGTTTTTCCAAAAAGTTAATTTTTTTAATTTCTACTTTATTCTTATAACAAAAGTTCATAACGAATTTGTGGGTCCTTTTTGGTTGAACAATTTTTCTCTCTCCAGTTTTTTTTTCGTACCTTGCGTCGCTTTCCAAAAAATTAAATTTTCTTCTTCGTAATGTTCTTTTTCACGATTAAAACAAAAATGATGCATCCTATCAAAAAATAAGCAATAACAAATTTTTAGCTCTTTTTTTGGATAAATAAATGTTGTGCATTCATTTTTTCGTAGCTTGTTTCGTTTGTCTAAATATTTAATTTTTCTATTTTCAATGCAGTTTTTTTACGAATGAAACAAAAACTACGCTTCCTGTCAAAAAGTGATTTTCTACAAATTTGCAGATCTTTCCAGAATGCACAATTCTGGTGAAATCGTCTTCTTTCAGGACTTGTTCAGTTCGACAGAAAAATGGAATTTTTAATTTTTAATTATTTTTTTGTGTGATCAAAATTTCAGTTTTCGATTTTTCAAGAAAATTCAAAAAGTTGGCATTACAATATTGTGAGGTGTTCAAAAAACAACGTACTTCTCCTCTTGAATTTTTTCATATCGTGCGTTGTTTGGCTTAAAATTTTCATTTTCGTTTTTTCCCTTCAAATTTTTAAATGCTGTGAATGCTTGCAAAGTCACGAAAATAATTCTATTAAATACCAAATATCAAATTTTGGAAATTTTCTGTACTTCTCATTTCGATTCCTGGATCTTTTCGATTTTATTCTAGCGTATTTCAGTGCTAGAAACCCACACACGTATTCAGAAAAATGTTTAAACCACAAGATATGAAGATTACTTGATTCTTCTTCTATTTGCACAGGTGTTGAAAATTTTTGCCGGTGAATTTTGCGGGTGAATTGAACAAGAATGATGTTCTTGGAAATAATTGATAGCATCCTCCTTCAGGTATGTAGAACAGTTAAAACTCAGGAAAATTTGAAAATTTCAAACATGAAATTTTGTCAACACTTTTTTCGAGCGTAGGTAAGCAAGCTGCAAGTCTATCGATTTTAAATTGTTTATTCTTTTTCAGGGTCCTAATACGCTTATTTTTAAAACTTATTTTGAAGCTTATTTTTCAAACCCAACGTATGAAGATTAATAAAATTTTAGATACAATTATCACATATAACAGCAGTTTTGGGGGTTGTCTCGCACTGGCCTTGCTTGTAAATCGGTACCCTCGAAATGCAAACAGACAGGGCCACCTTAACTCTTTCCAATTGAAATACATAATATTGCGCAATATAATCGATAATTCGGGGAATTCTTACATTTTTGAAAAACTTATCACGTGGTATATTCTCTTCAAATGGTCAAAAATATCTCTATTTGGGCTCATTTGACGCATAATTTGCTAAGCTTTGTAGCGATTAAAAAAGTTTGTTACTCCTTTTTTGAACGAGTAATCACGTTTCAAAGTCAGCAGTGATTTTTAATAGTTTTCGCTGATCGTACCTACAACACAGAAAAACACCAATCCTAGAGAGTACGCCAAAATTGGGGTAGTTTTGAGTTGCAAGAAAAATGAGCTTCGCAGACTCACTTTCATATTCCAGACTTCACAACGTTTCTCCCATTCCCCCTTTTTAAAGAATTATTTTTTTCCCTTGTTTTTGAGAAACTTTCCCCTTTTCTCGTTTTTTTGCTTAAATGCGAATTGAGTTGATAGAAACTTAATAATAAACTCCAAATATTTTTGTTTGAAAGTTAATCATTTTTGATTGAGAAGCCTACTATTATATTTTTTAAATTCTATTATTTGGTTGAAAATTTAATTATTTGATTGAAAATTCGTCTTTTTAAGTTTCAAGTTCAACATTTCTGTTTAAAATCGATGTATTTTGTTGAAAATTTCTCTTTTTTGATGGAAAATTAATCTTCTTAGTCAAAAATTCATCTTTTTGATTAAAAACTTAAATATTTGGTTGGAAATGCGTTTTCGTTTTGATGAGAATAATTTTTGTAACTGAAAATGTAAATATTTAATTTTTGGTTTTACAATTGATATTTTTATTTGAAAATGAGATCTTCAAATTCCAAATTTAACTATTTGGTTGAAAATTCACGCATTCCGTTGAAAATGGTTTTTTTCGTAGAAAGTTATTCTTTTTGGTTGAAAATTCATCTATCTGGTTCAAAATTCACCTACTTTGGTTGAATCAAAAATTCAATTTATTGTTCTTAAAAATTCATGATTTCAATTGAAAATCCATCTTGTTTAGTTGAAAACTCAACTGCTTCTTTGAAAGTTGAACGGTTTCGTTAAAAAATCAATTTTTGTTGTTATTGGAGATTCATCATTTCATTCAAAATTGACTCAGAAAATCATCATTAACATCTCCGAGCAAGAATAAAATGTATAGAAGTTAGATCTCTTTAAAGAAAAAAGAAATCCGCCGATCGAATGAAAACTTCTCTCCGTGATTTTTTTTTCAAAAATTGCTATTTTTAAGAGGAAAAAGCGTCTAGACATTTCACCTGTTTATAACAAATCATCCAGGCCAAACAGTGTCATAATTTTCCTTAAAACTGTTGCAAAACCTATTCCTAACATTGATAACATGGTTTATTCTTCATAAACTCTCTTGCTTCATAGTTTGTAACAATTTTCATGAATGAAAAACCTTAATGACCAGAATTCGCTTCCTTGATTAATTTTAATTTTCTATGGAAAACTAGAAAAATGTAGAACTCTAAAAAATTTTGAAAATCGAAAACAGAATTCTGTTAAAAAGTAGCGCATTGGGACCTTGAATATGCATAGTTAATTTATAGCGCATTGATCCATTGTTTATAAAAAATTCTCATTCACCCTTACTTTGTGAAAACAATGAGAAGGTGATAATTGAATGATGGAAACAGACTAGGTCACGTTAAAAAATTCTCAATATGGCCTTCTTATTTTTTCAATAGAGTTAAAAATGCGTATTTTACGATATTTTTACTAAGAAATCGATTTCTTTCACTATTAAATTAGGACATATCTTGACTAATCGAATTAGTAATTTTTTACTAATCTTTATTAGTTGCACACGTTTCACGAATCAAATGTGTAACATTTTACTGGTAATTAGTTAAGTTTTAACGATTTTGGTTTACAGCGACAATAAATTATCTTTTGTTTAAAAAAAGTTATAGAATAAAACCTTCTTCGAAAACTCGAATTTTATCCTTATTCAAAGCAATTCATTCTCGCAAAGTTGGCTATATAATTGCAATTTTCTATGGAAAATTATAAAAATGTGCAATCAAAACAAATTTTGAAAATCTAAAACAGAACTCTGTTGAAAAGTAGCGCTTCAAGACCCTGAATGTGTATAATTAATTTGGAGTTAATGGTTTTCTTGTCACTTTTACATTGTAAAAAAACTTTTTTTCTTCTAACTTTGTTCAAACAATGAGAAAGCAATGTTTTTAAATTGGAGACAGGCTACATCACGTGTACAATTTCACAATGTGACCGTCTATTTGTCACGTTTTTCATTTTAATAACCTCTTTTTAATTATTATGTATAGTCCTAAGTAAATTGATTAATTTTTTCATCAAGCAAAGTTGCTTTCCACTATTAAATTAAGAAATATCTCTACTAATCGAACTATTGATGTTCTACTAATCATTGGTGGTTCACATTCCGTTAATCGAATTTGCAAAATTTTACCATAGTAAAATTTTGCTATGACTATTTATATAAATTTATAATATATATATATATATATATTATATAATCAATATAAATTTAACTAATCACAATAGTAGTTAGTTAAATTACACCAATTTTGATTTAGAATAGCGCAAGAGAATCCTAAATATGCAGAATTAATTTACAAAGCATATATTGATCCATTATAATTTTAAGATTGTAAAAGATTCTTACTTTTCTTAACTTTCTTCAATCAGGGAGTTCTTATTATTATACTATTAAGCCATTTCCCTTTCGGGGTGGGCGTGACTTTCTCCGTTGGAAAATAGTAATTAGGTATATAGGTATAAGGTAGATCGGTATATGGGTATAAGGTAGATAGGTATATAGGTGTTAGGTATAGATGTTTTAGATTGATCTGGAATTCTCGTGTTATTTATTCAAATGACACGTTCATTCCGTAACACTGCTCCGACCCAGGTTGCTGATCAATCTCTCAAGCGATCACCCCAAGTGAGGAGCCTCACGAAATTGTTATGTATGGTTCCCCACTGTGGTATCGCCAACGGCGATACCACGCTGAAAACACCAGTTCCCGTAAGATCACTGAAGTTAAGCAGCGTTGGGCGCGGTTAGTACTTGGGTGGGTGACAGTTCGGGAATACTGCGTGGTGTTGGCCCGTCGTGGGTGTGGTGGACCCACACTGATAGTATTCATCCACCTAGAAACACTATCCGAAGCGGGTAGTGAGGCAATTAACTTTCGAGTTCGAACTGCTAATCAATTTTTTTGTATGGTTCCCCACTTAGGCCCATTAGTATCCAAAGTCTTTGTTTCAGGTATCATTCACTCTATTATTGTCACTCTGTTCACAAACTATTTGTCGCCATACTTTTCTGTCCTGGCATACTACTCTAGCTTCCTTCACGTCCATGCATTTTTTTCATGCAAGCTCTTGTGCTTCTATGGCTTCTTATGTAATGTTTTTAAATTGTATACAGGCAACGTCACGTTTAGAATTTTACAATATGACCTTCTTATCATTTCCAATAGAGTTAAGAATGTATATGTAAAAGTATCATTCCAGTATTTATTGATTAAAATCAGGTGATTGAATTTGGAGCATTAGAAGAATAAAATATTGCGTTTTTCAATATTGGTGACTAGTGAAATATAATTAATACTGATGACTAGTGATGTTCGAAATTACGTCGGATTGGGCTAAATTTGAAAATGTTTTTAAATTTTTAGAACATTTAGAAAATGTATGGTAATTTGCTATGAGCTACCGCCAAAGTTACCGAAAATTACGGAAATTTTAGATTTTCGGGCCGGGTTGTAAACTTCAAACACCGACCTGGGTCGATCCCATTCGAAAAAATACGGACCCGTCAGGTTTAGGTTTTTAAAAATCATGCACAACCCTACATGAACCCTCTTGAAATTAATTTTAACAATTTATATTTATTGATTTTTTAAAAGGAACATGTATTTGTACATAATTGGCCGAATGCTCCAATCAAAATATCTTCGAAGACTCAGGCTTCGATGTGCATGTGGACAGACATGACTTGGTCTTTACATAACCGGCTTCAATTTTGATTTGAATATTGTAATCCGAACTTCTAAATTTATTTCAAATCACTAATACATGCTGCTGTATAAACGAAAATTAAAAATGAGGTATATTTTACTGTAATTAATTTCCTTACTACTATTAAATTAGATCAAATAGCGCACAGCGAAAAAGTTATTTTGACAGGTGATCAGGTGTGTTTCGGTTCAACACACCATGACTCTCGAAATTAGCCAAAATTTGGTCTAAACATGATGCATTTTTTCTGGATGAGCACTTATGTTCAAGGGTGCAAATATGAGACTGAAAATTCTCATTTTGAGAACGTTTCCATTTGAGCTGAAAAAACACAACCGTTTTTCTGTGCATTTCCGACGATAGTGTACTATTTAGCTTATATAAATAATCCATATTTGTATTGCATTTGTATTCATTCAAAACAAGTTCTAGGACTAAATAACCCTCTTAGGAACAGGATAATACAGGGCCATCAAAAATGTGTGCAAGCACTGATCGGCAGAATACTTGATTAACCTTATAATTTAATCTATAAACTAAATAAAATAAATAGAGTCGACCTCAGAATACGTATCAAATTAGGTATGAGATTAATGCGTAGTCATTAACATCAGGTGATTAATTAGTAGTTTTTGTGCATGTTAAGGTAGAAAGAAAGAGGGAAAAACTGTGTAAGAGAAATACTTCGCAAAAGTTAATGGAAACAAAAGGAAATTCGCAGGTGAAATGTTCAAGAACTAAATATGAGAGTTTACCAGTGAGTAATTTCAAGAGCTGGGTTAGCTGTATTGTACAAATATTTGAAAGAGATTCTTGAAATGATACAGGAAACGTGCACTTATGATATCATATGGTACTTCATTCCATAACCGGGCACCTCTTACTATAAATGACCTTTAAAGCTGACACGTTCTGTGAAAAGGAATCTTGAGGATTTTATGTCTTTTACAAAGCTTAGACTGTGCTGGAATGTCTCTGTCTACAAATTGGAATAGGTTGAATAGATTCTCAGGAGCTTTGTTCTGAAAAAGAGTGTAGAGAAAATTACTCACTAAGAATTGTTTTCTCTTGGAAAAATTAAGCTTTAAATTTAAATCGTTGGTCAAATCATCGCATAATAAACAACCGTAGTCAAAATGGTGCAAGATAAAACTCTTAACCAAAAGTATCCGAGTGGAGGTAGGTGAAGAGTCCTTATTCTAATATAGTTGTTGTAAAATTCTGTATGTTTTTCTTGAGATACTCTGTACCTGTCGCTTCCAGAACAAGGTACGGTTATCGAAATATCCCAGATCTTCAACCACTTCCGAAAAAGGGATAGCAAGATTCTCGATATGAAGAGGTGGAAATGATGCTAGTGTTTCAAGCGATGGAAATGAAGTAGGTCCAATAACAATTGCCTGAGTTTTGCCCAGGTTGAGACTAAGTCCATTCTTCCAGGCCCGGAGGATCACGCGATCGACATCCTTCGGAGTAGAACAAGTAATCTACTTAATGAAGGAAGAAATTGGTTCCGATAAGTAAATTTAAAAATCTTCAGCATATTTGTGATATTTATAATGTTGAAGTTCACTTCCAAGGTCAGAAGTGAACAAATTGAAGAAGAAAGGTGCCAGAATGGATCCCTGAGAAATCCCACTTTCTACTTCGCACCAGCCAGGAAGCTCACCACCGCTCCTATTAGTAATTCTGTGAGACCGATTATGAAAATAGGATTTAAACCACTTGATGACAGAGTTTGACACGTTAAAAGATTTTAACTTTTGATGGAGTAACTTATGATTGACCGTATCAAGAGCCTTTGAAAAATCGAACAGAACAACAATTGTGATCTCCCTATTATCCATTGCTAATTTGAGATCCGCCGTTGCTTTGAGGGAAGAAATAAGAGTGCTATACTTTACCCGAAGCGAACATGTTTGTCGAGAATCATCAGACTGGCAGAAATTTTGAGGAGTTTATGCACAAGAACAAAATGAGTAACTGTGATAAATGAGGATAGTGACGAGGATTAAGTTTCCAAGAAATATGAAACTAAATCAGATATATAAATAAAACTTCCAACAAATGTCAAAAATGATAGTACCACGAATAATCATTTTATCTTTTCTGTTAAAATGCTTATATACATTATGTATATAGATAATGCATTTAATAATGTATTAATACGCTTATATAATTCTATTATATGGATATATTTAGTTATCAATGGGCCTCAGGAGTTGGAGTATGTGAAAATTACAGTTGTTAATTTGTTACACTAAGATCCCCCAACATAAGAAATTTAGAATGATGGCTCTTTGGGTGACTATTATGTCGTGAAAAAAACTGAGATAGTACTTGAGTTTTATCACACACAAAAATTTAAAAAAAAATTGAAAATTTTTTGGAGTTTTGATTTCTCGCCAAAATATTTTCAAGAAAATCATGCACGTTAAGAATGATTGAAAGAAAACCTGTGAATTTTTTCAAATTTTTTCTAACGACAGAAACAGAGAAAATAAATAAAAACGAAAATGGACACTACCCAGTCCCCTGACTCAACTAATATGACGGCTAACGGTTTGAAATTTTCGGAAAATTTTTTTTGATTGTATGTTTTCAAAAGGCTGACTCAACATTCGATTCCATTTGGGGGCATTTTTTGCATGCATACCCAGGGTATACCCTTTGCTTCAACTGATTTCTGCCACTGATATTGACCTGCTATTCCACTGTTTTAGTGAATTCTATTGCAACGACACTCTTCAATCGCATCGTAATATTTGCGTAACAATAACGTAATAATGCAATATTGCGCGTGACAATGCGTAATAAGGCGTAATACGAATCACTCCGTACATGTTTTTAACGAGTGAATACCCCATCGAAAATTATGTATTATGTTGGAAATTTTTCTATTTTGGTAGAAAATGAATCTGCTTGGTTGAAAACCCATAATTTTTTGTTAAAAACGCAAGTGTTTGATTAAAAAATAATCGGGCTTGGTTGTCAATTCAATTATTTTGTTAAAAATGTATATTTTCTTATTGAATTCTACTGTTTTTGATTTCAAATGAAAATATTTTTTGGGTTACATGTCAAGTACATTGTAAAAAGTTAATTTTCTTTGTAAGATTCATAATTTCAGTTTAAAATCCAACTATTTATTCGTGAATTAACTTTTTTGTTGAAAATTGACATTTTCAAGTGGAAAGCTTTTTTCTGTAGAGAATTCCTCATGGTTAAAAATTTATCTTTCTACATCAGAAAATCTGATATTTGGCTAAAAATTGAACTATTTTGTTGAAAATTGAATTACTTTGTTAAAAATTTGTTCTTTCAGATTGAAAATTTATATTTCGTGTTGAAGATTGAACTTTTCCTATCTGAAAATTCAACTATCTTCTACAATTTTTTTTCTTGATAAATGAACTATTTGGACCAACTATTGTCTTGCAAAATTTGAATATTCTAGAAAAAATTGAACTATATTGTTAAATTCTTCTTTTTTAATCGAAAACTCAACTATTTGTTTGAGAATTCATCTTTCTTGCCTGAAAATTATCTTTCTTATTGAAAATTCATCTGTTTTCGAAAAATATCGGACTTTTTTTGACTTGAAGATTTATCTATTTTGTTCAAAGTTCAGCTATTTTATTGAAAAATTGTCTCTTTGCTTACAAGATAAACTGATTAGTTTTTTAATGCAAATGTTTGGTTGAACATTTTTTTTTCTAAATTGAAAATTAATCTTTTTTGGTAGAAAATCTTTATTGGTTGTTTACGTATGGCCGGAGAAAAAATAAATAACGCAAATAAAATTTGTTCTCTATCGATATTTTTCTAATTCGTAACGTTAGCAATGAATGTTTACACGGATAAGGCCAAAGTAAAACTAACATTCACTGTTTTTAGTCTATACATGACTGAATATAATTTTGATGTGACTCACATATGGAAAAAGATAAGAAAATAAGATATTAAATATATAGATAAGATAAGAAATCAATAATTACGTGGAAAGCATTTGCGAAAATAAAAGAATCTTTAGATAAAATATCTGGAAAATGTTTAATATACATTTTCTACATATTTTGATTGAATATAAATAAAAGGATGTAATTTTTTAAATTTTTTTTTGAACTAAAGCATTCTAAATTGATAAAAAAAGATCTAATGTTCTGAAACTTTCCTAATTGTCATATCTAATGACTTGTAAATCAAGTTAATTCATACAAAAAGCCTTACTTTTTCTTCAAATGGCGCCACACATACAATAGTACGGGAGAGTGGGGAGTTGTGGGCCACGCTTTGTTTTCAAGACATAACATCTCTGAACATCGATAAATTGTCAATGTATGAACTGGTATTTGTAGTTAACTTCTCAATACATCAACTGGAGACCACAATTAATAAAATTCGTTAATGCGCGAGAATTATTTAGGATGACGTAAATGTGATAAAAATCGATATTTGTGATTTTGGTGTGGAGTTGTGGGCCATGACAAAAAATAAAAGAAAATGGAATATTCCAGTAGTTTATGTTTATTAAAGTTGCAGTAAATAAAAATTAATGATTTTAAAAAGATTTAAAAAAAATCCGGTCCTCATGTTGGCACATTTCAAGTGCACAGCACGATCGCACATGTTGCAGTAAACTGTGTTGTTCCGATTTAAAATCTTTGGCATTGTGCCCTTGCAGATAATGCAAAAGTCTTTTCAGAACAAGAGAAAAGAAGTTTCACTTAAAAAATTGAAATACGCATTAAGAACGTTTGGCCCACGACTCCCCACTAATGGTGGACCACAACTCCCCACAGCCGACATTTACGAAATGACCGAATTGCCATACACACAATGAATGTTCTCCGAAATTGTTTGATTGAATTTAAAGCCAATTGCTCAAGGAATATTTTGCAATAACGTGCCTTTAAAATCTGCTGTAGAACGGGACTTCGAATATCAACCACTTGAGTTTTACAAAAACTTTTATTTTGATTTCTTTAATCAACAATGTCAAAATACTAACTACGCGTGTTAAGACTATGAGTCCATTTCACAAAGTTAGCTCACACAATGAGAGTCTTTTGGCAGTGGTTAAAGCAGTCCTACCACCCACAACATGGCGGAGATTAAGGTGGCCCACGACTCCCCATGGCCCACAACTCCCCACCGTCCCCTATATTATGCACCTAGGGAGAGAAAAAGTGCCTCTCCCCCTTGACGCATATGATATTTTTTATAACAAATGGATGATCTCAGACATTTCAAAATACAGTCATGATTTTGGTCATGACTGTCATGATTTCCATAAATTTCCGGAAATTTATTTTAAAAATCGGTCATTTATGGTAATTTTACAGGTAAATATGGTAACTTATCATAGATTACTAAAAATTTATTCTTAAAAATTTCCATAAACAACCCCACACACAATACATGGGGAAAAACATTCGGTCAAATTGGACGAAACTGCAAGAAATGATAGATCAAAAGTCCTTATGGCCACAACCACCCGAAATGAATTGCTGAGGCGCTAGAAGTCGTCCAAAGTCAAAAATTGTCTGAAATTGAATACATTATTTGTGAATAATAATGTATTCAATTTCGGACTATTTTTGACTTTGGACAACCTCTAGCTCCTCAGAAATTCATTTTGGGTGGTTGTAACCATAAGAACTTTCAATCAGGACCTCAAGATCTATTATTTCCTGCAGTTTCGTCCAATTTAACCGAATGTTATTTTCCCATGTATTGTCTGCGGGGTTCTTTCCGGAAATGTATGAAAAATATTGGTCATTGATGGTAATTTTACATGTGAATATGGTAACTTACCATAGATTACCCAAAATTCATTTTTAAAAATTTCCGGAAATTTATGAAAATTTTCGGTCATTTATGGTAATTTTACAGGTATATATGGTAACTTTCCATAAATAACTGCAAAATTCTATTATCTGCAACCAAAATTTCGTAACAGTTTTTACGGGGGTGGGCTGATAATCATAAAATGTGCGCTCATAGATGCATAATTTTCATTATTCCTCTATGACGTCACTTTTCAGTCCCTAGGGAGTAAAAAGTAGAGCTGTAGCCCCGCTTCATAGGCGTCCAAAAGGGCTGAAATCATGCATGTGCCATAAAAGAATTAATGAGTGAACCAGCGATATTTATCCTTGATCTGCTTAGAAGTGCCGTTGCGGAAGTAAATCAATGATATTGACAAAATCTTTCAAAAGGAGATTTGGAAGATGAATTGTTTTAAATAATTATAAATATGTCCCAATTTTTAAGATTATACACATCTGATGTAAATAAATAAGTGGAATCACTAACAGAACAAGTTTTAAATTAGGGAGTCATCGTGGCTCAGATGGTATCGCGCTTGTCTCATGTTCTAACACTGCAGCCTTGGTAGGCACGATGGCGCGGGTTCGATTCCCGAAGCAGGATGCGACGCTGGATGTGTTTTTGGAAAGCTTCGCTACTGTCCCTTTGGTATACTACCCCACAGATACGCTGCAGTTGATAATTAACCCTATAGTACAGTCGCTAATGACCCTGGCAGTCGATGCGACTATAAACATTCAATTAATAAAAAAATAAAAAAAGTTTTAAGCTTTAATTATTTTTAAAAGTTGGATTCAAACTCATTACTAACGATTTTTATGTATAAACTTTGCTCGTCATATATCTACAAACCAAAAATTCCAGAAGACAGCCAAATAGTACATTTTCCAATAAGATGTGTGTATATATAATTTAAAAAAAAAGTTAAACAACCACCGCAGGGTACCCCTAAGAGCAACTGCCATCTAAAAAGAAAATGCCAATAGCCCCCAGTAGAACCGCGGTAAAATACACCTATGGCCACGTCTCACATCCGTGAGATGGGTGGTAACAGGGCACGACGAAATCACAACGACAGGCCGGCGAAACCCTCGTGTGTCTTGAGGACACGAAGCGACCCAAGGATGACAGCTTTCTGCATCCATCTCGCAAGTGCCTTGGCATATTTTTGGCACGCGGGTATGGCTTTAAGGTTACGAACCAGTGATAATTTAGCACCTCCGAGAGCACCTATCACAAGGACAATTACTCGTACCGAATATCTTGGGTACAGTCGTTGCAGCTCTGTTTTAAGGTCTTAATACCTCTCCTCTTATATATATATATATATATATA
>CAKNXH010000829.1:0-36300 GCA_932178445.1 Andricus quercusramuli | reverse complement strand
CATTACTTTACCGTTACGCTGTAGCGTAATGTTTGCGTTCGGCCGGTCCGCCAGGGATAGCTTTTGAGGAATTTCGCAAGCCTTCCTTAGAGTTCCTCTTTATATTAGTCCAAAGTGTATTTCTGGGGTTTCTGATCTTAGAAACTACCGGTTTTCCTAGGGTTAATCGAAACACGATGTGTTTGTGGTCCGAAAGAGACTCCTCATCAGAGACTCTCCAATCTACTACCCTGCTCCGCAGTGCACCTGAACACAGAGTCAAATCGAGAACCTCACTCCTGTTTTTAGTCTGGAATGTGGGAGTATCAACCCGATTCAGAATCTCCAGCTCTGTGCCCGCTATGTATCCAATTAAATCTCTCCCTGTCATTGATATTTTTGCTTCCCCACAATGTGTGGCGAAAGTTCGCATCACAGCCCAACAGCAGAGGAATCTTGTTCTCTTGACAGTGCCGAATTAGAGCCTCCACCTCTCTGGGAGGCGGAGGTCCCTCAGCATCACCAGGGAAATATGCCGAGGCAATAAACACCTCTGGCCTTTCTCCACTACTGCCCCTGAGTCACACCTTTCTAACGGTGTAATCTCTGGAGCAGAACTTAGGCACCAAGATCGCATCCATACCCTGGACGGCTATGCATGCCCTCGGTGATTTTTCGCGTGGCCCCTTGTATGTGGAGCCATATGCTTACAAGCAACTCATCCTTTTCTTGTATAACCAGGGTTCTTGGACTAAGGCGATTCCGGCATGCACCGCTGACAAGCGGCTGGCTAGAACCGCCGAGGCGCCTTTGCTGTGGTGCAGATTATTCTACATCATGGGGATTCCCGTCTCAGCCATTGAAAGGCTAATTCAGGGCCCCTAGATAGGGTCGGTAGTCCAGATCTGCGAGGGATCCAGAAGTTCGCACCGCTTGTGGTAGAATGCCCCCTGAGGAGCCTTCCACCACCAGTGGTGGGTTAGAAGAGTGACCTGGAACGGGTCACTCATTGTTTTTGTTTTGTTTTTCGTGTTTCATTGATTGTCCCACGAGAAGTTAGGGAAATTAGAAACACCCCCTGCGGAGCCCTGCTTGTAGGGGGCGGGTGTACAATGTACATACTATGGGATTCGACCTGGTGACCCAAAGACCCCGTTAAGGCACCTCCTTTGAGACCCCTGCCTCTCCGCCTCTACTGAGGGTGGCAGGCTGAGATGTTCAAGGATTGGTTAACCCTGGTACTATTCAGCTCTTGACACGGCGATGATATCGTAGCTTGGGAGCATGAGAACTTACGCCCTCGATATTCCAGGCAGCTTTGCCATTACCCCCTGGAAGGATCGCTCCTTAGTTAAAGTCCCACTGTACAGAGTCAGTCAGTTCCCCAGAGTAGCTACACCTCGTGATGCAGCCTCTCTGATTCATCTATCCAGATCTATAGTCCTCCAATAGGCGGAAGCCCTCCCACCAACTACGAGGTCTCGCAATACCTGGGGAGAGAACTACCTTAATTAATTTAGATTGAAAAGGTTTTCGAACTTTTTGTTGTAGTGTATAGTTTTATAGCTTTACATATTTCTCAATTCTGAACATATTAAAACATTCTTCATAGTTTCGGTCGAGAGTGAGCCTGTTTGTCGTACTTTTTCCTGGATGGAGTGTGGAGTGGAGAAGACGAGAGGATATGGGTTGTTGGGGGATCGCAGGAAAGGAGGAAGGGCGTGTTAGGAATGAAAGAGATAGGTGAAAAAGGATGGTGAAAAAACCAGAGAAATAAGGAGAAGTGGAGTGCATAAAAGGGTAGGGATGGTAATGTGGTGTAGAGGTATAGTGGCAAGGAAATCTTAGAGCGGGTGGCGAGGAAGGGAGGTGAAATGATGGAAAGAGAGTGAAGGAATGGGAAAGAGTAGTATAGTGGGCATGGATAGGAATGGAGCGGAATGATATGAAAGGATGAGAGGGATGGAAAAGTTTGGTGGAATAGGAAGGTAAAGGAAGCGAATGGACGGTGCGGCGTGGTGGGAAAGGGAGGAATAGGATAGAGAGGGATGGTAGGAAATAAGGGAATGGACTGAAGGAGAATAAAGGGAAATGGTTGAGAGTGAGAGGGTCGGGTGGAGAATCTATGATGTGCCACTGCCCCTGTTTTCAAGAAACCTTCTCTTGTGCTATTTGGTTGAAGATTCAATTAATTTGTTGAAAAATTTTTTTTAGTTGAAAAGTGAGTTTCTCAACTGAAAATTCAGCTTATCCATTATTGGTTAGAAGTTGAATTATTCTGTTGAAAATGTGTCTTTTTTTGGTTGAAAATTAAAATCTAAAATCTGAAATTCAACTATTTGGTTGAAATTAACTTTCTTATGGAAAATTTAGATTTTTCAGTTGAAAACTCGTCTTTTTAGCTTGAAAAATTAACGATTTTATTGAAGATTCTTCTTTACGGTTTGGAAATTCTATTTTTTTCGTAGAAAATTCAACTATTTGGTTGAAAATTAACTTTCTGGTTGAAAATGCACATTTAAGTATGGGAGAGTGGAGCTGATCCGAAAGAGGGGCCAAGCCGACACTGGCTTTTTCAAAGAAAAAAATTAACCTTGTAAACTTGGTCTTCACATTCACATCAGAGAAGGTGTTATATTTTTGTGTTGGCCCCCCCCCCCCCCCCCGTTTTTGTAAAATGTCCACGTTTCGAGACCTTCTGAATCCGAAAACAGGTTTTTGCGAATTTGTCTCTCTGTGTGTATGTCTGCGTATATGTAAATTTTCAGACTCTTTGCACGATAACTTTTGAAAGAATTGACAGATTAAATTGACGACTCGGACAGCAGAACCGACGGAGCGCTTGGTCATTTGGCAGGTGAGGTGATAACGTGCAGTGGTGGTCAATTGTTCTTTTTTTGTTATACTCTCTGAGTATCTTAAACTGAAAGTCAAGTCCGTCAGGCAGCCACTTTGGATATAAATTCAAAAAGTTAGAGAATTTTCGAAAATTTCTGAGATCACTTTTTTTTAAGACTTGAAAATTCTATGTAAGGCTATCCATAGTACTCAAAAGGACGAAAATTTATCTTCATGCCTTTTTTCGATCAAATAAATTACATACATGAAATTTAAGAAAAACAAACGAAAGTGAACATTTTTAACCAAATAACGCACGATATGAAAAAATTCATGAGTAGAAAAACGTTCATTTTTCAACACCCTACAAGATTGTCATAAAACTTGTCGAATTTTCTTGAAAAATCGAACATTCTAATTTTCATTGCACAAAAAAAAGAAAAATTCCATTTGCGGCCAAAGTATGCACGATACAAAAAAGATAATTCCACAAGAATTATACATCCAATAAAGATCTGAAAGTTCGTCATGAATCTCTTTTTGATGGGACGCGTAGTTTTAGTTTTATTCATAAAAAACAACATTCAAAATAAAAAATTGAAGTTTTGGACAAACGGCTCAAGCTACGAAGAAAATAAATTGACAAAATTTGTTCACACAAAAAAGAGCTACAAAATGGTTGTTGATGATTTTTTATAGGAAACGCAGTTTTTGTTTTAATTGTGAAAAATAACATTAACAATGAAAAAATTAAATTTTTGGACAAACTAAACAAGCTATGAAGAAAATTAATAGACAAAAGTTGCTTACCCAAAAACGAGCTACAAACCTGTTATCAATAATTTTTGATGGTACACGTCGTTTTTGGTTCAATCGTAAAAAAAGCATTGAAAAAAATGCAATTTTCGGAAAACCACAAAAGAGACGAACAAAAATTGAAAAGACACAAGTAATTTTATTTTTAAGTATTCTTTTATATAAGCATATTTAAATAAGGTGGCCAATCATAGGGGGAGGGGGCGACCATTGTAGCGATTACACTAATTATAATCTTTTCATTTTAAAGCGACATATATATAGCGAGGGGCTTAGCACTGACTGCTAACTCGAATCGCTCTGACAGTAATTTCAAAAATGTATAGAAATTTATTAAAATTTATGAAATTTGTGTAAATTCATGAAATATGTTAAAAGGACCCCGCACCAAATGTACAGAAAAAAGCCTTATGATAAAAAATTCTAAAAAAAAATTTTTCTTGTATTTTCGAACCTGCAAACTGAAAATTCGAAAGAAAAATGTCAGAAAGATCGACAGTTCTTAGACAAACACTTGTCCAAAGTTTCGATTTTTACATGTATTTTAATGGAAAAATGCTTATTTCAGCAAAATGTTTTTTTTTCTCAAAAACGCTATGATAGATTTGACTAAAAATTTTATATTTTGATGATCAGGCGTACCGAATCAAAAGATTCATACCCACGAACTAGAAAGATTAACGATTCTTTGGGTATACAGCATGTTTTTGGGGGTGTTTTTGTAGCCTAAACATCCAAGTAACATATGTAAATCATCATTTCTTAGTAACTAAAATCAGTAGAGATTTTTATTCAACTGCTATGGTATGAAACGACTTTCCAATAAGTGGAGTAAGCGTACATAGCAAGAATATGTTTTGACCTAATTTCAGGAGATGTTTTACCATCCCTTAAACAATGAGTCTGAAGTTCCTAACGCATTATTCAATAACGAAAAATAATTTCATTTTTAAATGCATGAAAGCTGCTATTTTATGACAGAAAATCGTCGCGTACAACCCTAAAAACTTCTTAAAGCACTTTCAACCCCTCATCAGATATAAAACTCACCCAAGCTACCCCTAAATATTTTTAAAATTCAACAAAACCAACCTTATTCAAAAATCCGCCCAGTTTTTGCTGACAATAATTTCAATTGATACCAAAGGGGCACACATGAATTCTCAGCCCTTCAGCACATGCAGAACTCACCCAGCCACCCCCGAATATTTTAAAAGTTCAATAAAATCACCATAATTTCAAAGTGCACCAGGATTTTTCTGAAAATGTTTTCAGTTGATGCCAAAGGGGCAAGAAAATGTTTCAAAAACCTAAGCACATACAGAACCCACCCCAGTCACATCTAAATATTTTTTAAATTCAATAAAATCACCGTCATGGAACAATTACCCTGATACAACAGGTTTGCAGAGGTTGGTGCAAGTGTGTGCTGAGATTTTGAAACATTTTTTTGCCCCTTTGGCATCAACTGAAAACATTTTCAGAAGAATACTGGTGTACTTTGAATTTATGGTGATTTCAATGAACTTTTAAAATATGCGGGGGTGGCTGGGGTGAGTTCTGTATGTGCAGAGGTTTTGAAACATTTTTTTCCCCTTTGGCATCAATTGAAAACATTTTCAGAAAAAACCTGGTGTACTTTGAAATTAGGGTGATTTTATTGAACTTTTGAAATATTCGGGGGTGGCTGGGTGAGTTTTATATCTGATGAGGGGTTGAAAGTGCTTTAAGAAGTTTCTATGGTTGTACGCGACTATTTTCTGTCATGAAATAGCAGCTTTCATGCATTTAAAAATAAAATTATTTTTCGTTACTGATTGATGCGTCAGGAACTTCAACTCATTGTTTAAGGGATGGTAAAACATCCCCTAAAATTAGGTCAAAACATATTCTTGCTATGTACGCTTACTCCACTTATTGGAAAGTCATTTCATACCGTAGCAGTTGAATAAAAATCTCTATTGATTTTAGTCACTAAGAAATGATGATTTCCATATGTTACTTGGATGCTTGGGGTACAAAAACACCCCCGAAAACATGCTGTATACCCAAAGAATCGTTAATCTTTCTAGTTTGTGGGTATGGATCTTTTGATTCGGTACGCCTGATCGTTAAAATATAAAAGTTTTAGTCAAATCTATAATACATTTTACTGAAATAAGCATTTTTCCATTCAAATACATGTAAAAATCGAAACTTTGGACAAGTGTTTGTCTAAAAACTGTCCATCTTTCGGACATTTTTCTTTCGAATTTTTAGTTTGCAGGTTCGAAAATACAAGAAAAAATTTTTTTAAGAATTTTTTATCATAAGGCTTTTTTTTGTACATTTGGTGCGGGGTCCTTTATCAAAATTTATTAAATTTATAGACATTTTTCCAATTTAAGAAATGTGTAATTACTTACCGGTAACATGTAATTAAATTGATAACAGAGTAGAAATTTCCCAAGTGGGCCTACGATTTTTGACGTTGAAAGGAAAATTGAAATTAAGTATTGGAAAAGAATCTACTCATGAGGATTAAGTCACGTTATACAAATTTTTGAGAAAGATGCATTAGAATTAAATTTTTGTAAGAAAATTGATCATTTCAGCTTTGTGAATTTGTATCTCAATAAAAAATATAGGAAGAAACTCACCATCAGATGGAAGTCTTGCATCTACACTTATGGAACGGAAATAATTCTAATGATATTTATAACGAAAAATCAGCGTAAGCTTACATTTACTGTTTTTATAAACATTTTGATTGACAAATTCTTAATGAATGAAATTTTCTCTTAAGGAAATATTGATATACTTCAGGCATTTATATACTTGAAGGTTTATAAAGCATGAATAATATAGACTGCAAATAACAATTTATTTCAAAAATGTCCCAAATGGATGTTTCCTCGTAGGAAAAAATTATTATTTCTTTAATTATTATAGGAATTATATCTTTTGTAATGATCAACCAACGGAATGAATTAAAAAAATAATTCATGTGATTGTTTTTAATATTTTTTTAAGCAAAAAGTAAGAATAATTATTTTTGGATACAGAAGATACATTTTTTCACTGAAATTATCCGTCAATAAACTAACATTGATCCAAAAACTGGATATGAGACACTAAATAACAATTTCCGTAATTGTTCATAACAATTTCTATGAGGAAATGTTTCAATCTACCATTTGATCGTATAGAAAAAGACCACTTATTACTACGAGACTAGTTTACTATTCAATTATTTTGATGATAATTAACAAATCAATAATCAAGTCAGTAAATTGCCATTTTTATAAAGTTTAATTAAAACTTCTCTGTATGTTTTATAGAGAAAAAACACTTGCCGACAACATTTTATTCTTCATTCAATTTTAGGAGAATTAACAATTGCAATATTATAACAACATATAAATAAATCATTATTACAATAATATAATAATTGGTACAACAATTTGAATCCAAGATTGATTCGAGTGCTGAATCTTTAATTATTCACAGTTTTTTTATAATAATCTTATCATTATGAATATCGAGTTTAACTGCACTTTGTTGGTCTTCTTTCTGTGCGAAAATGACAAGTATATCGTTCTTGTTTAAAAAATTATTTATAAGAAACATATATATCAATTGCTAATCAATTTAGTTGCTTCAATATCACCATTCAGCTTATCACAAAAATGAATAAAGAAAAAATAACTTTTTTCTACAATCAAACGGCAGATTTTTATATATATTTTTTATAGAAATTCTTATTAACAATTACGCAAATTGTTATTCAGGGCATTGTCGGAGAATTTTATCGAATGAAAGTCTCCTTTGTATGTGAAGATAATAAATCTTAGTTTTAAGTTAGAATAATGATTATAAAAATCACATAAATTATGATTTAATCAACTTCGTTGGTTAATCATCGCAAAAAATATTATTCCAATATTCATTTCATGAATCTCAAAGTATATAAATGCCTTTGAAGACAATTGTGAATCGCATTTGGTCAGAAAGATCAATTTAGTAATGAGAAAAACTCATTTATTGCGAATTTGTTTATCAAAATGTTTATGAAAACAGTAACTGTAAACTTATGCTGATTTTTCGTTATAAATATTATAAGAATTATTTCTGTTCTATAAGTGCAGATGCAATAATTTCATCTGATGTTGAGTTTCTTTCTGTATTTTTACATGAAATAAGAATTCACAAATCCGAAAAAACCAATTTTGTCACTTTATTCGTTTATATATTGTTGCTTTGTGACAGAAATTAAAAAATCGCCAGCCACATTTCTCTGGAAATATGATGCTGAGCATTTAAAAAAAAATACCTTGAAATCGGTCAAGAAATACGACCTGTGGGCGATTATGAACAGTAAATTTCTATTTTAGACCACTGTAGAGCGGTTACCGCAGCACGCGGCGCACAATGCTACACAATATTGTTTATCGTTAACTTAAAGAGTGAGCACAAGAAAGTTGAAAGGGTTTTCAGACTTCCCATTATTCGAAAAAAATTCAATTCCGTATGTAGAAAAGGGTGAAATCGGAGTTTCTTTATTAAAAAATTATATGATTTAGCAACGATAACAAATAGCACGATGTTGAGAATCTTATTGTTAATTGCATTTCATTTCCCACCATTACTTAAAATTTCCATCAATTTTTCATAAACAGCTTACAAAAGAATAATTTCTTAATCTGACGATGCAGAAATATTCAATTGCACATTGTAAATAAACAATTGTATTTTTCACAAAAAATTGCATAACGTGACGTAATACTAATGAGTAGATTATTTTCCAACACATAGTTTTAATTTTACTTTTAGCGTAAAAAATTGTAGACTCACTTGGGAAATTTCTACTCAACAGTTCTGCTGGGTCCATGCGTAATAGCTTAGGTTGCTCAGCTTAAGGCCATGTAACGAGAGGGTCACGTGACCAAGCTAGTCCTCAAATTTGCAATGTAAACTTACGTCCAAAAGAAATAAGATATCGCGCTCAAAGTTTGGGAAATGAAAGAGGAGACAATAATGTTTACGGCTCTGCTCTTTTCTGGTGGAAGTTTTGAAAAAAAAATTCCGAATAAAATAAAACTGGAAGCTATATCGATACTTTCCCATGTCAACTTACGTCCGCACGGAAGAAGATATCGTACTGAAAATTTAGCACGCTAAGTAGAAGGCTCGAAGGAAGGCGGCTCTGGTCCTAAATATTTGGAATTGTGAAAAAAGTTTTGTACTAATTTGGAGAAATACCGACCGTGCTCCAGAACACTACAAGAAGTTTTCCATTTTGTGCGTGTCTGAAATACGTATCAGCTGTTTCAGAGCAGCACTATCGCAGCAAGCAACTTCGCACTTCCACGGGTCTGTGGGTAAAACAGATTGCATGATACTGAAGCGGAAATGCATCGGTCAATATTTATAATTTTCATAAATAAACTTTTTTCTTCCCTCAACTCTGTGCCTTGCCACAAATGGTCATTTACTATTTTTTAATATTTTCGGAAAATTTTTCCGCGATATTCAAACTTTTATTTTTAAATATGGGTGAAAAATATTTATCTCAGGACTGACTCGATCAGCTGTTATACTCATTGCATGGCCTTAAAGGTGTCAGGCATTGGACGATCTCATGAATTCGTTTTCACAACGCCTTGTCTGAAAGTTCGACTTTTGAGACTAATTGAATAGAAATTTGTGGAAATGTATAGGCAATTATGGTAATTTACCGAAATTTATAGAAAGCCTAAATTCTCAAAATATATTCACATAACCGAAATTTGGAACCTTCTGTTTTTTTTTTTTAATATTAATTGACTTTAGGCTTACATTTGTGCTCTCTTTACTTTGGACCAATAGCAAGTTTTTGGGGTTCGTTGAAAAAATTCTCTAATAAAAATACCTATATTATATCTTACAGATGGAAGTGATAATCAGTCACGCGGAGATCAACCAACAAGAGCGCGGCAGCGCAGAAGACGGTTGCCAAGTTCAAGCGATCAAGGTTAGTATATTACCATTTTTTTTAAATAACCAAAAATCGCTGGGATTTAGAGAAAAATCCCAATTTTATTCCTTAACCACCAATAAACTGTTCTCGCTGAACAACTTGCTGTGAATTTTAGAAAATGAAAGTCTATGAAATTTGTGGAAATTAATGATAACTTATGGAAATTTGTGGAAATTTATGGGCATTTGTGGAAATTCATGAAAATGTGCCGTCTGCAGTCTGAGGCTTCTCAATTTTGAAGAGTATTAATTGCAAATTTTTTTATTTTGATAGATGTAAAAATAAAAATTCTTAAATTGTGATGATTTTGAAGATCAAAAGTCAAGAGTTTTTCAATTTCAAATCTTTAAAATTGATGCAATTGGGAATGTAAATGATTGAAAAGCGTTTTTATTTGTAAAAATTAGAACTCGCATAATTTTTGAATTGTGAATTTAAAAACTTAAATTTCGAAAACTCACATTTTAAAGTGCTACAATTTTTAAGATTTTTAATTCGAATTCTTCAATCTTGGCGATTCACAGTTTCAGTCTTCAATTTTGAGAGATTTTAAATTTAAAGTCCTACGATTTTGGAATTACAAATTATTCAATTTTCAATAACGTCATTTTGAAGGTATGAAATGAGCACGTCAGAGCAAAAGAAAGACTCCTTAGAGTCGTGAGAAAAAACGATACAAGTACCTTTAGAAAGAGAAACTCTTCCCAGAATGCCTGAAGAGCAAGACAGCATAACAATAATTGTCTCGTTTTTCCGCAAGACTCTGCAGAGTCTTCCTTGTGCTCTGAGGTGCTCAAATATGGAACATTTTTTTGATAGTTTAATATTGAAGACTTACAATGAAAAATTCTTCTCTTTTAAACTGAACCTGTGAAATCGTCACTGTTCGAATCAATATTTCGAATTATCACTGGTGAACCAGTGCTATTCCGACTTTGACTGGATATGAACCAGTAAGTGATTCGAATAAAATAGCGCTACTGATTCGACCAGTGACGCCAAATGATAGATTGAACCAGTGATATAGCGCTCTACGCTGGCAAGACATGCACCTCTAGTCGCCTGGTACGCGCGCGTCGCGTATTGGTGTAAAAAATTCTTGAATAAAATCCCTATATTATATTTTACAGATTCACGTACACCACGACCAGGCCCATTGAATCTGCGGATGCTGATGCCAGCATGTAAGTATATGATAGTTTTTTAAAATAAGAAAAAAGTGCAGTGAGTTAGAAAAAAAAAATCGAAATCGTTGGCCCTTGAAGACTTTTAAAACAAGTTTCCAATTTAAATTGAAAAAATATATACTCTTATAGAAAATTAATCTCGCATTTCGCACTTCGCCTATTGAGCATGAACAATTATTATTGTTTTAACACTTTGCTCTGCAGGAACATTTACAAAAAAGCTTGTATAGAAAGATCCGTGGCAGGCCATTTTCTAAAAATGATTCTAAGCATTTTTTGTTTTATAACAAAGTTGATTCTTTTCACTTTTAGAAGTAACTTTTCTTTAATACTTTTAGATTTATGAGAAAAGGCTTGAATCAGTGCAAGAATAGAGTGATCCAAGTTTATACCTGTCAAAATTCGACTTTCGATTTTTGGCGATCGATACCTTTCTCCCCCAAATTTGTTTGTTTTGGGGAAAAATATATTACAATTTTTCTAATCTGTCAAAATTGACCCGTGCCACCAGGCTTTAGAAATTAACATGGGAAATTAACTTTTTGTGAATCGAAGATATAAATTTTTCAAGAAATGTTCAGGGAATAATTTTCACCTGATAACTTTTAACTTTGACGGCCCAAATCCCTCGTATTCTGCCTGGAAATGCCCCACGAAATGCAAAATATCAGTTTCATGTAAAAAATGTTGATTAATTTTTAAAAGAATCTTTCTAACTTAATATATTTGGCAATGAAAAGGAGGAGGAAGTGATATTAATTTCTTAAATAGCTGCTAAACGCCTTTCACGAACAATATCACTCTAAACATTCATTATCTGTGGGACGAATTTAAGAAAAAAATTACTTTCCACGAATTACGAAATAAAAAATTGTTCAAGGAAATGAAAATTGTTTAAAAAATGGTAAAATATCCTGAACAAAAAATTTCACTCTTATTGATTGTCAATTGTGTCATTAACTCAAAAAAAACGTTTTACGATTAACAGGGGAATAAATGCTTGAACAAATAAAAATGGTTCAAACTATCGTCAAATGTGTTAAGTTAGAAATTTTATTCTTGAAATTCATCAACTTTATCATTTAACCTGGAGAGTCTCGGTGGCTCAGACGATAGAGCGTCAGGCTTCCGTCCAGGACGACTGAGGTTCGATCCCTGTGCTCGTACCAATGTCAATTTTTCTATGTACTTCATCCGGGGCTTTGGTGATTCGGAACTGTAGAGGAGACTATCCTCGGAAGTTGAAGTCGATTTTGAGAGGACTTCGAAAATGAGTCAGCGATCTCCTTGAGCTTGAGGCCTCTACGGGGGACTCACGCTTCGCGGTTGCTGGTCAATTTCGAGTAATGAACACATGCACACACACATATACCTGCATAACACACCAGGCAGTGTTTCGAATCTGTGCATCTAACTTATGACCTCAGAGGGACTGCTCTGTCCACCCTAGCCTGGCCATACTCTCCTTCTGCGGCCTGCTGGGGAGGCTGCCGAATGACAGAGTGGGTGACGATCACCGTGCCTATAACAAAGAAGAGCATCATTTATTGTGCGATTAATACGCCTGGCACCTGGAAGGTATATTTCCAAAACGATGGAAACAACGAAATCCACCGAGATCCGAAAATACTTGATGAAGGTGACCGACTTCGGAATAATACCCTGAGAATAAATGCGGGTGTGACACAATAGGATTTATAGCTTGGGTTCCGGGGGGGCATGGCAAATATAAATAATTAATTTAAAGAATATTCTGAAAAATATTACATTCAGCATGAATTTAGTATGAAACTAATATTTTTCATTTTTGGGGCATATTCTAATCACAATACAAAAGGGTTGAATGCACCAAAATTTGAAGTTATAGGTTGAAAATTATTCCTTGAAATTCCCTTGAGCTGTGACTACACTTTAATTAACAAAAAGTTAATAAGAAATACGTCTTTTTTCCATTCGTTCGAAAACCAAGCTTTTCCCATTTATAACCCCATGTTAATTTCAAAAGCCCGGAGGCACGAATTAATGCTCACCAATGTGAGGAAAATAAGGGATTTCTCTTAACAGAAATTGAACACATCGTGGGGGGGGGGGGGGGGGTAATCGGTGACCAAACATCGAAGATCGAATTTTTCAATGCACTCGAGTTCCCTCGAGCGGTAAGAGTTACCATCGATTGCCCCTTCGTTCCTCCTCTGCTCTTCTCCCCCACACTGAGATACCTTTGTGGTTGAGAGAGTTGCGTTCTGCAGGCACATAAAAACTACTTTATGCCCTACTTCTCACTTACACTACCAGCAGAAATCTGTGTCGTGCACAATTTTTTTCCTTCAGACTTGTATACAAATTAGCGTTAAAATTTAAAAAATTAATCGAATTCATTTTACATTCTGGTATCCTATTCATATCCCCCCCCCCCCCTCTGTCCTGTTTCTGTATCGGAGTTCAAAGTTCTACAATTTTAAAGAATTACAATGAAATATTCTTGACTTTGAAACATACATAGTTGCAAAACATTTAATTTACAACCAAAATTAGAATAGCTAATTTTTCAGTCGAAAAATTAATTTTCTAAAAACAGAAAATAATTTTCAACATAATAGCTACAACTTCAATCAATCAAATCAATGTTTGACAAGGTAGTTCAAACTCCATCTGAGTGTTTTAATTTTCAAGCAGAAATGAAATAGTTGAACTTTCAGTTCAAAAAATCAATTTAAAACAAAAAAAAAACGAATTTTCAACAATCTTACACCGATAAAATATATTTTTACGAATTAGTTGAATTTTCAATGAGAAAATATGAATTTTCAATGGAAAAATATGAATTTTCAATGACTAAACTGGATTAGTCCAATTTTCAGTTAAGAAAATAATTATGAAAAAATTCAAATGTAATAAAAAATAGTTATATCTTCAACTAAATAGTCGAGTTTTTAACCAAACAAGATAAGTTATGAATTAATTATCAACGAATCATGGTTTTTGACTTTGAAAATATAGAGTTGCAAAGCATTCAATTCACAAGATCTTTCTTTCAACAAAGTGGCTAGATCCACTTTCACGCAAAATATTTCTGCTACCATCACGAAATTTCGGCGAAACTGGCCGCCCTCATCGAGCTCGTCTTGGCTCACCAGGAATATTCGTTCAACGCTCACAGATTTTTGTTAGTGGGAAACTTACCCTGAGAATTTAAGCACATTTACACAAAAGTGACATTCCGTCCCAATGTGAGCAAGTGCATAACGTAAGTACTCATTTAATTCCATGAACAACCTCTTGTCATCCCGTCCCCTTCCCTTCATATCAACCAAGATCTAGGCGTGGAGAGGGGATAGAACTTTCAAACCAAAATGACACTCCGTCAGAATATGAGCAAGTGCATGAACACAAGTACTCACTTAATTGCATGATCAGCCTCTTATCACCCGACCCCTTTCCTTCACATCAACCAAGATCTAGGTGAGAAGAAGGAATAGAACGCAATTGTGTCCTCCGCCCGAATTCAACAGATTTTCTGACCCCGGGGGGGATGTCTGAGAAAAATCAATTTATTATTGTATAAGCTCGCTCCGAGTGCAGAGCTTTGAGGACTACAAAATTTGTTAAATAGCGCTGGTAAACATAATACAGATTGTCCAGATTCTCCAAGTACATTCACTTTATCGAAATTTGGTACATTGGATAATATTAACTAACTTTGGAATTAAATTGGAGCTATCTTTGGTTTGGACCAATAGGAAATTTTTGGGATTCGTTAAAAAAATTCTTGAACCAAAATCCCTACATTATATTTTAAAGATGAACCTGAACCACGGCCACCACACTACAACACTTTAGCAGGGCTGTCAATGCAAACAGAGCAGATGAGTAAGTAAATAATAATTATTTGAACTAACAAGGAAGGTACTCCAGGTGTCCCTCGCCGATTTGATTCTCCCTGATATATGTTGTAGTACTCGAAAAACTATGTGACACGTATTTTTTTTTATCTGCGGAAAAACACCTTAAGGGGGTGAAACAACCCCTCAAAGATAGGGGTCGCAAGTGTCGATTGTATAGTTTTGTGTAGAAAAACAAAATTGATTTCGACCAAACCTACTGGGAAAGTTTCCTCATGATGAAAGATGACTAACGTAATTTTCTCAAAAAAAAAAAAAAAATTAAGGGGGTGAACCACCCCTACATAGTTTTGAAGTTGTGCTGAAAATTGCTAAATTCACAGGAAAAAATTTGAAAAAAATATATTTTGCACTTGAGACAAAAATAAAGTTGACGTGTTTCGCAAAAAAAAATTGTTAAAAAAATTAATGAGGGTAACTACCCCAAAACACTTTTTATTTTATGTCTATGATAATATATACTTTTCATACGCAAAAAAAATTGGGAAATTATTTTTATAACGAAGGAAGTGAAATAGAGTCCATCCAAAATGAAAGAAAAAATTACGCGGGGGTGAACCATCCCTACATAGTTTTAAAGTTGAGCTGAAAATTGCTAAATTCACAGGCAAAAATTTAGAAAAAATATATTTTGCACTTGAGACAAAAATAAAGTTGACGTATTTCAAAAAAAAAAATTTCAATAAATAAATGGGGGTAGCTACCCCCAAACACTTCTTATTTTGTGTCTATGATAATATATACTTTCCATACGCAAGAGAAATTGGGAAATTATTTTTATAACAAAGGAAGTAAAATAAAGTCAATTCAACACGAATACAAAAAGTAGGCAGGGGTAAACCACCCCTTAATATTTATAAATTTGCTGAAAATTGCTACATTCATAGGAGAAAATTTAAAAATATATATATTTTGCACTGTGGACCAAAAGAAAGTTGACGTGTTTCGCCAAAATAAATAAAAAAATTAATGGGGGTAGCTACTCCTAACCACTTTTTAGTTGGTGTCTATGATAATATATACTTTCCATACACATTGTAATATACACTTTTTTGACGAATATCATTATTGTTCAAAGTTTGAACAATAAATCTTCGATATACTGTGTGCAACAGGTATTTTCTTCGGATTCTTCTTGCTAGATGCAAGTCTTATTTTGTAATTTTCTACATAATTGGGGGGTGGTTTACCCCCGCGTAATTTTTTATTTATGTTGGATGGGCTCTATTTTACTTCCTTCATTAAAACTAATTTCCCAATTTTTTTGTGTATTGAAAGTATATATTATCATATACACAAAATACAAAGTTTTTAGGGGTAGCTACCCCCATTAATTAGAAAATTTTTTTTTGGGAAACAAGTGATTTTTATTTTCATGTCAAGTGCGAAATATATTTTTTTCAAATTTTTCTCCTATGAATTAAGCAATTTTCAGCACATTTTTAAAAACATGTAGGGGTGGTTTACCCATGCGTAATTTTTTTATTCATGTTGGATGGACTCCATTTCACTTCCTTCGTTATAGAAATAATTTTCCAATTTTTTTTGTGTATGAAAAGCATATATTATCATACACATAAAATTAAAAGTGTTTTGGGGTAGCTACCCCCATTAATTTTTTTACCAATTTTTTTTTGCGAAACACGTCAACTTTATTTTGGTCTCAAGTGCAAAATATATTTTTTTCAAATTTTTTCCTGTAAATTTAGCAATTTTCAGCACATTTTCAAAAATCTGTAGGGGTGGTTCCCCCCCGCGTAATTTTTGTATTCATGTTGGATGGACTCTATTTCACTTCCTTCGTTATAGAAATAATTTCCCAATTTTTTTGTGTGTATGAAAAGTATATATTATCATAAACATAAAATAAAAAGTGTCTAAGGGTAGCTACCCCCATTAATTTTTTTTACAATTTTTTTGTTGCGAAACACGTCAACTTTATTTTGGTCTCAAGTGCAGAATATATTTTTTCAGATTTTTTCCTGTGAATTTAGCAATTTTCAGCACATTTTCAAAAATATGTGGGGGTGGTTCACCCCTGCGCAATTTTTTTATTAATGTTGAATAGACTCTATTTTAGTTCCTTCGTTATAAAAATGATTTTCCAATTTTTTTGTGTATGAAAAGTATATATTATCACAGACATAAGATAAAAAGTGTCTAGGGGTAGCTACCCCCATTAATTTTTTTACCAATTTTTTTTGCGAAACACGTCAACTTTATTTTTGTCTCAAGTGCAAAATATATTTTTTTCAAATTTTTTTCTGTGAATTTAGCAATTTTTAGCACAACTTTAAAACTATGTAGGGGTGGTTCACCCCCTTAATTAATTTTTTGTTGTTGAGAAAATTACGTGAGTCATCTTTCATCATGAGGAAACTTTCCCAGCAGGTTTGGTCGAAATCAATTTTGTTTTTCTACACAAAACTATACAATCGACACTTGCGACCCCTATCTTTGAGGGGTTGTTTCACCCCCTTAAAGTGTTTTTCCGCAGATAAAAAAAAATACGTGTCACTTAGTTTTTCGAGTACTACAACATATATCAGGGAGAATCAAATCGGCGAGGGACACCTGGAGTACCTTCCTTGTAAGAAAACATTGTTTTGATTTAGAAAAAAAATCATTGGTCTTTGGAGACCTTTGAAAGAAGTTTCGAATTTAGCTTAAAAAATAGGTACATATGCTTCTAGCAAATTGATTTCGCATTTTTCCTCTGGATAAAACGCTGTAACTTTTTCCGTTTTCAAAGTCAACCCGAAAACACCGTTTTTACACACAAAAAAAAAGTATTTCTCTACATTTTGGAAATTCATAATAATTTACGAAATGGGTAGAAATTTATTGGAATTTGTGAAAATCTATGATAATTTATGGCCAAAACCGGTGATCGCCTTGCCCAGGACCTTCGCTTCCTTGGATTTCATTGGAAAATGGAGACAAATTCCACAATTATGCAATTTTATAATGATATGTAATTTTTAACAAATCCAATTAATCCAGTTTATACTATTTTTCAACTTAATTAGTCCATAGCTCTCTATGAGTATATGTATGTTACAGGAAAAGTATATAATCCATGCATTATATATGATCCCTGGGAATTATCATAATGCCCGGCACGAATTAGGTAAACCATATAATCTTGATTTTGAATATAAAGATGAAGTTGAAGATGGATATGATAGAGAGCACTTATAGAGTTCAACACACGTTTACTCGCTATTTATTATAACGTGGCGTACCTTAGTGGCATTTTCATTAATATTGAACTTTATTTTTCGCGCATAAACATTTATTGGTTTGATAGTTTGTTTTGCAGGAACATTAAAAAAAAAGCTTGTTCAGAAAGATTCGTGGCAGGCGATTCTTTGAAAATTATTTTAACCATTTTTTATCTGACAACGAAGTTGATTTTTTTGAATTTTCAGAAGTAACATTTCTTTAAGATTTTTAGATTTATGAAAAAAGTCTCCAAGTTTATACCTGTAAAAATTCGACATTCGATTTTTGGTGATCGACACCCCCTCCCCCCAATTTTTTCGTTATAGGGAAAGAGAAATCTCTTTTTTTTTAACTTTGTTAACATTGATTCGTGCCCTCTGGCCTATGAAATTAACATGGAGTTTCGAATGGGAATAGTTCGGTTTTCGAAAAAATTGAAAAAAGAAGTACTTTTTATTAACATTGTGTGAATCTAAGATAAAAATTTCTTAGGGAAAGTTCAGGGAATAATTTTCCCTTTGTAACTTTCAATTTCGACCCCGAAAACATCCTTGTATTGTGTCCGAAAATGCCCCACAAAATGTAAAATAACAGTTTTATTTACAAAAATATCGATTAATTTCAAGAATAATATTTCTAACTTAACATTTTTGGCAACGAAAAGAAAGAGCAAGTGATATTAATTTCTCAAGAAGCTGCTGTCTTCCATAAAATATATGACTTTGAAGGTTCGCTATTTGTGACATTAATTTAAGAAAAAATAACTTTTCACGAATTACGGTATGAAAAAATGGTTTGAATGAACGAAAATTGTTTAAAAAATTTCCAAATATCCCGAACAAGAATATTACTTTTATCATTCGTTGTGTCATTAAAGCCTCGGTGGCTCAGCACGGTGATCGCCTGAGGTCTCTATAGGTTTGTCGTGACTGAAGATAAATTCTGAGTAGGCTATTCTATTGTTTTGGTTCCATAGAATCCGAAAATGAAGGTCCTAAAATCGTAGCTGCTCCCCTTTTCAAGATATAGTCGAACAATTTCACTTTTCATTATTTTTATCAAAAATGATGCATTAAAATGGGGAAATAAAGTTTACTATTTAATTTTGACACAAATAGTAATCATTGTTATTACATATAATATTATATTCAATGAATATTGCTTAGATGCTTGATAAATGTACGTGATTGCCAACGGACATGTATTATAAACTATACATCTGTCTATATTTTTTCTATATTGTAAACTATTTTATAAACAGTTATATTATGAACTATCAGTAATAATGATAATGATACGTATTTTTGAAGCTATTTATCAAACACGAGTAATATATTTATTATTTTATTGGTTATACATTATGTTCCAATTTATTCAATCATATCACTGTACATAAAATGAATACATACAGATATTGAAGAAATATTGAATCATGCAGTAGAAAAGCGAAATATTATCGGTGACTACCGTGTTCGAATTATGGCTGATAGCGGGCAAGGCTTTTTTCAAATTTGCATCTCTGTGATAGCTGATGTATCAACAGATCCTCCATTGGAAAAAAGAAAAAAAGTAGTTTATAACGAAACAAACACCACAAATAACTGGACTAGTGTACAAAATTAATAATAGTTTGTATTCGATCAAATTAATGTCAGATTTCAAAGTTTTCTTAATTATAAAAAGGTCAATAAACAGCTACAGCGACATTTCCGTGTCCCTACTGTTTTATTAATTTATCAGACATGAGAGACAATAAAGAAGCAATTTATAATACTGATAGAGACAAACATTATGAATTGAGAACATATGGAGATTTGAAAAAAGATAATCAGAAGAATGTTTCTTCAGGTCGTAAAACTAAATTCTCAAAAGATTGTCACAAAACAATAAATGAGCCACTGTTTGTAGAGAAAGATAATACATGTGTACTAGAAAAATGCATCATACCCAAGCTGCATTTTCTACAAGGGTTTGTCAATCACCTTTTTTTGAAGGATGGTCTAGCACCGTTCCTTGGCCGAGAAAGAGCACTACACTGGCCTATGAAAATATTTGAAGGAAATGCATGCAGAAAATTGCTGAAATAACCCGATGAATTACTGGATCCTGATATTCATAAAGATGTAGTTCAGTTCGTTTTGATACCTTACGTAAGTGCATTCAAGGCGATGAACGAAATAGTGGATTTCTGCCTTTCTACAAGAAAAATGGACAATATTAATCACCTAGACAATTTGCTTGAAGAACTAGCAAAGGCAGTAATGGCAACAGATATCTCGATTACATTGAAACTACATGTTTTATTTGAGCATATAAAAGATTGTTCAACATTTTTTGAACATTCAGAAGGTTTAGGACTGTGGTCAGAACAAGCTGGAGAATCGGTACACAGAGAATTTTTACGATTTTGGGAGAAAAGAAAAATATATTTGATCAATGATTCCTCTTACCCACAAAGACTGGAACATGCTGTTGTAGAATGCTACACGTCTAATTTATAAAACACTCAATTATACAATTGTAATAAAAAAGTACACTATTTGTGACAGAATTAGATGGTGTACTTTATTTTCCCATTTTAATGCGTCATTTTTAATAAAAAAATGACATTTTTCGACTATATCTTGGAAAGGGGAGCAGTTCAGATTTCGGGACCTTCCTTTTCGGATTCTGCGAGAAAAAAGAAGAAATCCTACCCAGAATTTTCCGTCAGTCAAGACAAACATAAAGACCTCAGACGAACACCGTGTTAGACGATAGCGCATTAGGCTTCCTTGCAGGAGGAATATCCTCAGAGATCGATCCCTATAGGGATCGATCTCTGAGCCGGTATTAATTTAGAGGATATTCTATCAAATAGAATTTTTAGCATGAATTTTACATGAAATTGACGTTTTTCATTTTTGCGAAAACCGAGCTTTTCCAATTTGAAACCCCATGTTAATTTGAAAAGCCTGGCGGCACGGATTAATGCTGAACGATGTGAGTAAAATAAGGAATCTCTTCTTCCAGAATTTATACACATCACGAGTAGGGGGAAGGGGATCGATGGCCAAAAATCGATGATCGAACTTTTCAATGCACTAGAGACTAGAGTTTCCTCGCGCGTTCATACTAGCCATCGATCAGGGTGGGCGAAACGTGTTGAGCCCACGTGGGTAGTTTTGCTGGCCGCGATAGTGAGGAGGAGGAGGGAAAGATCTTTCAGAAATTTCAAGTGGGTACGACTATCTACCGTACATAGGGCTTCCTCCGCCCCTGCCACCAATTGCCCCTCCGTTCTTTCGTAGCTGTGCTCCTTCACCCTGAGATACCTTTATCAATAAAATCGATGTTTGTCAAGATAGTTTAGCTTTCGTCCGAGTATTTGAATTTTCAACCGAAAATGAAATAGTTAAATTTTCGGCTGAAAAAATGAATTTAGAACAAAAAAAACGAATTTTCAACAATCTTACGCTAATGAAACAAATTTTCACAAATTAGTTTGACTTTCAAACAAATAGTTGAATTTTCAACGAAAAAAGACGAATTTTCAATGGAAGATTTAATAGTTGAATTATTCACTTGAAGCGATTAATTTTGAGCCAAAACTGGATTAGTCGAATTTTCATTTTCATTCGTTCTACGCTCACGAAATTTCTTTATTAGAAAACTTACACTGGGAATTTAAACACTTTTTAAAAAAATGACACTCCGCCACAATATGAGCAAGTGCATGAACATAAGTACTCACTTAATGCTATGATCAGCATCTTGTCACCCCGGCCTCTTTCCTTCACATAAACCAAGATCTAGGTAAGGAGAGGGGATAGAACGCAATTGTGTCCTCTGCCGGAACTCAACAGATTTTCTGAAGTTCGAGTGCAATCAAATTTTTGGACCACCCTAGTCCAAGAACTATCTGGAAATAATTTCCACTGGGTGTGAAAATAGTATATAGAGCAACGAGTGCGGGAAGTCACCGATTGCCCACGAGTGCGGGGTTGGGCGCACGAGCGAAGCGAGTGCGCACACCCGCACGAGTGGGCAATAGGTGGCCCCGCACGAGTTACTCATACTATTTTTTGTTATAAGTGCGAAAGAGGGGTTCGGGGGGCGGAGCCCCCCGACAGAAGAAATTATCTACAAAGAATAATCAGAAAGTAATTCAATCAATAACACAAAGATTATGTAAACATTTTTGTACCTGATTTTTGATTTTTCAAGAAGTAGAACAAGTTCTGGAGTTCATTTTGCTCATTTTCCACAATGCACGATTGCACCACGAACGCGTCTACTATTCTACTCTTATACAATAGGTTATGTAGCTATCAAAAATAATAGAAGCTTGGGATTCCCCGAGTGTAGACTCATTCTTTTTAATACCAACAGGTGGCGGCAGCGTGCATTGCCGTGAAGTAATATATTTTTTGCGTGAAAAAATAATCAAGGACATCTAAGAAACGCAGTTTAGCACACTGCAGTAATGATTTGGTGGGGAATTCAGCATTTCGCGGTTGCTAAACAGACGTGCAAAGTAGCATTTCTTATGCACGTATAACAAAAAACAATTTATTATGGTATAAACTTGCGTTACGTGCAAAGCCTTCAGGACAACAAATTTTGTGAAATGTACCTGGTAAACATGATGCAGGGTGCCTAGATTCTCAATATATATTTACTGCATTGATATTTGGTACCTTGTTTAATATTACTTGACATTGGGATTAGATTTGAGCTATCTTTAGTTTGGACCAATAGAAAATTTTTGGGAATCGTTGAAAAAATTCTTGAGAAAAAATCCCTATATGTATTATATTTTACAGATTTACCTAGGCTACAATCACCAAACGAAAGCGATGTAGCATGGCTGCCAGTGAAAAGAGATCCGATACGTAAGTATATATTAATTTTTTGAACCAAGAAAAAATTGCTGTGATTTAGATAAAAAACTTTAAATCGTTGGCCCTTGAAAACCTTTGAAACTAGTTTCGAATTTTAACTTGAAAAATACATATTCTTATAGGAAATAAATTTCGCACTTTCTCTCTGGATGAAATGCTATAGCTTTTTCTGTTTTTAAACTAAACCCGAAAACCCCGAATTCCCAACAAGGGAAACACGCATTTCTATCAATTTTCGAAATTCATAAAATTTCACGAAATTTGAGTGAGAAATTGGATCATACTATTGTTCCACTTAATTAGTCATAGCTCTCTATGAGTGTATGTTACAAGAAAAGTATATAATCAGGGCATTATATATAATTCCTAGAAATTATATATAATGCCTGGCACGGGGTAGGTAAAATATATAATCTGGATTTTGAATATAATGATGAAGTTGAAGATGGGCATGATAAATTAAAGAGCATTTATAGAATTCAAAACACGTTTACTGGGTATTTATTATAACATGGCATACTGCAATGACATTTTGATGGACCCTGAACTTTGATTTCTGCGCATCAACATTCATTGGTTTGAAAATTTGTTTTGCAGGAACATTTGAAAAAAAAGCTTGTATAAAAAGATTCGGGCAGGCGATTTTTTCAAAATGATTTAAATCATTATTTATCTGACAACAAAGTAGATTTTTTCGAATTTTCAGAATTGACATTTCTTTGCGATTTTCCGATTTATAAAGAAAGTCTTGAATCAGTGCAAGAAAAGGGTGATCCAAATTCATACCTTTGAAAATTCATTTTCGATTTTCAGCCATCGATGTGCCCTCCCCCCGTTTTATTTTTAAAGGAAAAAGAAATTTTTTTTTAAATCTGTCAATATTGACCCGTGCCACCAGGCTTTCGAAATTAACATGGGGTCTTAAATGCAAATAGCTCGGTTTTCGAAAAAATGGATAAAAATGTACTTTTTATTAATTTTTCATGAATCAAAGATAAACATTTCTTAAGAAATAGAAACTTACAAAATTTGAATTAGATTAAAATCAAATTCAAAATTTCATTCAATGTTCAATAAGCAAGTTAATGTATAGAATTCCTGAAAATAAAACAAGAATCCAAGGATCAAATTTGGACAAGCACCAAAAAATGCTCCTATTGCAATTCCCAAGAATAAAAAGAAAAATTGTTTCTTCGGACAAAAATAAAAAAGAGGAAAGAAAAATGAGAAGGCAACCAACCAAATCCCCTTCCTTCTCTTTTTTATTTCTTATGAAAGCATTTATAATATTTACCAACGTTTCGGTGCTCATACAGCACTCTTATCACGGTAAGAAAAATGAAAGCAGGTGGGAATTGCGACGAAACAATGACGCTATCTCCTCGATACCTGACATCTAAGTGTGGATCAAAAGGCAAATCCGTAATAAACACATCAGAAATAAGAGAAAGGCATGCTTCATGAAAACTATACTATACATTTTCTTAAGGAATGTTCAGGGAATAATTTTCACCTAATAAATGTAATTTTTGGCGATTCCAACATTCTTGTATTGTGCCCGAAAATTCCCCACAGAATGTAAAATATTAGTTTTATGTAAAGAAAATATTGATTTGTTTCACAAATAATATTTCTAACTTAACATGTCTGGCAACGAAAAAGAGAAACAAGTGATATCAATTTCCTAATATATAAATTGCCAAATATCCTAAACAAAAAAATAACTTTTATCATTCGTTGATAGTATCATTAACTTCAGAAAATACGTTATACGATTATCAGGCGAATAATTTTTTGAACAAATAAAAATTGTTAGAACTATTGCCAAATGTGCTGAGTGAGAAATATTATTCTTGAAATTCATCAACTGTATCATTCATCTCACTGACACTCGGTGGCTCAGGCGATAGCGCGTCAGGCTTCCGTACAGGAGGACTGCGGTTCAATCCCTGAGACGGTACCAATCGAAATTTTTGTATGTATTTCTTCCAGGGCTTAGGTGTTTCGGAACCTACCTGGAACTGTAGGTCCCCTAGAAGAGGCTGGTGACTTATCAAGGTAGATGCCCAATGTCAAGGGGACTAGCCTTGGGAGTCGAAGATGATTCTGAGAAGACTCCAGAATGAGTCGGCTTGGTGGTCGCTGGTTGATTACGAGTAATAAACACACGTACACACATACACTTGTATAACACACCAAGCCAGTGCTTCAAATCTGTGCATCTAACTGATGACCTTAGAGCGATCGCTCTGTCCATCATCGCCTGGCCGTGTTCTCCTTCTGCAGCCTGCTAGGGAGGCTGCCTAATGGCAGAGTGGGTGAGGATAACATTTGCTGTGCGAATGGTACGCCTGGCAGCGAAGAGGTACATATATTTCCAGAACGTTGAAAACTATGAAATCCACCGAGATCTAAAAAGACTCAGTGAAGGTGGCCGGACTTGGAGTACTGCCCTGCCAATAAAAATGGATGTGGCACAAAAGGCTTTATATCTTGTATGTCAGAGGTGACGTCACGGGCCCCTCGCCCATATTTGAACGAACAAACAAATCATTTCTCCCGAAAAATAATAAATTTTTACGAATTGCAGGCGAAAAAATTGTTCAAGCAGATAGTTATTGTTTCGACAAAATTTAATTAATTGAAAAATGCGTACAAATTTGTGACTTCTTGAATATAAATAATTAATTCAGAGAATATTCTGAAAAATATCATCTTCAGCATGAATTTCACATAAAACTGATATTTTGCATTTTTGAGGCATATTTCGATCACAATACAAGGCAGTGCAAGTTCTGTCAGATGTCATGTAGTCAATCACACACTGAATGCGGGTCGCGTACTGCCTTTTCTAGCCTATTTTTGTGCTGAGTTCATGCATTGGTATTTTGGTCTTATGATTAACCGTTGGTTTTGCTTTACGGCTTGCATCTCCTGAAGCTCTCGCTGCATTATACACACCACAATTGATAGTCCAGAGGTCGAATTCTTCGGAAAAATCTCCACCAAGCTCGTCATCTAGTTCAGCCAGATCTTTGGGCTTGAGAGAAACTTGAGAGGGCAGCACCGTGAGTGGTGATATACCTTGTATACAAGAACAAGGCATTATCTACGGTTTCCTTAGTTTTTCGTTATGTGGAAAGCGATCTGCTCCTTTATTTGTACACCCAAATGCCACATGCAGACCTGGCATTTCGAAAATAGTGCTTGGAGCAATCACCGCAAAGCTGCGTTATGAAGGACTGATGTAATTCGAATAGCAGACGTTACCACCGTTGGAACCGCCGTCTTCTGTATCTCCACGCGCACTAGCGACCCTAACGGCTGCAAGTGTGAGTCGCCGTCCCCAAAGGATTACGACCTAATGTTAGGAGAAGTCTGGAGCGGAGAGAGAGGTGGGTCAGAGAAAATCAACAGTTTTTATCTGACCTATGTAACCTCTTCCAAGACCGCTTACTGTCGACCATCCGCCCAAACCAAAGGAGGAAGAAGCATTTTGGAGAGAAGTCTGCGAAGTTCAACATCAACTTGAAGAAGGCTCGAAGAACATAAATAGCTTCAAGGAGTTGTGCAATGCCCTCATAACACCTAAGGAGGAATGCCTACCTATCACTACCGAGGAGGTATCAAGAGCTTCTGATGGGCGAAGTTTCCTTCAACTCATCAGCATTTGGCCAGAATTTTCACCTCCTATCTAAAGTCGGGAAAGCCTATTCCGGAGTGATTGGTGAAAGGGAGTAGAGTGCTCCTACCAAAGACGGAAAACTTGGCTGACCCTAAGGATTACAGGCCCACAACTTGTCTGTACACACTGTATAAGATCTTCAGAGCAATCCTAAATGATAGGACAATTGGACCTGTGTTGCGAGAGATGTAGAAACAACGCGGCTCAAAGAAAGGCGTAGCAGGATGTCGGAAGAACCTGCTCATCGATAGATGTGTCTGTTAAGACGCACGATCCTATCAGCGATTCCTATCGATGGCGTGGATTGATTAGCGGAAAGCTTTAGACTCAACCTCCCATAGACTTATCATCTGTCTGTTGGAAACCTTAAAGGTTCATCCACACATCGTGAGGAGCATATAGAGATTAATGCCGGTTTGGAAAACCAGATTTACTATCTCATCTGGGAAACATCGAGTGATCACTAACAGTATCACCTTTCAGAGAGGTGTGTTTCAGGGTGATACCATGAGCCCTCTCCTCTTTTGCCTGAAATAAGGTCACTGACATAAGGCATAAGGTCACTCATGTATTTTACATGGATGATCTTAAGATCTATGTTAGAAATAAAGAAAAATTACATCTAGCTCTAAAAGTTGTCAAAGAGTTTACTCAAGAGATTGGAATGGACGAAGAACGAGCTCAGATCCTTCGATATCGGGTCCCGATAGGTTATGCACATGAACAAATGCATGCACCTTAAGTCTTCGGTTCCACGACTATACATCTCACGTCGTCAAGGTGGTCGTGGAATATTGAATCTAGAATGTCTTCACAACAGGATTATTTTTGGTACAGCACATGTAGTCGGAAATGGACTTGACCCTCTTCTTAAAATTGTCAGGAAACACGAAGAAGTGGGCGAATGGGCGTTTCTGTACAAAGCAGCGGAGGCGGCTGCTGAAACACTCGGCCTTGTCTTCAGTATCATGGGTGAGCATAATGCATCAAATATTTTCCATCTTGAATGCTCACTACTGAAGGTTCGGATTAGGCAAGCACAGAAGATAAGCTTCCACGAACAGCTTCTCGATAAGAGGATGCACGGCATCTTCCACAGGAAAGTGGAAGATCGGTTCGTGTCGTATCAGCTAACGTTTGCTTTCCTCAGATCACCCAAGTTGAAGTCAGGTACGGAGGGCTTCATTTTGGCACGTCAAGACGGCTTCATTTCCACTCTAGCATACCGTCGCCACATTTTGAGCCAAGACATTCCCGATTATAGCTGCAGAGCGTGTCATGTACACCCCGAGCATCTAGGACACATACTATCTAGTTGTCCAACTCATGCGGGAACGACCTACATCCAAAGGCACAATGCGGCACTAAGAGTGCTTTATTACCATCTCTGTCACTCTTACGGCATTAGCCCAAATACCTTTCTGCTAAACGCTCCTAAAGAAATAGAGTCAATTGTCGAAAAAGAGAAGTGCCGCATGTACTGGAACTTTATATTCTCGAAAATTGTTTCTGTTGCGTACTCGAGGCCTGACATAGTTCTCCTTGACTTCGAGAAACGAACCTTGTTCGTTATCGATTTTTCGGCACCAGCTGACAAAAACGTCACAGCCAAGGAGAAAAAAAAGAAAGCGAGGTATAAAGACCTCATAAGAGAGTTGCGACGGTTGTTACTTTTTCATATCATGAAAACACAAATCCACATCAGTAAGAATCAATCACTAATCGTCGAAACCACCAAAACAACGATGATTTGTTGTTCTAGTGTTCCAAAGCATCTGACGTTTGTGATTAACATTTGACAGATCGGTTGAAGTATCACTTTCTCGGAAATGCCGATCGGTATCCTTCGAAATTTAGGACGAAATGAGACAATATTAAACAAAATTCTTGTTAATGTAATTTTAATACATTTCTCAAAATTGAGTGAGTCCAAGTGGAGAGTTGAAAATCTCGTATCGTCGTGCATCTCCAAGTAGAATATACTGGAAGAGGCCAGCGATTTTTTATTATTGATTTTTCATATTTTTGTAATCATAAACCTTCGTTTTCTTTTCACAGAAGTAAAGCCACATAATCACGAGTTCGAATATGAAGGAACACTGGTTCTTGTGTGGAACAGTCCGACTGGAAATCCGATCCTTATGCAGATGGCTGGAGGCAATCGAGTACTACCTACAGATTGGTATAGTGATTACCACCACATTCAAACCTTCATGGAATTTCATGAAAATTACTATTTTGTGGTGACCACGAAAAAACATGGAAACCGGGAAGTTATTATGAGAATTGACAATGCACCGAGATATAATAGTGAAGGATGTAAGATTTTTCTTGATTGGAAAGAGGACCAAATTTTGGCTAAATCTTGGTTGAGTCAAGATAAGCTTTTTTTTGCGGCAATATGAATTTTATACCTGTGTTTATTACTATTTATGATTTGTTATTTGCTATTCATTGTTCATTTATTATGTATTATCACGTACAATTTTTACATTCTATGATAGTATGCCATGTACAAATTGTGCCATTCTGCATATAATATAAGTCTATGCCCCTGCCCCTACGTAGAAAAAAAAACACCAGCTAATGCTGATAAAGGAATGATTTCGTGACCAAAAGTTTTAGTACAAAAAAATGCGTAAATTTTTATTGAAGGCGCCAAGGCAACGAAATACTTAAACAAACGTGGGAAATGATTGAAAATAATAAAAACATCTTCTAACACAATGAATAAGTGATAAATGTAAACAAAACAATACCTTATCATCAGCGCCATCTGGCATCTTCGATATTCAGGATAAAGAAATATCAGCGCCATATTGCAAAAAATATCAGAATGCGTAGATACGCTTTTTCCACAAATTATAATGTTGATAATGAAAACTGAGTAGTGAGCTGTTTGTACTACTGCAAGAAGAAATCCCTTATTGAAATTAAGTATGCTATCTGCTATAACTATATTTAAACCTTGAAATAAAATAAGGAAAAAAAATCAAAATGCCATTAAGAGACTTTCCTCAAGACACCCTGAATGAACAAATTTTTTAACAACCACTAAAAGCAACCCCTTACTGAACTTAGTAAGGCTATTTGATGTAATTCTAGTTGAAACTTTCAAAGAATTACAAATTTCTAACAATTTATTACAATGACATTCAAAAACCTCGTCTAAAACACATTATTGTGTTTTATACATATTGGTTAAAACTTCAATTAATATAAAAAGTTAAAAATAATTAATTACGATATCCTCGAAGAAAAAAGTATTAGATCTAAATACTTGACAATATTTATTTTTCGTAAGAATACATCCTAAATTATAATATATTTTCACAACCCCCAAAACAGCCCCTTGCTGAAATAAGTGAGGCTATTTGATATAACTCTTGTTGAATCTTTGGGAAAATTTTCTAGATAATTTATGACAATGCCTTCAAAGAACATCTTTTGATATATCCTAAATAAAGAGATATTTTTGAAACTCCTTAAAGCAACTTCTTACTGGAATTAGTAAGACCTTAGTAGTAATCAGTAAGGCCTTATTATATTTAAGTGAGAGGTTGCTCATTTTCATTTGTGTTTGAATATATTGTCATTTAGGGTATACTGAGTTATTTATTTGAAAGGTAATGTGATAAATTTTGTTTTCATTCACAATTTGTTTGGAATGTTTAACTAAAATTATATCAGATAGCCTTTCTGATACGATTGAGGGTTTGTTCTTAGGGGTAATTTAGATATATTTTTGTATTTGGAGTGTATTTGAAAATTATTGTGATATGTATCTAAGATTTCTTCATTAATATTCTTATTGTTCATTATCTATTTCATAATCAATTGTGCAGAAAGCTTAGCTGCGCATTCTCATATTTTTTACGACGTCTAGTCCAGCCCCTTTGCCAGCTCTCTTAATTTTTTGGGACGACTATACGCCGTTAATATCGATGCTGCCAAATGACGATGAGGGTAAAGTTTTTTTTTTACATTTATCACTTGCCGATGACGGTGAAAGATGTCCTTTTTGTCATTTTGAATTATTTATCAATATCAATACAGATTCTCGAAAATACTAGCTTTAATGTCAACCTTTTGTAAGAAGTCGTAAAATAGTTGCACCGTTCGAAAAAGTGTGAATAATGTCTTTAATCAGAGACCTCAAATAATATATTTTTTTTATTTCTACATTTCTTTAGGTAATTTATTCGTGTATTTGTGCCCCCTTGCGGTTTTCATCTCTGAATCTGAGCATCTGAATCTGGGCTTGGCCCAGTAACATTAGCTAACTATTGCCAGCCCTGATTAAGCCAAAATTGAATCATGCTTTTAGCTTCGGCAAAAAATTGGAACCTCATTTAAAATTAGTGATATTCATAGAGCTGCCATAAACTGCGACTAAGCCGCGCATGTGGGGCAAACCTATGCTTCCTTGATTCTGTCATACAGAACTTTCAACAATATAGTTAAATTTTCAACCGAAGTAATGACTCTTCAATACAAAAGTATGAATTCTCACGAATAGTTTAATCGTTGTTATTTTAACCGAAAAAAATTATTTTCAACGAAATGATTGCATTTCCAACAAAATTAAATAAATTTGTAACTAAAAGTAGAAATTTTATTTCAGTAAACAAAAATGAAATTTTATTTCATTAAACAAATTTTTTTTTCAACAAAATATAATCTATTTTCAACAATGAAGATTACATTTCTATCAAAAAAGATAAATTATGGACGAAAAATGTAATACTACAATTTTCAGTCAAAAAAATTAATTTTTGATAAAAAAATTACATTTTTAACTAAAAAGATAAACTTCCAACCAAAAATAATTTTTTACCAATAAAGAATAATTTACAAGAATAAAAATGAATTTATAAACAATTATCTGAATCTTTAAAGTAATGTTCGACCTATTAGTTCAATTTACAACCAAAGACATTTTTTTCCAACCAAGAAGATAAATTTTCAACCAATGATTTTAATTTTCTACCAAAAAGGTTAATTTTCAACAAAGTACAAGAATTTTCCACCAAACAGCTTAATTTTTATCTGGAATGAATATCCTTGACGATTCACTCAGATTTTTTAATTTTCTTTTTCATTCAATGAGTATTTAATACTCACGGTATTCGTCATGCCAAAAATCAGGCTCATAGAGGAAAAAAAAATTCTAAAATTTTAAGAATTAAAATGATATTATTAGTCATGTTTAATTATTTCAACCATGATTCTTGTAAATGAAATTTATTGCCGTTACTTCGTACGAATTTTTTGAAATCGTTCCTTTTTAATACATAACAGATTTTTTTCGCAAAAAGCCTTCCCTACAACTCTACTATTTTCAATTATGAAATTAAGCTGATAATCTTAAAATATATTGATTTGCTTAAAAAATAGTTTTTACGATTTTCGTTATAGAAATATTTACATTCCAGATTGAGAACTGTGGTTATAGAGAATGCTTTCGTCAAAATGATGAGCCACCAGTTATTGAAATTGAACCATTTTTCAAAAATGAATAAGAAGCAATATTGACAAAAGATTAAAATGCAAAGAAATGGTTAAAATAAATGTTTTTTTTTTAAGTTTTAAAATTATTTTCTTTTGAAATAATGTTTTTTTTTATTGAAATAACGTTATCAGTAATATTATTTTCATTCTTCAAGTAACAGAAAAACTAATTTTTTTTAGGAGATCTGATTTTCGGCCGGAAAACAACCTTAAAATGCTTGGAATGAGAAAGGAGCGGTTATTAGTTGAAGTCGAAATAATTAAATTTCTAATATTCCTAGGAATCCTTGGAATATTTTAAATCCTCAAAAATCTTTTAAAATATCTTAAAATTGTTATATTTTATTGAAAATTCATGGGAATCTTCTGGAATACCCTAAAATCTTTTAAATACTTTGAAATATCTTGAAATCCCTTCAAGTTCTTGAAATGTATTGAAAAAATTCGAGATTATTTGAAAATATTTTAAAATCTTTCAATTTGTGCGAATAAATTCTCTGAACCCCGTTAAAATAGTTTTAAATCCTCTGCAATCTCTCGGAATCTTTTTCAATATCCTACAATCTTATAAATCCCATGAAATAATTAAAAACATTTCGAAATTCAAGGAATTTCTTTAAAAATACATATTGAATTAAATATTTGAAATTACCTTCAAACCTTTGAAATCCTACGAAATCTCCTAATTCATGAGAAAGTCTTTGCAAATCATTTGATCCCCCCGGATCACTTCTTTGGTTAAGCGCTGCTTGCCCCACATATGCTTAGCCCCAGTCTACGGTTATTATAAATTTGAAACTCTTCAAGAATTAAAATTTTTTGATATTTTTATTGCAAGTGACTTAACATTAATTTGTTTAGAGTTCAATGTTGAGTTTGATATTAAACCTCTTATTTAATTACAAACATTTTTTTTTACAAAGATGGAGTCCTCTCTGAAGCATCTTGGACCATGAGATTTTATGAGAGAACAGTCAATGTATATTGTGATCATCATGGTAAGGTATACGCACTGAGCCTTGCAGATAGAAATATAATTCCACGTAAGCGTGATTTTGAGCGATGCCAAATTTTTCACGCGACGATTCCATATGCAAGATTTCGGTTGAAGTTTTACATATTAAAGTACGGACACATTATGGGTGTTCAGCTTGCTCCACCGGATGAACCTATCATAATGTTAAATCCAATCACCAAATAAATACTGCAAGTATATGAAAATAATGTAATCTTTTTGTTAATTTTACCCATTCCTAAAGAAAAACATACTTATTTAAAAATTAATTCCACTGATGTCTTAAATTTCTCTTCATTAATTAAATAACTGAACTAAAAAATAGTGCAGGTGAGTGGACTCGAACCTTAGCTAAAGCTGATGCATGGCAACGTTCATTACCAGTAAAAATTGTGTGTCTACTCACGAAAATCGGATTAAGCATAGGCTTGCCTTAGAAAGTCACTAACTCTGCGACAAATTTAATAAGGAAGATTTTTAAAAAACTGTTAGAAAGTTTATTAAATCCCGCGTCGATGAGGCCTTACCTAAAGTATTTTAGATAAACCTATTTTCCGTGTCTCACCAATTTCCTATTCTCAACTTCTACTCTTGGCATGCTAAGATCTCCACTCCGCCGCCGCTTGCCGAGAAGAAGCAAGTTTGAATAATATTAATTAAATTTCAGTAAAAGTACGTAGAACTTTAAAGGCAAAATTATTATAAGTCCTAAGAATTATAAAAATGTTCAGCTTTTCCGATTCAATATAAAAGGCTTATCAGCATAACTCTAAACTCCATTTATTCACAAAAATTGATTACAATTTTATTAAATAGTAGTATTTCATAAAGTAGCTTATGTTTGTTTCATAATGTTTTCATCCTTTCTTGCTAAATATTCAATATAGCGCAATATTTCATTTTACTTTGATGTTTTCAATTGTTTTGAAATATATTATTAATTTAAAAGATTAGAAACTTGAAGGTTTCATAATTAAACATTTGTAATTGGTGTGAAAATGTGAAATAAAACGATGTTAAGGAATATTTTTCTCAATGTAATGCATGGCTCTGACGTTCAAACTGAGTTACTACAAGATCTACTATGTTCATTTTGAAAATCTTTATTTTTTCAGTTAGTATATTAAAAATTTCCTTCACAAACCAAACCTTTAATAACACAGTCCCACAAAGAGGTAGGAGTTCCGGCGGACCAGACTAATCAATTCTTACGTGTTTTAGGTCGCTGAATCCCAATTCGAAGTCGGAATTCCAAAGTAAGCTCTTGTTTTCTTCTCAACCCTCAATTTTATAATCTCAAGAAACACTTTTTACGTATATTTCACAGCCCAATAAGAAACAAAAGTAGGAGTTCTGACGGACTAGACTATAGTGAATTTTCACATATTTTGGATAGCTGAATCCGAATCCGAAGACGGAATTCCGAACTTAGAACTTTTTTTCTTCCTAACCGCAAAACATGTACGAAGAAGGTGTTTTTTAAAGTTAGAAAATTTTAAGGCTAGGACAAAAATGAGAGCAAACTTTGGGATTCCGACTGCGAATTCATATTCAGCGACCGAAAATACGTGAAAATTGACTATAGTCTGGTCCGCCAAAACTCTTCCTTTTGTTGGGCTACGAAATGTACGAAAAAGGGGAAAAAAGTGTTTTTTGAGGTTACGAAATTTTTAGGTTGGAAAGGAAACAAGAGCTCGCTTCGGAATTCCGACGGATTCAGCGACCTTGAATACGTAAGAATTTACTAGCCTGGTCCGTCGGAACTTCTCCTTTTTTGGGGCTGTAAATATCAAAAATATCAAGATCAGTGACTGGTCCTTAAACTTTGATGGAAATTGGCGAAATTATCTCGGAAATTATAGTGCTATATATAAGAGAAATTTGGGACTTGAACAAATTTCCAACAAAATTTTCACAAAAAAATATAAATGAATTAAAAAAAAAATTAATTCTGTTGTGAATTATTCGGATATTAATTAATTTAATCATCCGTAGAAAACTGCAAACTATTATTTAATCAAAAATAAATGTCGTTTAATTGCATTGTAAATCGTCACTGAAATAATAATAAACTAATCTACGTCATATAATAGGGTCTGCACAAGATCGTGAGCCAGCACAAATCGCTCAAATGATGTATACAATAAAATTGCATAACATCGATAAACATTGAATAGCTAATTGCCATAATAATTAAAAAGGATATATAGACTCTAACAATACAGTTGAATACATTAGAATGACAACTGGATGAGATCCAATTTTTCGAAATTCTATATTTTTAACGATTTGAAGTAATTTAGGACCATTAATTGATACGTATTAGGAATATATCAAAATCATTCTTCAATGTTTTGGGAAACACATGGTTCTATAATTTTATTAAAATTTCATATTTACAAACCTATTGTGGATAACTTTTCTTGTTCATCCGGTAAAATTTCATTTTTGCGGTCCTTATCCAAGTTGTCATTCTCAGGTCGACTTCAATTGCACAAAAATTTTCTTTTTTTCAATGACATATTGTTATAATATGTATATCATCATTATGTCTGAATTTTAATGTAATTTGCAACCTTCTTTCCACTTTCCTCTACTCTTCTGAATTTGAATTAGTAATATATATAACTGATTGTCAGTTAAATTGTACTAACTGGTGTAGGTAGAATTCAGCCACTGACAATTAGTAAGAATACACTAATTAAATTAGTACCCAATTATTTCTGTATACGTTTACACTATGCAGACTTGTTATTATAGATTTTTCCAAAATTTTTATTGAATTTACCCCAGTTGAATTTCAATTAAAAAAGATCAACTTTCGATTTCAAATATCAACATGAATTTGATGCAGAAAATATTTTATTTGTTTATATTCTTTATGACAAGTGCGATTTCTGGATTATTTGAATAGTAATAATATGAGAAAATAACAGACACGAAACAGGGTGTAGTCTGAGATCAAAAAGTGTGCAGTGAAATATCAACTTTAATTTCTGAGTAAAATTTCCAGTTTTCTAACCTGATATTTTTAAAGTATTAAGGACGAACTTCAATGTCTATTTAAACTATTATTCTTTAGTTTAGATGTAAGTGATCAAAATTCCTATTTATTTATCAATGGCTGCACAGACCTTCCCCTCTTCTCCTATTTACCCCTTTTTCATGTTCTTCCACTTAAATGCGCATTGAATTAACCCTTACGAGAAAATATGACAGGGAAAAAATGACAGGTGTGTCATTTTTTCCCTGTCATTTTTT
>CAKNXH010000828.1:0-10443 GCA_932178445.1 Andricus quercusramuli | reverse complement strand
TTTCATAAGATTATACAAGAACGAAGATTTGGAGATATAGCAAAGACTATATTATCAGCACGAAATGTTGATGTCGAAGAAATCAATTATAGAGCAGTTGAGCTGTTAGATAAGACTACAGAACGACTTTATACCAGTGCCGATAGTGTTGAAAACTGTGATAATGGGGATATCACCGACGCAATACTGCCAGAATATTTGAACACATTGAATCCACCAAATATTCTACCGCATGAATTACGATGATTAAGAAATAATTGCATTGTTATGCTGATTCGTAATCTCAGTATTGACGAAGGTCTGTGTAACGGGACGCGCTTGCAATTACTAGAGCTTGCAAATAATCTTTTGCGATGCCGAATTTTAGCAGGTGATAAAGCAGGATAAATTGTATTCATTCATCGTATCACACTGTATTGTGAAGATGTTTATCCATTCACTTTCAAACGACGACAATTTCCAATCATATTGACATTTGCAATGACTATTAACAAAAGTCAAGGACAAACCTTTGATAACATCGGAGTAGATCTTCGTATAGATGTATTTAATCATGGACAATTGTACGTGGCGAGTTTACACTGTTAAAAATAATATTAAATTTAATATACCCATGTGTATTAAAATTAATATATCAATCATATGAAATCGCCATTAAGAGCGTGTATATTAAATTTCATATACATTCATGTTAATCACTTACAATAAAAATTAGATAATTACATTTTACACAAATTCAAAATAAGTTCAACATAAATTTTCGACTATAAATAATAAAACATGATACCTTCTTCCAGTTAATCAAAAATATGACTGGATTTTAAGTCGAAAATATCAATTAAGCGAACAAATAACAGACATAACCTACAATCAACTATACTAGCATTAAATTTGTACTATTTACACAGGATTCTGGAAAAAATTCCACCAGTACGTCGCACTTCCATTATAAATAAAAATTCAGTCAACGAATTCTACATTATTATTTTAATTGAGAATATTTGACAAGATTTAAAGAAATGACAGCAATTTGGGTTTTCATGCACATTGCTATATCCACCTATATATTAAATTTAATACACATATATATATTAAATTCACTAAACCCATGTATGTTACATTTCAGCAGCGGTAGTGCATATTTGATTCACACACATGTAAATTAAATATCATACACATTTTTCTAACAGTGTACACACCAACATTATAACATTTCTTTCATTATTATTACACTCTATTTTTGGTGATTTTTCATACTACTTTCAGTATAATAATAAAGAATTGAAAAACATTAATCATTAGGTCCAATTTTCAAAACCTTAATCAATCAGAATAAGTAAAACGCGCGCGCTTCAGCGCCCGTTCGGTCTCGTGAATATAAATACATGTTGAGAATATTGTATGAAAGACTTTAAATACAATTTTTTCAAACTCACGAAGAGGCGATTTCGATTTTTCTTGGAAACTATCACTTCTAAGGGGTTGAAGACCATTTCCAATCAAAAAAATCATGGGTGGCAGTTTATTCAACATTATATTTCATGGCTATAAACAATTTACTTAAACAAACACTCCAGTAGATCAGTTTGTAGTAGATATGAAATCCATTTCAAATCGGGCAGGTTTTACACTTCAAGTCGTAAAATCTCTCGCTGACGAAATATGTTGTTTTTTATAGGAAATCGGGCGATACTTATTTTTCTGATTCGCGCAAAAAAAAAAAATAATTTTCTGCCAAGTGATGCGTATTTAAATTTTGCTTTTTTTCTGATTCTAATAGCGTTCATTATGTTTTTTCAACATCCTCCAGAAAATTTGAATAAGGTTCAAAATGAACAAAATGCCGATTTCATAATTCCGAAATGAGACAATAAACGATATCAGCATCAGGAAGGAAACAATAAATATCTCAATTAAGTCAAAAGTAAGAGGTTTAAACAAAAATTTTGGGTTTTTTGAAAAAAGAACCAAGAGGTTCAAATACGCATAACTTCGTATACATTTTTCCGTAACTCGGAAAAACACTTATCGTCTAATTTCCTCGAATAAAAAACAACATTTTTCATCCCCGAGTGATTCCGCGACTTCCCGTGTAGAATCTGCCTAATTTGAAATGGATTCTGTCTAGACGTAAATTATTGTACACTAAAATCGTTTTGCGTATAATTAGAGTGGTATTCAGCCATTAAAATGTGTCATCAATATAAAATTTACAAACAATTTTTCAAACCATTTAATCCCATGGGTATACCTAATAAACGTATCAAAAAAGTTAATATTGGAATGAGAGAATTTTATTAGAAGATTGTTCAACAGTTTCAATTCAAAGCTTTCCTGTTTTAAACTTTGTTCTGTAGTTATTTTGTTTCAAACCCTCTAGATTTGAAGCTACATAGTTAATCCAATTTCTATTTCAAATCATTCAAATTTGAAAGTTATGAATTACCACTTATTTACCTATCATAGAATTAATATCTAAATTATTCAATTTTCCATATTTCCATCTAAATTGTTTTCATTCAAATCATATTTTTAAAAAGGGATTGAAAGTGTTTTCCAAAAAGCGTCTGCAAGTGGAAAAGTGACTCGCTGACAGACCTGGAATTAGGATAAATTAAAAATTGTATATTGAAACAATTTTAACGTTCCGGACTAAACAATTAAACAAAGACACACAAATTGAAATGCAAGCCTTCATAGATAAAAAAATTTTACAATTCCTCTTTAAAATTTAATAATTTGAGAGAAGAAGTGCTTCAAACTCTCAAAATTCTCATTGGAATCGTGATTGGATAAGACTTTCTACTAAAACTAAGAATTTTGCCAAATTTAACCGCGAATATTTATACAATATTTTGAAATATTTCGAAATCTTTGTGAAATCATTGAAATATTTTGAAATATTTTTTAATCTTTCTTGAGTTTTTGAAATATTTTGAAATCTTTGAAGTCTTTGAAATATTTGTGAACCGAACTAGGATAATACTGCGATAATTATGTGAATCGCTGGTTGGAAGAGGGCCCGTTCTTTGTGGCAGAGCTGAAAATTATTGGCTATATAAAATACCGGAAATTCAAATTCTAAAAATGAAAAATGAAAAATTAATTTGACTTTCCACTTACCTTCATAATATTGTAAAAGAACAAGTACAAAAGGAGATTATGCATCAAAATAACAAGCAAGTATTCTCAGAAGTCTGTAGCATGATGAATGTAGCCGAAAATGGTGAGTCCAAGATTACATAAGTGTGCCATTATAATAATTGACAATCTAGTTGGATATAAGGTATTATTGAATTCTCTAGTTTCCCACGAGCTTTCTGTTTCAATGTCTGAAAGAATAATAAAATGAACGAGGAAGAAAGAATGAAAAAAAAAATTAATTTTCTTAATTCAATATTAATTCAAATTTCACCTTCAGAATTCTGAAAAAGTTTCATTCGTCAAGGCTCCATTTTTCCATTTAATAAAATTTGTATTCACCAGAATGTCTCTTCTGATAGATTTTCACGATCCATAAAACTGATATGACATACATGAAACTTGTGTCTGAAATTAATTAATATTTATTATTGAGGAAAGTTAAGGGTTTACAATTTTACAATAATTTTACTGTGATTTTATTATTCCAAAAAAATTGAAGGGGTTGTTCACTTTTGAAATTCGTTGTACACGCTTTTGTGTATTAAAAATAATATTAAATATAATATACCCATGTGTATTAAAATTAATATATCAATCATATGAAATCGCGATTAAGAGCGTGTATATTAAATTTCATATACATTCATGTTAATCACTTACAAGAAAAATCAGATGATTCAATTTTACACAAATTCAAAATAAGTTCAACATAAATTTTCGACTCTAAATAATAAAACATGATACCTTCTTCCAGTTAATCAAAAATGTGACTGGATTTTAAGTCGAAAAGATCAATTAAGCAAACAAATAACAGACCTAACCTACAATCAACTGTACTAGCATTAAATTTCTACTATTTAGACTGGATTTTGGAAAAAGTTCCACCCGTACGTCGCACTTTCATTATAAATAACAATTCAGTCGACGAATTCTAGATTATTAATTTAATTGCCAATATTTGACAAGATTTAAAGAAATGAAAGCACTTTGAGTTTTCATGCACACTGCTATACCGACCTGTATATTAAATTTAATACACATGTATATTAAAATCAATACACCAATGTATATTACATTTCAGTAGCGGTAGTGCATATTTGCTTCACACACATGTATATTGAATCTCATACAGATTTTTCTAACAGTGTAGTCTTTTGAAATCTTTGTAAACTCTGGTGTACACTCAAATCTAGTGGTCAACCCCTCGAAAGAAATTGAAGTGCAAAAAAGCAGTACTCAACAAACTGGAAGTTACTATGACTAAGACAGACGTGATAACTTCCAGAAAGCACTCCATTGCATAGAATAATCCATAATTTTGTGGGATTCCATAGCAATTATTTTTCATCACGTTCCCGTTCCTTTTTTCTTTTAAATATATCACAAGGAGAAACAGAAGTCCGAGTAAAACGTATACAATATTAGAAAAAACGTGATTGAAATCAGAGAGGAAGTCAAATGGATGAGAGCAGAGGAAGTTGTAGTAACAAAGATCCTGATTATCACTGATGTGCAGAACGATTAAGCCCGTTACTGCCATCGGCAAAACCGATAGAGTATAAAAAAATAGCATCTGTGGTGATCAGGTCTGCTGACCAAAAGTATAACCTAGTAAGTCATATTTGTCGCAAAGGCTATTTTCCAGCATTTATGCACGAGAAAATGACCTCTATCGGAAATGTTACTTACTAGGTTATACTTTTGGACAGCAGAGGTACGGGTCCAGGTGAGTGGCACGGCAGCCTGACCCCCCCCCCCCAATCGAAGACTTGAAATTTTCAAATAAGATAGGGGGCCGTCCATAAACCCCGTGACGCTGGAAGGCGGGGGGGGGGGGGGGACTCACGATTCTTCATGCTGGAGGGGGGAGAGCTTTCTTAACGCCATGTGACAAGGTAAATCGAATCGAATTGCTTATCCGTTTTATTTTTCGTCAGTTTATTATAACGGATACGAAAAAAAGTTGGTTTTCTTGAAAAAACGTTTTTCTTCTAAACATTGTTAATAATAATAATCGATAAGTTAGTGTTCGCAGCTTGCAGTTGGTTCACAGAGATGCCTTTGTTCTTTTTTTTACTCCAATTTTTTAGTGAATGTCGAGATATAATTTGAAGGTTTGAATATAAAAATAATTGAACATGTATTTGCACTTGAATGTTTAAATACATTTTTATAGAAAAAGAAGAGCGTGTCAGAATACATTACTAAATAATTAAAACCTATGCACATGTCATTTTAAAAATTGAATTCAAATCCTCATTTCACGGCCATTTTTGTGAATCTGTGAATCAAGAAACATCGCTAAATCATTAAATAATCATCATATTATAACGTTTGAATAATTCAGAAAAGAAACAGCGTACGACAAAACATTAAAAATATACCTCAGCGATATATCAAGTCCCACTTCTCCATGCCTCAGGGAAGTGAATTGAAAAATTTAAACTTCGATAAATTAAAGCTTGGAATCTCCTCTTTAAAATAAGACCAAGAGCATAATGAAATATTTACTTGTTCTCGACTTATACCAAAAAATGTGGAAGCATATCCAAGAAGAAAATCAGTTCGTCGAGCAGAAAAAATATTCTTAACGTAAAAATAAGTTATAAATGTACAAATAGTAATATTTTTCAAGTGTAAAATGCATTTGCGCAATTATGTTTTATCCTTTTATCGGTTAAAGACCTTCCAGTTTCACAAAATGAAATCAACTGATTTGAAATATTATAAAAGTTTGGTAACTTTCCCCTTTTTCAAATCTTTCAAAACTGTAAATTATGAAAAATTCTCTTGTTGATCATCTTTCAGCTTAAAATTTTTAACATTGTATTATTTAAAACTGTAATGATTTGAAATTAGACCATCTAAAATTGAAAGTATACATCGAAACCTCGATAATGGTTTGGTTTCATTTTGAAATATTTCAAAATTGTATCGTTTAGAAATAATAGTATATTAAGCACGTAGGGGGAGAAAAAGTGACTCTCTCCCTTGGCGCATACGATACTTTTTATTAATAACTTTCCATGAATAAACGCAAAACGCTATTATCTGCAACCAAAATTTGCTCACAGTTTTTACGGTGAGTGGGCTGATAATCATAAAATGCGAGCTCATAGATGCGTCATTTTCATTATTCCTCCCTGACGTCACTTTTCGGTCCCTGGGAAGTGAAAAGTACTTTCGACTTCCCAGGGAGTAAAAAGTAGAGCTTTAGCCCCGCTTCATAGGAGTCGAAAAGGGCTAAAATTATGAATGTGTCATAAAATAGTATATTATGCACCTAGGGGAAAAGTGCCTCTTCCCCTTGGCGCGTACGATATTTTTTATAACAAATGGATGATTTCAGGCATTTCTCGAAAAACAGTCATGATTTCAGTCCATATTAGAATTTGTATAATAAAGCATGAAATTCATTTCAACCTAATCTATGGTAATTTTAGAGGTGATTTATGGTAACTTATTATAGATTACCCAGAAATCATTTTTAAAAATGTCCATAAATTACCGGAAATTTATGGTAATTTTACAGATGAATATGGTGAATTACCCAAAATTCATTTTCAAACATTTTCATAAGTTTCCGGAAATTTATGAAAAATTTTCATAAACTTCCGGAAATTTATGGAAATTTTTGGTAACTTATGGTTATTTCCCCAGGTAAATATGGTAACTTACCATGGAATATCCAAAATTAATTTTTTTAAATTTCCATGAATTTCCGGAAATTTATGAAAATTGTCGGTCATTTACGATAATTTTACAGGTGAATATGGTAACTTACCTAAAATCCATTTTTAAAAATTTCCGGAAATTTATGACGAATTTCGGTAATTAATGGTAATTTCACAGGTAAATATGGTAACTTCACATGAACTACTCAAAATTCATTTTCAAAAATGTCCATAAATTTCCGGAAATTTATGAAAAATTTCGGTAATTCATGGTAATTTCACAGATATGTATAGTAACTTACCCAAAATTCATTTTCAAAAATTTCCATAAATTTCCGGGAATTTATGAAAAATTCCAGTAATTTATGGTAATTTTACAGGTAGATATGGTAACTTACCATGGAATACCCAAAATTCATTTTTACCATACCGTGAGTGGGCTGATAATCATAAAATGCAAGCTCATAGATGCGTAATCTTCATTATTCATCTCTGACGTCACTTTTCAGTCCCTAGGGAGTAAAACGTACTTTTTTGCAACACCCACCTCAAAAGTTGACGTTTGCATGCATGTAGATGGTGCCTAAAGGACGTTATTTGAGCAGACTGTGCGTGAAAAAATTTTCACGCATGCGCATTTTGAAGATGGCTTACTTTAGACACTGGTGAAAAAGCTGCGCGCACATTCGAGATGAGGTACTTTAGACTCTGGCATAGGTAACTTTAAACACTGGTGTTGGTATATTCTTGAAATAAATTTACATTTTACTTGAACAAATGTTTTTTTTGCAACACCCACCTCCAAAGTTGACGTTTGCATGCATGCAGATGGTGCCTAAAGGACCTTATTTGAGCAGAATGTGCGCGAAACAATTTTCGCGCATGCGCAGCTTGAAGATGGCTTACTTTAGACACTGGTGAAGAAGCTGCGCATGCGCACATTCGAGATGAGGTACTTTAGACACTGGCAAAGGTAACTTTAAACACTGGTGTTGGTATCTTCTTGAAATAATTTTACAATCAACTTGAACAAATGTTTTAATGATTGAAGTTTTGTTTTTAGGGCTTCGTAGCCCCCGACGGGGGGGGGGGGGAGGCAAAAAAGCATAAGCGCCAATATTTTTTTCCAAAAAAAATTTTTTTAAATTTATTTTCACAAAATTTTTTTTCCAACATTTTTTTTCTCAACAATTTTTTTTTCAAATTTTTTTTCAAACATTAAAAATTTTTTTTTCATTCCTTCACTACACTGTATGCAATATAAAATTAGTATTTTTCGTTACCTCCTCCGAACAACTTTTTCGGACGGGCGTTGCAAAAAATAGCGTGTGATACACGTGCGCCTAGGTGATTGGTAACTCGTGTGATTGCATCATTCGCCTGCGGTTCGAAGCACTCATGCTTCGAGCCTCCGGCTTATGCTGCAAAGTTCACACTCGCACACAATCACCTATTTTACGCACTTGTATCACAAATAACTATAATGATTGAAGTTTTGTTTTTAGGGTCTCGTAGCCCCCCCCCCCTCCGGGGGAGGCAAAAAAGCATAAACGCCAACATTTTTTTTCAATAATTTTTTTCCAACAAATTTTTTTTAACCAATTTTTTTTTTCAACATTTTTTTTCACTAAATTTTTTTCTTCGAAAATTTTTGTTCACCAAATTTTTTTTCACAAATTTTTTTTTCAAAAATTTTTTTTCTCCAAATTTTTTTTCAAACATTTTTTTGCACAACTTTTTTTTTCAGAACATTTTTTTTCAGAAATTTTTTTTTCAATTTTTTTTCAAACATTGAAATTTTTTTGTTTTTTTTGTAATTTCTTTACTCTACTCTATGCAATATAAAATTAGTATTTTTCGTTACCACCTCCTGACAACTTTTTCAGACAGGTGTTGCAAAAAATAGCGTGTGATACACGTGCGCGTAGGTGATTGTTAACTCGTATGATTGCATCATTCGCATGCTGCAAAATTCACACTCGCACACAATCACTTATTTTACGCACTTGTATCACAAATAACTATTTACTCACTAAGGAGTAAAAAGTAGAGCTTTAGCCCCACTTCATACACTGAGAAACTTTAGGTTAGAAAAATTACTAAAACGGATAGCAAATGGGGGCAAAATGCTTAAATTTCGACATTTTAATACATAAATAATAAGTTATACTATTTTTATAAGAAGATTTCCTATTTGGTAATAGCAATCCTTACTATTTTCTGTAGTAAAATCCGATGTAGGAAAAATTAGTAGAGAAATTAATAAATTGTACAAAAAGAATAAAAGTAATAAGTATTTTAAATAACATAATATACTAAATATGTAGAAGAAATTACTATTGTCTGTAGGAACACGATGTGTATTACGGACATTTCCTACTTTTTGTAACAAAGGTTAATACCAATTATTAAATTTGGTCCCAAATATTACTAACTGATTTAGCAGAAAGTATCGAGCCTTGGACCGAGCGCGGCCGAGTGCATCCGACGTGTGTCGATCGCCGATCATATTTTTAGGTTGCGAAAATGACATCTAATTTATGTTTCAATGCAAAATCCGCAAAAAAACGTAATTTAAAAAAAAAATATTTACTTATTTTAATTACATTAAAAAATTTGTTGTTTAAAATTATAAAAATATCATGAATATCAATCAATTGAGGATTAAATGAATTAGAACCAATAAACTTTCTATCATTTAGGTGATATGGAAGTTTTCATTCTGAGTCACAAAATGTCTTATAGGTAGATGGATCATCGCCCGACTGCTGTCCCGGAGACGCGTGTTCGATTCCCGCCAGCCTTCGTTTTCTTCTAACCCGATTTTTCTTTTTCAGCTTTATAATATAAAATACTATCTTTTAAGAATATATACATATATGTAATTTCTAATGTTGTCAATTCTTAATTTAAATAAATGTGAATTATGCGTTAAATGTAGAACATGTGTGTAGGTAGGCTTGTGTGAAAGTTACCAACACGTATTTATTTTTTTTACTATTCCCACTGTAGCAGATTTTGCTAAACAGTTAGTAATTCGGTGCGCACGGTCCCTGCGCATCATTTTACTACAGCACTTTGTAAATACTGTTATCTTCTACAGATATTAATCCAACAAATTTACTATTTTCTCCTACCAAAATTAGTAAATAGTGCAGACTTGCAGTTTTACTACAGAGGTTAATAAATACTTCAAATGTCTTTTACAATAAATGCAATAGTTTTAACTTTTATTCCAATATATTTTAATATTCTTTAAGTAGCTACGAGTTACTATTGAGGTTAGTAAATATTATTAAAATTTGCTTTTTGCCTCTCATTGCAAAGTTCAGATAGTGAAATCTGGTGTGATTTTTAACAAGAAATACAAACAAGGGTTTCTCAGTGTAGGCGTCGAAAAGGGCTGAAATCATGCATGTGTCATAAAAATATATTTTATAGTTCAAAAACAAATTAAAAGCAATTATTATATTATTAGGCCTTTCCGCGTAAGCGAGCCTCACTCGGTGAGGAAGAAAATACAGAGTTCCAGATTTATCTAGAATTCCCGTTTTCACTCATTTAAATAACACGTTTGTTCCGCAAACTGCTCCGTCCCAGGTTGCTGATCAGTCTCTCTAGCGAT
>CAKNXH010000827.1:308918-357642 GCA_932178445.1 Andricus quercusramuli | reverse complement strand
AAGGATATTATCACATTTAAATTTTCAAATATTCTGAACTGCTTCAAACTATATATGTCAATTTACCGTGTAGCCGGAAATGCGATATTACTCTAGGGCGCATCTATACGGTTTATAAAATTATACTGAGTGAATGCTTAAAAAATTGAACAAAAAAGCATTACTCTTCACATTTTAATAAGTTTCAATAACATTTATCAAAATATAATTGCTTCGCAGTTTTTTTAAAACATATGCCGAGTACAGTTATTAATTGAAATTTTCTAGTTGTTTGCATCAACCTTGGTCCCGTGCTAGAATGATAGAAAATTACCTGCAGAATAAATTCAAGGACTTTCAAGAATGTTTATTATTTTCAAAGTGAGACCAATTTTTTGAAAACTTCTACATTTTTTTGCAATATTTTTTTTTATGAAATCAAGATTCTGCCTCCAAGTTTGGCTTATCCGACGGATATTTTATTACCTTTCGCGTTATCATGAGAAACAAAATTTTCATGGTAATAATTATAAAAATTAAGGCTCATTAGCAACAGCTAAAGAATATGAATGTATATAATTCCCGCCGGTAGTGTATTTGTAATGTTTGGAAGAAATTATGCATTTGATATAAAAATAGAAAAGAAAATGGACACTGTGCAAGTAGTTATAACCCCTTGCACCTGTATTCATTGCCAAGCTTCTGGAAGAGTTATTTATTTGGGACTGAGTGGAAGCGACTGAATGGGAACTCTGGAGCGGACAATTATGTTGTTTGAATCAGTTACTGTGGTCACCCCCAAGCGACATTAAAAAAGCGTACGAAAAATAATTGCGAATAGCCAATTAATTAATAATTTTGAAACTTTATTCCTTACGTCATTGTATTATTCCAATTTTTGTACTTATCTGCAGCTTTAGCTGAGCTTTCTATCACAATTTGGAGCTGAGATAAGGTCCTCTATAAATAGCTTAGTAGGTATGCAATTATTCCAATTCTCAAATTTTTATGACACCTATGTACATTTACAGAAAATGTCCGGAAATTCGCCTGATTTTTTTCGTACTTAAAATCACCCTGTCAAGATTCAACTCGTAATTTCAGAAGTGAGGTTATAAATGCTTTGAAAATCGAACATTCAGTGCATGCGTTAAGAATGTGTCTAGCGTCCTATGAGGGAAATTTAGAAACACAGTTAGGAATGTACCCTTTGTGCATGTCTAAATTTCGAAATTTCAGAGTCGGAAGTATCCTATCTACATAGTAAAAAAAATGTTCAAAATGATACCGATATCAATATCATTTTGATACGCAACAAAAATGATACCGAAATCAAGAGCATTTTGATCGGCTGGAATGAATGATTGACTTTTGAGATCATAATGACCTGATGCGGGATCATGTATCAAGTCAAAGCAAGATGGCTGACGTTCTTAGTGTACTTTAACCCATATGTTTGCGAGTTTTTTATGGTTTCTGATCGCGCAGTGTACTTGAAAAGTTAAAAAATTAACGAAATCTGATATTAGAAAATATCACCTGTCAAGTGAAGTTGTCGCTTGCTTGCGGATAGATAAAACTTTTAGGTTATATCGTTATGACATCTGTGACAAAAAATGGCGGCCATTTTGTTTAGTCTGAGAAATGATCCGAAAAAATGATCAAGGTGATACGAATGGACAGATCATTAGGATCTCGAGAGTCAAATGATCGTTGTAGCAAAATGCTCTGCAACAAAATTCATCCTTTTTTTTACTGTGTATGCACGTGTACGCTTGCACAGTTGAGAGGGTACCGTCTGTTCAGAACGAAATTTCAACGTGCTCAGTTCGGTGGTTAACATCTGTACACGAGCACCGTTTATGGGTTACCATCTGTGCACGCCTAAATTTCAATGTGCAGAGTTGGGAGTGCTCTATCTTTACTTCTGCACAGTTGGGAGGGTACCATATGTGCACGTATAAGTTTTGACATGCACAGCTATCCTACTAGCCACCAACGTGCACAGTTGGCTTTCTGACCACCGACGTGCACATTTGCACTCGTGGAAAGTTGCTCTGCGCAAAGATGTACGCTTCCCATTTAGTATGTTGCGAGACAAAAAGTTAATTGAATTAAAATGATCCCAAGCGGAAAATAAATATAGTAGGAATAAAAATTCACTTAGCGTTATAGATATTATTATATTTACCGATAAGATTAGCGTAAGCCACTAAGAAGATGTACAAAGTACCAATCGCACTTGTCATTTTTCGAAATTAAAGGTTACTCAGTTATGATGAAAGTCTATTCTAAAAAATGTTTCAAGATATATACGAGCCTCTATCTCTTACATCATTCTAAATTATTTGTATTTCGCAACTCTCCGTGTACGACTCTGAATTCGTAAACATACTTCAGATTTATGACAATATACGAGAAATTTGGAGCGCAAAAAATAAGCTGGCACGCAACAAAAAGAATAGTTAATTGTAAGGCATGATAAAATTTTAGCTTCTGATCACAAAGGAAGCTACAAACACGTACCCGTGTGGAAAATTTATCATGAAGCTAGCTGGGCCCCAAATAGGCAAAACTTGGCTCCAAATTGGGGATTTAGACAGGACCAAACCGCAAATGAAACGCCTAACCCGGTCAGAGCCTAACTTACCGACCGACTTAGCCCCAACTTGGCTTTATTAATTTTTCTAGTTCCAACCACATTAAAATAAAAAATGGTTTTAAGAAATAAAAAAATGAGTAAAAAAATTATAAAGGAAAAATTGTTCTTTCAAAAGAAACATTTCAATCAGCTGAACATTTTAAGAACAATATTATTCCTGAACCGGATTATTCATTGCCCGCCTCATCTTTCGATTGTCATCCCAATCTTTGGAATTGGTGAAGACCGTTTCGAAATGAGGAAAAAATGCTCAATGTCTCCGAACGCGACGAGTGCTCTTCACTTTCGACATTTTTGATCATTTGAATCACACTTTAATAATTGATACAGACAAAATCACAAAAACACTCGCCAATATAACCTCAAACCAAACGACTTGTCATCTACTTGTGTTCAAGAGGTTAAAGATGGAGCCCAACGGAAAACAGCAGTACCACAAATATTGAAAAATCATTTCTCCAAAGTAGAAAAGGATGAAAAGCTATTGACTAAAAGGTACTCCAATGCTCCTGATGCTACTACACTTATATATGCGACATAAACAAACTGTGAAAAGCAAATAGTTGTTGAATTGAGAATCTGAATGATTTGTTTGACTTCTGACGGTTACTACCACATTGAGTCTGTTTTCTTTCATTTTGACGATCTGATCATTGATTTGTGATCAGCGACCTCTCAAAGCCAAAAGTAATAATTTCCAAGCCGATTTCAGCAATTGTGGTCACTGAATTCTGGATTGTTTGGCATAAATCCGCCATCTTGGATTTTGATATTCTGGATACATGATTGTAATCAACGACCTTGAAAACCCTCGAGTAACTACATATTTCCAAGTCGATTTGAGGAAATTTATTTCCAGGGAGCATAATTGTTGCGGGTATATAATAATAATGATAGCGGCTATATTGGATCCACCATTTCAAATTTCGCAATGTGTCATATGGTTCGTCAAAGTACCTATGCAAACGTAGATTTTAAACTCAAAAGGGTTATTTCAAATCTATACTTTCATAATTTTTTTTAAAAGTAATTTGTTCACCTATGTTTTTCTTGACTGTCGACGCCATATTTATTCGTTCATATTGAATTTGAAAAACCACCCAACGGTTCTAGAAACTAGATGAAATTTTCTAAACTTTGAGCCTAAACACGATAGTTTTAACGAAGACTAATTTGGAACAGCAGGGTGTGACCAGTTGAGAAAGAATGCCTCGCGTCCTCGGGTTGCGGATAGAGGGTCCCTGTACCAAGGGTTTCTGTTGTATATGGTTACAATAATTAACAAGCAGTCGTGGCAGCCGAAAGCTGAATGGCACCTGGGTGAGTTGTCCCAAATGGTGACTCTAGGATAACGGGCGACCTCTCAGAGTATGCTGCCTTATTCTTGCATGCGGGGTTCTACATGGATGAACAAACCCTTTTTCCTAGCTGCTCGTGGGAATAGCAATCATAACACCAAACATAGGTGTAGTAAGTGCGGTTCAAAACAATCGAACACGTTAATAATGTTAATCGAAATTGGTTGTTTGCATATGTTTGCCATTGGTTGAATTTTCATAAACTTGCAACTCGATGGTCTTCGATAGTCTTTTGTCTCATTTATCATCGCCTGTACAATTTTCTTCAGTTGGTCGCTCGGTAGTGTAATTTCCTGTTCGGGTCGGACAACAATGCCGACTATCCTAGAGTGGGGGGAGCCAATCAAGACGGAGTCAATGCGACTGCCAGGTAGAATCTTATTGCTTTCAAGTGAATGGATCGATTCAGGGACGACCTACTGAAGTGCTATGATACTTGTATGGCCCCTGAACGAAAAGGTTACATGGCGCGACTGTATACTCTGTGGTGCGAGAAACACCTAGAGCTCTCGCATTTTTCGCCTAAACGTCTCCGAAAGCGAGCTGAGGAACTTCGGAAAAGGGATTATATAAGTGGAGCGCTTACTCAACCGAGCCAGAACAAGCCAGCAGCAGAGAAAGAGAGACGACACTGAGACCAACCTCGAGCAGGCATCCAATAGAGGAAGAGCGATGCTTCAGGACCCGGAGAAACATGAAAATTCAGGTTTCTCTCAAGCCCAAAGATCTAGCTGAACTGGATGACGAGCTTAGTGGAGATTTTACCGAAGAATCCGAACTCTGGACTATCAACTGTGGTGTATATAATGCAGCAAGAGCTTTGGCAGATGCAAACCGTAAGAAAAAACCAACGTTTGATAATATGACCAAAAGACAAATGCATCAACTCAGCACAAAAATAGGCTGAGCAAAGCAGTGCGCGTCCAGCATTCAATGTGTGATTGACTACATAACATCTAGCAGAACTTTCACTGCCAAGGTTCGACATTTCGCGCGCAAACTGCGGATCCATCATCACATACTCAATAAGTCGAAAATACTGACCATGAGGCAGCATATTGTTGACAGAATACGCATACTATCTAACGCTAGGAGAAGTCTAGAATGGAGAGAGAGGTGGGTCGGAGAAAATGAACATTTTTTGTCTGGCCCATCTCGGCTCTTCCAAGACCCTCCAGTTACTGCCGTCCACCCGCCCACACCAGGGGAGGTCTAGGCATTTTGGAGAGAAGTCTACGAATTCCAGCATCCACTGAAAGAAAACTCAAAGAATATATAGAGTTTCAAGGAGCTGTGCAGTGCCCTCATAACACCTGAGGAGTAATGCCGACCTATCACTACCAAGGAGGTGAAAAACATATTAGGAGGCTCCGGGGCCGGATGATATCCAGACCTCCTGGCGGAAGAAGTTTTATTCAACCCACCAACATCTGGTTCGACTTTTCACCTCATATCTAAAGTCGGAAGAGCCTATTCCAGAGTGGTTAGTGGAAGGTCGCACAGTGCTCCTGCCGAAGACCGGCAATTTAGCTGACTCTAAGAATTACAGGCCAATAGCATGTGTGAACGCACTGCATAAGATCTACACGGCTATCCTAAATGATAGGATTGTTCGGACAATTGGACCTGCGTGGCAAGAGATGTACAAACAACGCGGCTCGATGAAAGGCTTAGCAGGATTTTGGGAGAACCTGCTCATCCATAGATGTGTCTGTATGAGCGTTACCTATCGATGGCCTGGATTGATTACCAAAAAGTTATCGATTCGACCTCCCAAAGACTTATCATATGTCTGTTGGAAAGCTTAAAGGTTCACCCATACATCGTGAGGTGCATAGAGAGATTGATGCCGCTCTGGAGAACCAGATTTACTATCTCATGTGGAAAACATCGTGTGACACCTAACAGCGTCACCTTTCAGAGAGGTCTCTTTCAGGACGACGCCATGAGCCCTTTTCTCTTTTGCCTTACATTATTGCAACTATCTCTCACACTTCGAATCAATAAGGTCACTTATGTCTTTTACATGGATAATCTTAAGATCTATGCTAAAAATAAAGAGAAACTATATCTAGCTCTACACATTGTCAAAGAGTACACTTAAAAGATTGCGGCTCTGTGGCGTGCCACAGAGCCGCATCCAAGACTTGACATCTATAAAGGATACTTCACGATGCAGATCTAAACGTCTCATCCGACGGATTTGGTCTTCCGAACTGTCCGCGAGGAACGAAGTATCTGCGACGAACATGATCGCCGTCCCAGTAGACAAGACCCTTTGCTTAAAATGTTCAGGAAACACAAAGAAGTGGGCAAAGAGGCATTTCTGTACAAAGCAGCGAAGGAGGCTGCTGAAACACTCGTCCTTGACTTCAATATCAGGGGTGCCAAGGTTTCACTGGTTAATAGCCTGAAAAGCATCCCTGGATGTCAACAAAATGCTCAGACACTTGCGGGGTAATGCAGAAGACAGTCGGCCTTCTGTCGCTCCGTGTCCTCAGGATGCATAAGACTTTTTCCAGATCATCGTATCGAATTCGTCGCAGACTGTAACCACCTATCTTGCGGTCACCACACAGGGGATTATATTGGATGATTTACTATAATTGATATTACCTATTTGAAACACGGCTATCTAAACAGGAAGCCGCGAAGAAGAAAAAACAAAGAAGAATATAGTGGAAACACAGTATTTCTTCTAAAGCCGGCAGTCCTGATCAGTAATGCGGACAACACGACCCATGCGTAGTAATATGGGGGCTACATTTAGGGCGTACTAGCAGAGTGTATAAGTAAACACGTTTTATGCCGAGTTTAAATAATTTTATGTAACACGAGTATGATTTACTTGTTTTCTGGTCGGCCATATATTGTCAGTAAATAATGCCCCACATAAAGATCCGCTCTGCTACATAACTTTACATTACCATTATCTGAATATTGTGACACGTTAACATAACTCTTCTTTCTTTAAAGTAACGTGTTACTGTGACTGTTACTGAAAAAGTGACGCCCCAAAAAACCCGCTACAGGTAAGGATTTTCTGTTAAGCGCTGATCATTATTCATGCATTATCATTCATGCAAATGAAAATTCACTTAAAATTATACTACGATGAAATACAGACTACCAATCACTCCAGTCCTCATGTTCATGGAATAACGGAAACCTACTCAAAAGGAATTTTTAAAGAACTTAGCTAATGTATAGTCTTGAACATGTTCCAAGATATATCTCAGTAGTGGCTATCTTATTCGTAATTGTAATTTTTTTTTGTATTCTATAAGTCATAACGCAATAAAAATACATGTTTCTTATTGTGAGGCATGATTACATTTTTTTATATCTAACAAACAATGTGCATGTACAATTTTACATAATTCACCAATTATTAGGAAGAATAGAGAGATTCAAATTAATTTATATATATTTTTTCTCCTTTAAGAAATGGTTCACCCGAATGGACAGTATTGTGCATTTGCACTTTTAAATTGTATCATTCGGGTATCGCTGCGAACATGGTGTGTTCCGGGTTTCTTGTATCATAGGGACGGAAAAAACGACGACTCAGATCTTCTCTCCATTCTATCCCGACAGTCACGTTGGCAGTTTGACCATCTATGCGTACTTTAACTCTTCCGAAGTTATTATCAAAATCCACGCGAGGAGCATTGAATGGCAATAAATTTCCATGTGATCCAATGACTCCAATTATGTAACCATTGTCTCTGCCTACCCTGTAAACGCCTGGGTTCATAGGTAAACGTACCGCCACACCGTTGTGATTGGCTTCATAATGATGAACACCAATAAGTTTAACGGGTTCAGGATGAACTGCACTGTCTTTATGTAGCAAAACTAATTCTGCAAAAAGAAAGTGTAATTAGGAAATTAATTTGTGAATTCATTTTTGCATCAATTTAGTAAATCATACTTCTTATTTACGGAGAAAAAATGCATTCATTCATTAAAGATAGAAAATTAAAATAAGTGCAAGAAGAGATCGGAAAGCGCGTTGAAGAAAATGGTAACAGTTTCAATTTCCTCAGCTGCTTCCATCCCTACCTCCACTTCTGTTTTAGTATCTACATTTTCTAATCGGTTTCTGTCCCTGTGTAAATGCATGTGTTTTAGTTTCTTTTATTGCAAAATTTTAACATTGCAATAGTATTAGAATTTGAGGCAAATAATAAATAATCTTGCCATTCATTTTTACACTGTATCAAGTTTATACTTTGCTTCCCTTTCCAAAAGTCCATTACTTAAAAAATTATTTTTTCAATAAAATATAAGGAGACGAAACCAATTAACGATCGGGGTCCTATTATCCGAATTAAATGCAAAATTCTACAAGTTAATTTTGGTGATGCAGCTCACCTAAAATTTCTTTAATGACTTCTGTTAAAAAAATATCATAATTAAGTTTTAGGTTAAAGTTAATCAACTGTTTACTCTATAAACAGTTTCCCCTCTGTAACTGGTTCTGTGGGCTTAAAATGGAAAATAAATATAAACGGCTTACAAAAAAATGTGCGTTCATTTATCTTTAAGTACGGGTGAAATATCCTCAATTTTTGTTGAGGAATGAGTTAATATCTTCAGTTTCCCTGCTTTATATAACGTTTTTGAATGAAGTATAGGAATATAGGTAAGCTGTGAATAATTCTTTAGGATCTAAAGACCTTATTTGAAATATTCAAATTCCTGATAATTACGTCATGGCTTCTTTCGACGTCACATCATTATTCACTAACAAGCCTTCTGCTTTTTTTTTGAAGAGTATAGAAGACATATGGTGCTTTATTAGTTGTGATACTACCTAGGGATGGGTAACGCTCAGCGAGAATCGATTCTTCGATTCCTCGATTCCGCCGGATGCTTCGATTTCGAGGAATCGAAGAATCGAAGGTAGGAATCGATTCTTCGATTCCAATTCTTCGATTCCTATTCTAGTATTCCCCCACTTCCCCCTCCTCAAAAAGCCAGCGTAAATTGAAAATTTCAAAGGTTTTTTGGAGAGGTTTGTTGTAAAAATTAAAACCTATGCAACAAATATAAATTTCAATTCATGTTTTGATGTTTTTTTAAGAAAATTTATAAACTTTCATTAATTAGGTTTTTTTCTTTAGGAAAACGAAAATTTATTTTCTCTTAACTCTATGACCGGAATCGATGGCGCTTCCGACGAAGAATCGATTCCTGGAATCGATTCCCTAAAACCAAGAATCGATTCCGAAGAATCGAAGAATCGACGCCAAGAATCGATCTGCGAAGGAATCGGAATCGACTTGGCCATCCCTAATACTACCATCCAAGATTAACATTGACTTTGGAAACCGAAGAGAATAATTCCATAAGCTTTTTAAACCTTGAAGTAATTAGAGATTCTAACAATAATAATATTACAAAATTGGTTCCGAAAAAAATATATCCAGGCAGAATTTTAATTTTTTTATCAGACCACCCTATCCAAAACAAGAAGTATAAGGAGATCCAACTGTATGGGCCATTACGGATAATTGCACCCCCCATTTTTCCGTGCCCACATCCTATAGCGTATACCCGATAAAATATTGTAGCGCCTCTTGCGGAAAACCGTTATAACATAGGCTTTGGTGGTAGTTTCGAGGATGGTCTTCATTGTCTTACGTTCACCAATTGTGACAGCCGGTAGCAGAGATATAAGAATGTTTTTTAAAAAGTCTTTCAGGAAGTGCATTATGTATGTGCAGTTATAGAAGTAAGTACTTTTGAATACAAGAAACACGTATGCACTTTATTGCATGTTCTCTAAGAAGTGACGATTTTCTGAAACATTATTATGATGATTAATAAAAACCTAACCCATAATTTAATTTTGAAAGGATAAGGATGTCGAGTAGTTGCTTGGCTCTGCAAATCGTCGCGTGGTGAGCGGAAAAAACCCAGATAACAATACGTGCCGGCACGCGATCGGCCCGACGGGCTGGAGACCAGCGTGCCTGCTAAATGCATGCGACAGGCCGGCAGAGTCGGAATGCGACCGAAAGGCGGACAACGGCAGGCAACGGTCCGGCAACAAGCGGCGAGGAACAACGGGCTTGTCGTATTTCATCTCGTGTGGCGTTCACACCCGTGAATTTTCGCTCGGATGTGTGCGATTTGCAAACAATAATTGTTATTCGTTCCAGATAAAATAGAAGAATAAGTAATCCACTTGTAAATGGAGTAATCCAATTGGAAAACGGAGTAATCCACTTGTATAACGGAGTTATACCTTTCATCGTTTGCGGTTTTTGGTATTGTTTTGGCTGTGTGTGGAACAAAAAATTTGTTAGCAATTTTTTGCTGTCGGTGTCCTTCAAATCAACAAAATTAGCAAATATCACGAAAGGTAATGAAATTCTGCATATAATAATATAAAGTTCAAGTTGAAAGAAAAATGTCAATATTATAAAAAGATATTTTTATAATATTGACATTTTTCTTTCAACTTGGACTTATTATACGCAGAATCTCGTCATTACCTTCCGTGATATTTGGAAATTTTTATTTTATTTACAGAAGAAAAGATTTTTTTAATTTTAATCTACTCGCACACTCAGTCTGCATTTTACCGGATGGTAGCCTGCATTTTACCGGATCTAGTTCCTGCATTTTACCGGAGCATGGCCGGCATTTCACCAGACCGCGTGCGCCCGACTTCGTGCGGGCCATATAGACACCAATGGCGCGCGTATTGAGCTGCGCATGTGCCTGCTCATAGTATGCTACCGTGCCGGCATTTTGTTATCTGGGAAGGGATGAGTTGGAAAAGCGTCATTTACTTTCGCCCAAGACGGTCAGTACATGATAATATTAAATAAACGTATAGTAATAGAAGTCAGTGCATGAATCCAAATTCTAATTGATTCACTTTGATATCATTTTTCCAGTCAACACTTCAAGTTATGTTCATTCTCCTCAAAAGGATTATATCAAAAAACTTGCACACAATTCAAACCGAACTTTGACATTACAAAAAAAAATGGTTGAATTACGTTGTTTATCCTGAGACAGCTGTGACAACGATGTGACATTTAGAAGACGACGATAGGAGTTTCAAATTTTCTCACGAGAGGCGCTACAATACTTTATCTGATATGCTACAGGGGGCACTCTGGCCAATCACAGGCATCGTAGAGAATACATATATGAAAACAACATAATCTGAAACTTCAGTTTCAGGTCAGCTCTGAAGAAGTGAACTGCAATGTTAACGAAACGTCGGCAACATTCATAGTTTCGCACACGATTGAAAATCGAAAAATCTTAAAATTTAAATTTATTAGAATGAATCATCGTGAAGGTATTACGTCTATTATGAAACAACTCTACGGGGAGAGTTTTGTTACTAAAACTAACACTTTTAGTAAGCTCAGGTCTTCTCTAGCTAAGCTAATAACATCTTTAGCTTTGTTAAAACTGCATAGGGACATTAACATCGTCCCAAAATTCTTACAGTTGAAAAACCATTTGGGAACATCTAAATCCAAATAAATTCTACATAAAACAAGTTTGCTTGTCTTGAAAAAAAGAATACAACGCACCAAATTTGCCTTGCACACTAACTCCAAAAAACTACTAGAACTTCACCTTTTCTATCAAACACTCTCAGATTTGACATTTGGTCCACATTGGACGGCATATCATTAGACCAATCCCAACGGATTAATGATTTTTTTACTCAAAAACAAGAATAAAGATTTAACAAATTACTTCCAGTAAGGCACGCACCATTAACTAACACAGTAAAAAACATCTGTAACCATCCTCTCAGCAATGAAATGATTTCAGCCTTATTTAAAGGACGTAAATTTGCAGTAGATTCCTCCAAAATCCCGAAAGATGAAATCATCAGTAATTTGGAATCCACAATATATACCCTTCCACCCGAAAAAGCGAATGACATACGGCGTAGGCGGTTAACATCTTACGCCAAGCAATAGTCAGAAAAACAAAAACCCTTCTTAAAGACTCAAATCTTGACAGCGAAACAATATCTAAATTGAAACCTATTAATCCCATCTCTCCAAAACTTTGCGAACTCCCAAAAATCCACAAAAACAACATCCCACTCAGACCGATCGTCAGCGCAATAAACTCAACTCAAAACCTAGCACGCTTTCTCGCCAAAAAACTGAATCCTTTCACGGGAAACTCTATCACACACGTGCGAAACTCTTTTGACTTCATCAGAAAAATACAACAGATTCACATTCAACCCCAAGACATCTTAGTGTGTTTCGACGTAGTATCTCTCTTTACAAAAGTACCAATCTCTGATACAATCGATATTATTAAATCCTTTGCAAGCTTACCCTCCAATCTCACACCTTTGATAGAACACTGTCTCACTAATACCTATTTCTCTTTCAATAACCAATTCTACGAACAAACCTCAGGAGCACTAATGGGATCTCCAATCTCCCCTGTAATAGAGAGCATTTTTATGGAAAATCTAGAAAGTAAAATCTTTAACAAATCCAAGCTTGAACCGAAATTTTGGTGCCGTTACGTTGAAGACACTTTTGTCATCTGGAGACATGGACTAGAGACTAGATGAACTACACAAATTTTTCGATTTCATAAATTAAATACCCCCTAATATCCAGTTCACTATGGAAATTGAACAAAACGAAAATTACCACGCATAAAAACAGACATCTGCATACCTCCTTCCACCACCACCCGTCCCAAAAGCAATCGGTCATCAACTCCCTTGTATACAGAGCTGTCTCGATAACAGATAAAGAAAAATTACAAAAGGAACTAAAAAATGTTAAACAAATCCTAATACAAAACGATTACACAAACAAACAAATTAATAAAGCGATAAGAAAATACACTAAAAAAAGAAGTCAACGCAACCTACAGAAGAAGGAGAGAGAAAAACGACCACCATCCTACCCTATATTCAAGGTATCACAGAACAAATAGGAAGATTTCTCAACAAGGACAACATCCAAATTATATCTAAGCCACCTGAAAAAATAGGAAAACTTCTAAACAGCCCTAAAGATAAAAAGGAACCTTTCAGTGATCCGGGAGTATATAAAATCCCTTGTTCTTGTGGCAAAGTCTATATTTGAGAAACCGGGAGGGCGGTAAGTCAACGTGTAAAGGAACATGAGAGTAAAGTCAGTCTGAAACATTTCACGCAATCAGCAGTAGCTGAGCATCATTTCGAAACAGTCCATAGCATTTTATTTGACAAAATAACCGTCATCGCGAAAACATACAATATTTTTTCAAGAAAACACAGAGAAGCAATCGAAATCTTGAAACACCCTAGTGAAATCAATAGGGTCAATGGATATAATACTAATCCGATTTGGCTTTCCGTTCTCCCGGGTTCTTAAAAAAAGACTTAATTCACCAATCAAGTTCGACCAGTCCCCACCATGGGGCACTCTGGCCAATCGAAGGCATCATAGTTCCATTAATAGTTTCGCACATGATTGAAACCCGAAAAATCTTAAAATTCTAAATTTATTACATTGGAAGAATTGGAAGCTAGGGACAGAGTTCACGTTGATACAGAGAATAATGGTGAGATTACTAATATAAAAAAAGAATCTTGTCTATTCTACTTTTAGGTGCAATATCAAATAATATTAGTAGACTCCTCTGTTGTGATTTGTAGAACTACTCATTCTTGTGGTCATAGGACTATCAGTCAGCATTTACGCAGAAACTTTCAAGTGTTTCTAATGTTATAACATGAGATGATATTAAGGTTTTACACGAGAAACTTTACAATCAAAAACGCTCTTTTTCTGAGATGGTTTTCATTGAAAAGCAAGGTAAGAACCTTGTGACAGATTTTGATTGTTTTAACGAATCATATACGATGATGATTGACTATTTATGCTACATTTTTCTTTATCATTGTTTCTGTTTAACTCTTTCAATTTGATTTCAGGTAAACCTCTCTAACTTTTTGTAATTTTTTATTTATTTCAATTTGTAATCATCATAACCTCCACATGTGAATATTTTATTATGGCCATTTATGAAAATGAACAGGCTACTCTAAAAATACTCAAATCGTAGATTTGGTATAGAATCAACTTTGGACAATTTTTTCTTTTTACATTTGTAAGAGTCACAACACAATCCATTTCTTCCGCTTGTTTTTCCAACTCCTTGAATATTTTCTCACCTAAACATCAATTTTGAACAATTTAGTTAATTTAATGTTTTGTTATTTCTAATTTTGTCCAGTACAGTTTCCATATACAAAATTACGTACTTTATAGATTGATTTTTAACCGAACGAGAAAACGTGCTGTGTTTCGAAACGTCGTTATGTTGAATTTCTAATTCAGTTAAACTCATTATCATGACACAATAAAAAAACAGTTGCCTGGAAGCTGTCGTTGACTCTTGTCGTCACTTTCATGCACATCATATTCCCACTCGTTAATTACACGAAGGATTTGACATCACATCAATGCTTCAGGAAAGGTCAATTATGCTGCGCACACGTAAAACCTAGGTGAGTCTACTGCGCACTTGAAAGTGCGAAGGAATTTTACTGCGCAGTCTTAAGTGTCATACAATTGTTCTATGTAACCATAAACTGCATATTTGTATACTGCGCAGCCGGAAATGCTACATAACTCTAGCGCGAGGTCATAAATTTATACAATTTTACTGCGCGCGAATGAATCATATATAAGCCTACTGCGCATCTTAAAGTACAATGTTATTTTACTGCGTAGCAATGAGTGTGATACAATTGTACTCCGCAACCGTACACACTATGGCATTTTAATGCGCAACTGGAAATAAGAAGGTTGACCTCAGACGATTAATAGGAGATGATAATAGGTCATTACAAGGCAGTAAAGATCAAAATACTCTAAGTTGTTCATTGGGAGAAAAATAATTAACAGCCGATTCGTGCTTAGGTGGAATAAGGAATAATCGTCTCAACAAGTGCCAAATATTTTCGTTGTTATTTCTGTTTTTTATAGCGTTGAAATTGTATTTATTGACCGAATCTCTAATTTTTGTTTGAACTAGGTTCCTCAGTTTGCGATATTCAGCATGAATAACTGTGTTTTTTGTTCTTTTAGCTAGTCTGCGCGTATTATTCCGTTTCTTTATGAGATTTTTATTTTCAGTCGTAATCGAAGGTGCAGATTTGTGATATCTATGAGGGACATGTAGGGGCGCAAACCTATCAAACGCTGAAATCAAATAGGAGTAAAAGAGATTAATTTTGCTATTAATATCCACCATGCGAAAGAGTTTTTCCCAATCGTAAGTTATTAGGTGCTCGTGAAACGTTACATCATTTACCTTAGAAAGATTTCGTATTTGATTTTGTAGAGAAACGCCACTTTTGCATTTCTCGATAATGCTAGCGCATGCTAATTGCTGATTTAATTTGACTACCACGATAGGTGGAAGCAAAGCATGCGGAGCTTTGTCAGCCGAAGGTCTAAGTCAAAAAATATTTGAAATGCAAGTTTTTTCGAGCGGCACCTGCAAGATCGCTGCTATCTGGCAAAAGGTAGTTGTCAGATCCTCCGATTCTTCAACCGGTAAGCCTTGGATCTCTAGAGTCGTCTTAAGAGAGTCTTGTTCCAGGAAGTGGCACTTTTGAGTCAAGGACAATACTTGAGTCTTCAACAGCTGATTCTCTCTTCCCACGGATCTTATAGAGCCTTGTAGATCGATAATATCAGTGACATTCGTAGATGTAGTTTCCTCCAACACAGTTGTGCGCGAGGGATTTTGTTTGATGTCCTCTTTTATTCCCTTGATTGCTTCATCAAGAGATTGATTAAAGGCCATTTTCTTGGATTCAAAAGTATCAAGCTCATTAGAGATTTTATTGAATTCCACTTCTTGTCCTTTTGCTATCGCCATGAGAATCGCAGTTACAAGAACAGAGTCCAAAGTAGCTGTAGACGCTCCTGCGTTGTTTTCTCCAACAGGTGGTTCAGATGAATTTATTCTCCGAGAGCTGTCATTTTTATGTTCAAGGTGCATTTAGAACAATACCAAGACTTTTGCTTATTGTTAATATCTTGAACATTCTTGGCAGGCAAGTTTAGGCGGTTCAAATGACACAAAGCTCTACACTTGCCGCAAGCAATTGAGTCTGTACCTTTAGTTATCGATTCACGGCAAACGACACAGGCAACCATTTTGGTCAGCACACGTGTCCACTCACAAAACTTACAAAATAACGTTCACCAAACGTAAATAATGTTCTAAGATTGCCAGGTAATGCAATTAAACACTGATAAATACGGAGCGGTAAAAAGCACGTCAAACCTCACCGATCAGAGCCGAACAACCGAACAACAAAGGAAATGCGATCTTACTCTAGGACGCAGTTATACATTTTATGAAATTATACTGAGTCAATTGTTACAAAAGTGAATAGAAAGCATTATTCTTCACATTTTAATAAGTTCCAATAACATTCATAAAAATAGAATTACTTTGCATTTTTTTTAATGTGCCGAGTACGGTAGTTATTTGAAATTTTCCGAGTTGCTTGCACCAACCTTGGCCCTATGCTAGAATGATGGATAATTACCTTCAGAATAACTCCAAGGACTTTCAAGAATAATTATTATTTTCAAAGTTTGACCAATTTTTTTAAAACATCGGAATTTTTGTTTTTTTTGCAATATTTTTTTATGAAATCGAGATTATGCCCTCAAGTTGGCCCTGTCAGAGGGAGATTTTATTACCTTACGCGTTATCATATGCAGCAAACTTTGCATGGTAATATTACAGAAATTGAGGCTCATTACCATCAGCTCAAGAAATATGAATGTATATAATTCCCGCCGCTAGTGTATTTGTAAAGTTGGGATGAAATTATGCATTTCATATAAAAAAAAAAGAAAGAAAATGGACAATGTGCAAGTAGTTATAACCCCTTGCACCCTAATTCATTGCCCGGCTTCTGGAAGAGTTATTTATTTGGGACTGAGTGGAAGAGACTGAATGGGAATTCTGGAGCGGGCAATTACGTTGTTTGAATCAGTTACGGTGGCTACCCCCAAGCGACATTAAAAAAGCGTAGGGAAAAAATTTCGCATAGCCAATTAATTAATAATTTTGAAACTTTATTCCTTATGTCATTGTATTATTCCATTTTTTTACTTGTCGTGAGCTTTAGCTGAGCTTTCTATCACAATTTGGGACTGAGATAAGGTCCTCTATAAATAACTTAGTAAGCTACAATTATTTCAATTTCCAATTTTTTATGACACCTAAATCTACAGAAAATGTTTGGAAATTCGCCTGATTTTTTTGCCTCCTTTCTATTGATTTTTAACAAAATACAAGTCAAATTTCACTTGCGTGTGGATATTGCGATCTGACGGATTTATGAAATTTTTTGAATGATCTACAGTAGAATGTGTGTAATGCACACGATCTATGCGCTCTGCGCAAAGATGTACATACGCTTCCCACTTAGTATTTTGGGAGACAACAAGTAAATTGAATTAAAATGACTCCAAACGGAAAATAAATATACTGCGAATAAAAATTCACTTAGCGTTATAGATATTATTATATTTACCGATAAGATTAGCGTAAGCCACTAAGAAGATGTACAAAGTACCAATCGCAGTTGTCATTTTTCGAAATTAAAGGTAACTCAGTTATGATTAAACTGTATTCTAAAAAATGTTTCAAGATATATACGAGTCTCTATCTCTTACATCATTATAAATTATTTGTATTTCGCAACTCTTCGTGTACGACTCTGCATTCGTAAAGATACTTCAGATTTATGACATTATACGACAAATTTGGAGGGCAAAAAATAAGCTCGTACGCAACGAAAAGAATATTTAACCTTAAGTCATGATAACATTTTATCTTCTGATCACAACGCAGGCTACAAACACGTACCATTTCGCATACTATACTATTCATTACGTTGAAGAATAGGAAAATAAAAATAAAAATACAATTTCGCTCATTAAAGTACATCTTAATTTTCCCGCGAAACCAAAAGTGTCAAAGGAGACACCGCCCCCCCCCCCCCAAGCCTCAATGCATTTTTGTGGGAAAAAGTTTCTTAGCGACATGGGTACGAAGTACCAGAAAATGTCTGGTGGGGGCACTGCAGTTGTCCCCAACACAAATAAATGTGTCGTCAGTGATGAAACGTAAAAAATGTACTGTAAACCGAAGGAAGCTGTTTTGAAAACTTGTCAAAAAAACAGAATTAAAATTATCGGAATAAGTGCTCAAAGGTTCGACAGAAGATTGATCAGAAGTAAGTATCAGTATTTTAGTGAATTGACGTTTATTGAAAGGACAGAAATGCAAAGCACTATTTATGTATTTTCGTAGTCTCACTTGCGGTGAAAAAATAATGAAAAATTGTAGTTATTTATCATTTAGAAAGTGCAAACAATTTATTCTATTGATAGAATTGGGCACAAAATGTATAATTCTGAATTGCCGATTTGAAGAGTTTCCTTTTCTCCCTTTTCCGAATCCTGATGTACAGAAGGACTGGTTTTAAATGTGACTTTCTTCTTGCGGAATCCTGCCCTTTTCAAAATGTCCTTAAAAGAGTTAAAAATGGAGAGTGTATGCAAAAATAAGTTTGGAATAGACAGCTTTGTTGTGAAGATGTTATGTACATCAGCCGTACCTACATTGAAATTACCACGTACGTAATTTGGTACGCCTTCGGAGAGTTTATGTCGAACTTTTGGAGCCTTTTTAATTGAATTTGTAGGTTAAGCAAAGATTTTAAATGTGGGAAAGCCGTCCTTTTAGTACTGTACGGAATTTTGTGAGAGCTTTGCTGTCAAAAAGAAGCATATAATTATATAATATAAATATTCACACTGAACTTTTAACATTTCTGCTCGGTGGGTTCCTGTCACTACTAGGTAGTGCGTCCTCAGGTTGCGGATACAGGAATGGCCCGTGAGGCTGAACAGCCCCTCGGTTTAACTGCGAATACAAGAATGAGCAGTCGCGGACAGACGATAGGAACCAGTCATGGGTGTGATGACCCCACACTGGTAGAATATAGGTACACGACAGCCATGGCTTGGGAGGACTCACCCATTCGCCTTCATACGCAATGGGTGGGTTCCATTAAGCTGAGGTGCAGCGTGTTTCCACCTAGAAACACTAACCGAACCAAAACTAAAAATCTTGTGAGGGAAAAATCCTGCTGCCCCATTGGACACCGCAACGATGGCACTGTCCGCAAGGGATGTGTGGAATGATTCGACAAGTTGATATGGTCCTTTTCAGAGTCGGAAAGCTCTCATACTTAGACCTAGGGAGGTATCGGGGTTATCACTCCTGGAACGGTGGACTCACCTACGATCGGAATAGGATCCTAACGCGCGGATTTTCTTGAAAGTACCATGGCTAACTTGCAACAACAAATAACTACAGTAAAATATCTAAGGGTGGGAACCCTGAACGTAAGTAGTCTAAATACTGGTGGATTTAGCGAACTCATTGAGATAGCAAAGACATACGATACTGACTTAATAGCACTTCAAGAAACCTGCTGGCCGGGTGATTTTGCGTCAATTCCTAAGGATAACTATACTTATCATTATGGAGGAGCTAAGGGGCGCACACTGGGGACCGGTTTTCTTATTAATAAACGAATCTAGCAAGCGGTTATCGGTTATCATACATTGTACTAGAGGGTAATTTCAGCAAACAGGTGTTAATCAACGTGCACTGCCCCACATATTTCAAGCATAAAAATGTACATAAGGCCACCTGGACATCACCAGATGGTATCACTCACAACCAGATTTATCACGTTCTAATTGATAGAAGACGTCATACAAATATTCTCGATCTAAGATCGTACAGGGGAGCGGATTTAAATTCAGACAACTTTCTCATGATAGTACAACTCGCACAGAGCCAACAGTCCGCTTCAATATAGATAAGTTTAGAACATCAACAGAAACATTGAATTATCAAGTTGAGATTTCTAATAGGTTCGAAGCTCTCCAAGAACGGAGAGACGATAACTATAATTACGAGGAGCACCCAAAACCCTATGCAGCAATATGAAAAAGCCTATAAAGACAGCCGCGAAACTTGCTATAGGTTTAAAAGAAGTAACTAAAAGCAAACCATGGTTTGACGAAGAGTGCAAACTTTGGTTTGAAAAACGTCGGAAGGCCAAAGTAATTAGTTTACAAAATAAGTGCGATCAAACACATAAGAGGTATTTCGAGATTAATAAAAGTACAAATAGGCTTTATAGATCCAAGAAAATGGAGTGGGAATAGAATAAAATACTAGCAATAGAAGCGCATAATAATCAAAATAAAACGCGTGAGATGTAGAGGAGATTCAATTTTATAAGGAAAGGCTTTCGAAGTAGAACGGAAGTAATGAGAGACAAAAATGGCAATCAAATAGCCGATTCGACAGAAAATGGAAAAACTATCGACGAGCTACCGTCAAAACTGATAAAAAATGGAGGCCCTTACCTCACAAGGCAATTTTGTTAAATTTATACGCGCAGTTTGGAAAACAGAACGCATGCCGGAGGAATGGAATACCTCTATTATTATTCCCATCTTTAAAAGAGGCCATACAACGAACTGTAACAATTATCGGAGAATTTCACTTGTGCCTCCGTGCTATAAGATTCTGTGCAATGCAATCCTGATTAGACTAACTCCTTTTACAATTAGACAACTGTTAGAAAATAACTGGGAATTTAATGAAGCAGTACATCAGCTATTTATCGATTTCAAAAAAGCTGACGACTCTATTATACGCGCACGAATGTACTGGATCCTAGAGTTCTTCGGTGTGCCAAGAAAATTGTTTAGACTTATCGAAATTTGCTTGAGCGGCAGTAATGGTAGAATACGTGTAAACGGAAGTTATCTGAAGAGTTTTGGATGTGAATATTTGTTGTAATGTCTACTTCTTTTGAAATAGAAGTTTCGAAATCCTTCACAGTGATCTCCGAATCTTCGATTATTGTACAGGGTGGATCTCTTACACTTCGAATAAGTCGGTAGTAATCATCATCTGTTTCTATCACTTCCATGTTCTTCTTTTTTCGACCGCACAAACCGAAGCTTTGATCGCAAGAACAATAAGAATTGCCACGAACCGGATGCAGATGCTGTATTTCAATCTGTAGACTATTGGCCAGCGGTGATAAAAATGAAACCATTAAATAATTTTTGTTCTGACCTGCGCAACTGTCTGAAAATAGACATATTGATATCTTCCCCCGTTAGTGTGTCGCGAGTACGCGTGTGGGTGGGGGAGATAATCAGTGAGGTTAGTGTGTGATGGGGGGGGGGGGGGAGTACGTGTTCCCGTTACGTGGAGCGGCCGTCGGTGTCGGTAATGCGTGTCGAGGAAGGGGAAGGAATTCCCTAGCGGTCGAGGTTGCGCTTACACGAGTCAGCTCCCCGGAAACGTTTCGATGGCGGAGAGGCGAGTAGAGACGGCGAGAAGGTCTCGCGGTTCGCGGGGTTCTACTCGGAGTGCCCACGGATGTGGTGGCGTGTTCGGGCAGTCCACTTCCAATGGTGAATCAGAGGCGCGTAGCGTCAACTCGACGGGCGGAAAAGTATAACGTGCGTCCCGGGCGGAACCTGGCAACCGTAGGATAAGTGGCCTGGCGCGGTCGTTGCAGGTCGGCATTGTCGGGGGTCCCTTGGTGACGGGCGCTCCTCGCCTGATGTCCAAAAGTTACCAGCTGTTTCCCTGAACCAATTCGGGGTTCGCTGGTTCCCGATCACGACGCGCCTCGAGAGCTCGGCGAACTCTCTCCTCCTCTACTCTCTGGGCCTCGGCTGCCCGTCGCACCCGTTCCTCCTCGGCGCGTCGTCGTTCCTCTGCTCGGCGCGCGTGTATCTCGGCGTGCCATCAAGTCTCGGCAAGCCGACGGGCTCGTTCCGCGGACGTACACGTGCCCGACGCGTTTGGCGGTCCCGGGTCCGCTTATTTCCGCGCGATTGACCTTGGCCTCCTGTCATAGGGTGTCGCTGGCCTTAGGCTTCCGTTCAAAAACAAATAGGTCGTTTCGGGTGAAATCGGCGAAGAGAGTGACGGGCTGCGGTCTCCCGACACGAAGAACCCGACTGGTTTATTTTACTCGCGAACACGATTTTTCTACAGCGGCTGTCACTCACGTTCAAGATGAAAGGAAACCGGGTAACTGGGCCGAGCCACGGTATGGTGAGCCACAGGCGAACTGTTTACCCACCGATTCCCTGACAGGGCCGAGCCTCAGTATGGTCAGCCTCACGCGAATGATTTGCCCCCGATTCCCTAACAGGGCCGAGCTAAGGTATGGTCAGCCTCACGCGAACGACTTACCCCCATTCCCTAACAGGGCCGAGCCACGGTATGGTCAGCCTCTCGCGAATGATATTCCCCGATTCCCTAACAAGGCCGAGCCACGGTAGGTCGACTACACGCGAACACGAATCGAACACTGAGTTTATTTATTTAGTTATCTATTTTATATATATATATTTTTTTTTAATTATCACGAAGTCCCCGAGGAAAAAGAACCCGATTCACCACGTAGCACTAGTGAGGTATTACCGATAACCCGAATAAACAGAGGGGCCGAGCCTCGGTTGGTCGACCGCACGAAAGAATTTAACACGATGTCGGCACCCAAAAATAATAATCGAAGCACCGGATTCCGTTGGATATTAAACCGACGAGTAATCGCACTATCCCAAATTTCGAAAATAAAACGGACACTGAAGCGAAGGCGATCGATCCCGACAATCCGAACGAAGAAAGCTGGATGGAGCTTGAAGAAGTTCTCCGAGAGAAGAAAAGAGGCAATCTTTTATTTCAATTTAAGTGGCGTTTATTTGTTTTGTAAAAATGACCGTTGGTGAGAGGGCAGAGCGTACGCTGCTGCCTCCTCAATTTCCGTACATCAACTGACTATCCTAGAGTCTCGCGGCTCGCAGCAGCCTTGAAACGGGAGCTTCAAAAGCGGTGGAAGTGTCAGCGAGTTCGCCGATTGGCCAAAAATCGAGAACGGAGTCGCGGCCAAGCGGTGGGGACAGCCGCCCGTGGCCACTACCCCAAGGTTCACGCGCCTTCGGCCATGCCAGCCGAGAAATTATTTATTCTAAAAATTGTTATTACCGTTTTAAAAATACTAAATATCATCTAAAATTAATAAAATTCGAAGAGTAATAATATTTTAATCTAAGTTTTAAAACTGTTTAAACCGAATTAAAATCGGTCCAATAAAACGGCCGTTCGGGTTTTTATTTAATAATGAGAGTATTAATGATAAATTGTTTGTTTAAAATATTTACATACAACCCAAAGGGCCCTTCCGACCTATCCCTAAAAATAAATAATTTTAACTTAATTATACCGGTACTTAATTATATAATAATGAGTAAAACTTCCATGATTAAACGACCTATTCTCCTAAGTTAATTTCCGTCGATATTTGAGTATATATAAATTATATATACTCAGATATCGACCTAAAATTAATTTGAAATTGTCAGGGGGGGGTGTGGAATTCCTATTGTTTGTAGTGTTTAAAAATCTCCGAGTAATCAATTTCAGTAATTCTGGCTTTAAAATTGTAATTTCTAACCAATTTATATAAGCCCTTGTTCCTTCCCTTTACACCCCTTTTCCGGCTTTAATTTTAGGCTTCTATGTTAATTTAATTCCCGGTTTTCTTATGATAAAATTTTGCCACGCGTCCGCTGGTTGAGATCCCTTGCCTTGCATGCCAGTACGCCTGAGCGTGAAGTAAATAGAATAGAAAGGGAGGGAGGGTAATTTAAGCGAAAGGAAGCGTGCGGAGGAAAATGAGAGATTTCGGGCGTACGTGACTTGGCGAAGGACCCCGGCCGGTCAACGGAGCGTAGCAGAACTAGGGATGTTCGATTCTTCCAGAAAAATCGATTTTTGAATCGATTCTGAATCGAATCATGAAAATCGATTCACTTAAAAATCGATAACAAAAGAATCGATTTTTCAAGAATCGATCTAAAAAATCGTGAAAAATGATTAAATTTATAAGAAATTAAATTATAAATATAATTTTACTTCAAATAGGGAATAAGTTTCAATAAGTTTTTACAATTTGTTTAAATAAACTGAAGAATAAAATATTTGTGCTACAAATGTTAAAAATTGAATACATACCAATTTGCTAATCCTATATTCATTAAAATCGTCAGTCGATACAAGAGTGCACGTGTCGGCAAAGTATTCTTATGGCATTCCACTGCACTGCATTCAGGCAGTGCCACCAGCGAACAAAGAGGAGCTGTTTCATTGGTCTTTCTGTTATTGATAAATATGTTCGCTAGCAGAAAGTTCAAATAAAGGCTTCATCGTTCCCGCCTTCACCTTTCATTTAAGTAATTGAACCTGAGTCTGGGATGTGAAACCTCCTTTATAGTTTAGACTGTGTAAACTGTAAAGAAGATATGGTTTGACTTGGTGTCACGGTTTAAAAAAATGTGATGGGTGAAAACAAAGAGATAAATGAATTTCAAAAGGTAAAAAAATCGGTTCGCCGATTCACAGGGTAAAGAATCGATTCACCAAAAAATCGAATAGCAAAGAATCGATTCAAAAATCGATTTTTCTGATAAAAAAATCGATTTTTGCCAGAATCGAATCGGAATCGAACACCCCTAAGCAGAACAAAGAAAACGTGCTCTAGCACGTGCTTACCGGTTTTCGCGACATTTTTCGGCCATTACCGGTGGCCCTGAGAGGCACAGGGGAGAGTCGGAACAAAGGCGTTGAATCGTCGATGGCAAGCAAACTGGTCGTTTCAAAACACTGTAAAATCGACACTTAGTCCTAAAGGCCTTTCACTTTGATTTTCGAAAGAAAATTAAAGTGGAGGGCCGCACAGATGAGTGTCGATGTTACGTGGTTCTCAACTATGGCCCGTGACCTATAACAATATTTTATAATAATAATTCAATTTCAGTTCTCGCTGTATAGCATCGAAAAGAAAATTGCACACAGTATTCGCACCTTTTTTAGAGTTACCTACCATGAAGAAGTACAAAACATTATTTTCTGGGACCATGCCTTTTTTCAAACTTCCATAATTTTCAACACTTTTTTATGAATTTCCAGCTCCAGATTGATACCTGGTAGATAAACGTTTATTTTTCAGTCTGCTGGCCTTAAAAAATTGACTTGCTTACACATCCATTTTTTACAGAATTTCCTTAAAACTAACCCTTAAAAACTAACATCCATCCATTCCTTACCTCTAAGCCGCACGCTCGTATCGCCTTGCCTTCCTCGCTTCGCCTCGCCTCGCTCGCATGTCCCTACTTTTTCGCATTGCCTCGCTTGCCAACCTCTGTTTTCGCAGCTAATACCTATTACTTATCTACTATTTACAATATTTACATCTTACTTATATCTACTTTCTCTCCTATTTACAATCTTTCCTTCTCCACTCCTCTTCCTCCTTCCTTCTCTTCATCTCCATCTTACCCACCACTCTCTTCACCCATGCTACTGCCCTTTTTTCCCCCTTTTCATGCAACAATGCCTCCATGCTTATCTCACTTCTTTCCACTTCCCCGCACTCCTCCAGCCAGTGCTCCGCTCTTGCATCCCCCTTTCCGCACAGTTCACACATCCTCTTCTCTCGAGAGAGCCAAAACCTATTGAAACCCTCCATACACCCACACCTCATCCTCGCTATAAGTTCCTGACTTCCTTTCTCTCCTTTCACACACAAATATTGCGCTCTGGCCCTTGGCATAATCCACACATAGTTCCCGTTAAATCTTGACTCTCTTATTCTCTCTTCCCCTTCTGTCTTCTCTCTCTCCATGCTGTTTTGCTTAACCAATTCATAAACCTTCCTTCCTTCCTCGTGCATTCTTCTCACTTCATCCATCTGCAATCCATTCATTCTAAAATACCGTTCCCTCTCCGCCTCCATCTTCCCACCCCCTCCCCTGTTCTCCTTCTCCCACCAACACTCCCCAACCAGCCTACTTCCCCCCTCTTCCAAAAATTTCTTCTCATATTTACACGCCCGGCTCCCTGCTAGAATTCCTACACTCGTTCTCCCCGTCTCCCACCTGATAATATAATTAGGCGTGTTCCTTGCCAACCCCAGGGTCCACTTTAGGGATGGGCGATTCTGAATCGATTCTTCGAAGATCGATCTTTTTCACTCAAAAGATCGATCTTTTGAATCGATTCTTTGCGAGTCGATTTTTCATTGGATCGATTCTTTACCCCCAGAATCGAAGAAGCGATTCTTTCATTTTTATTTATCTGTCCGTCCTATAGTTTCGCGACCACGGCGTACATTTTTATCTTTATTGCTTCTACACGGAAAAAATGAGTTGTCGAAACTTCATTTGACTAGTCAACCATTCTAAGATAGGCCACTTTTTTTTTAGAATCTCGTATAATTTTGATTAAAGAACCGCAGACTTCATCGAAAAAGTGAAAAAAGTCATCGAATTATTGGAAGACAATCTAGGAACATCAGTTTTCGAATTTTTATTCAGCAGATTTTGACAAAGTTCAAGGCAAACATTCAATTGTTCATAAAAAGTCCTCCAGATTCTAAACGATTTGGAATACAATAACTCTAGCACAGAAACGAATAACTGATTTATAAGTTGTCGAAGAATTCGTTGACTGTCTTCTACATATCTATATATTCACAATGTACAGTCACATTGGATGCTGAGGTGAAGTGGTATATGTATCAGTCTGAATGGAGTCGCGGTCACCGGCAATGAACAAATAAGCGCGGATTTAAATTTGACTTTTCACTGACATTTTTGCAAAATATTCAATGTGTTAATCCCGCCGCAAAATTTCTTTCGATTTTTCATAGGTTCGTGTGTATCTGTAAAAAAAATATAACTTAAGCGTGAGTCTATGTGAATAACAATATAGTAAATATAACCGCGAAATATATATTTTTTCACTTGGCTATACTGTTTTCTAAAAACTCGTTAGGAGTCATCGAAAGTTTCATTGACTGGCTTCGAAGCATTAGTGTATCAGTGTTTAAAGAACTCTATTCCTCTGGTCTTCACATTTTCATTGAAATTATTTTGTACTTTCGACAACTCTTTCTACTTTTTAAACATTTATCAATCAAGGTTTGTAAGGCGATTCTTCCAATTTATGACATACGTTTAACCCTATCCTAGAGTGGTTGACTCAGTCATTCAAAATTTCAACAACTAATTTTTTCCGTGTATAATTTCTTCTTTTGTGCCCCAGACTGCATCTCAATCTAAGCGCAAATGCAGCCTGCGCTCAAAATGTTTATTATCAAAGTTTCGAAATGGAATAGATCTCTTTCTCTATCCCTTATTGTTAGAAAGGGAGTCCGAAACTTTTTATGACATCAAAGTTGCATTTGTAGGGAGCCGTCTAATTGATTGACTTTTTTTAATTGCGCGTGGCGAGACTATAGTTTGTTCGACCATGACGGACTAGTATATTTGAGTATATTTTAGTAGACAATAGAACAATAGTAAATTATTTCCAATATAAATGAACAAACATTTAAGCATTTTTCCTGGTTTACAAAGTTTTTTTGTGAAAAAAGGAATAAACAGTGTCTAATTGTCGATGTTTAATCATTTTATTTGAAATTGAATAAATGTGATGATTTATAGGTAAATATAAACTATTTAGGACATTTTTACATCGATCTTTAAAGATCGATTCTTTCAAGATCGATTCTTCTGATTCGATTTTTTTTCTGAATCGATCTTAATAAATTCGATCCTGGATCGATTCACGAATCGATCTTTTCGAGAGAATCGCCCATCCCTAGTCCACTTTACATACCTCTCCTGCGTTCTATTTACCTCTTCACTTTCCTTCCACCCCCACACCTCTACCCCATACAATAGCACACTCATCACTAGTGAATCAAACAATTTCATTCTCCTTCCAAAGTCATCTGCGAATAACTTCATTCCCAACCCCCACACCTGCCTCATCACCACATTTGCCCTCCTCACTCTCTCTTTTATGTGACCATCCACTCCCCCATTCCTTCGAAACACGAAGCCCAGGTACACAAACTCTTTCACCTCCTGCACCTCCTTTCCCTTCCACTTCCACTCTCCTCCCTTATCCCTTCCCCCTCCTTTTCTGAACACCATAACCTTGGACTTTTCCGCATTCAGCTCTAACTCCTTTTCATCCAGGTATCTTCTCAACCTCTTCATCATCTCCTTTAAGGCCTCCTCGCTGGTTGCCAGCAACACTATGTCATCTGCATACGCTAGTGACCAAATTCTAACCCCTCCTATCCTTACTCCTCCTACCACCCCGGCCTCCAGCTTACTTTCCATATCCGCAATTAAAATCGCAAAAAGCGTTGGGCTAAGTGGACACCCTTGCCTTAGACCCCTATCCATCCAGAAAATATACCTGGTATATTTCTATGGTAAAAGAAAAAGTTGCAGACATCGGTTCTCGGTTTCGAAAAATCGAAGTTCAGATTGTGTTTGAAGTATTTAAAATACGTTGACTCTTTCAATGAAGGATTTGAATCACCAGTTTCGGCAGTATGATATTCAAAGAAAAAATCGTATAACTTAACGTAGTTAAATCGGAATGAACAAAATATAGTAATTTGGTAGATTCTCGATTTTAGTTTGATTCAGAATGTGGTATTGATAAGCAGAGTTCAAGAATAATCTTTTAATGTCATTAGATAATCATACGACGAGATCATTACGTGTTCCTCGGTTATCTTGTAATTATTTATTATTTAAAAGTTTCTTTTGAATACTAGCGAATCTTCATTTTGCTGTTTTCAACAAAGTGCACAGAAACGTGTGACAAACAGTAACGCGAATAGATACACAATGAAAAAAATACTCCCATGAAATAACGTGGACCTGAGTTTCTTCAATTGTAGGCTTCCTCTTGATTAACGCACTGAGCATAAGATTCTGCGACTGGTAATCTCCAACGCCTGTCCAAAATGCATGATGAAAATCTTGTTGTTGCGAAATATTAATGTTGTGAAAACATTGTTTCAAACAGAATGACTGGACGGGTTTAAAGGACGGTGGAATGTTATTGACCGTGTCTGGCGGCGAGAGGTCCGTGGGAGTGGACAAGAAGGAAGGTAAGAATTGTCAGGTCCCCGTGTCTCAATGACGAGGGGGTGATCGTTTACCTGGGTGGCGCTGAGCTCGAGATGCTAGCCATGCATCTAATCCCTCCATGTCCGGAGGCCTAGGTGGGACGGTCCACGGTTCATCTCACCGATCCGGAAGGGAGTAGGCCGGTGAGGGTTCGGTGAGGGTTCTCCTGGCTGACGAGTTCCACTGCGGGTTCCGGGACTACCGGAGAGTTTGCCCTGACCGCCTTAACGTCACGAGGAGACCCCAAAGAAGTGGGGGTTCGTGGACGCGCGATCTCACTTGGCGATGGTAGATTGAAACTGGGCGGCACACGCAGTGCCCACGGACGAGGTGGAGAATTTAGGCTATCAACGACGATTGGTTCCGTTGATTCACGCCGCATCAAATTTGCGGGCGGAAATGCGTGACGAGGTTCGTGGACGAACGCCGGAACTTTCAGGACAAGCGGCTTAGATCGGTCGGTGGCGGGTCCCCGCTTCCTAGGATCCCGGGTTCCTGGTCAGCCTCGTCGAATGTCCAGGAGTTGCCATCCGGTACCTTGAACGACGGCGGATGCTGGTGGATCGTATCTGATTATCCGGGCCGCGTCACGCTCATTCCACTCACGTTCTACGAGAGTCCGACGCACTCGCTCTTCTTCGATCCTTTGGGCCTCGGTTGCCCACTGCTGCCTTCCCGAAATCTGAGCATTAACTCCCTAAACTAGCGTCTCTCGACTCGCAGCAGCCTAGGCACGGAGGTCTCGGAGACGGTGGGAGCAATAGCGAGCCCGCGGATTGGCTGAGAAACGACAACGCGGTAGCAGCCAAGCGGTGGGGACTGCCGCCCAGGCTCACTACCCGATCCTTCACGCGCCGTCGGCTGTCTTATGCCGAGTAACAAACCTGTCCCTCATAATTTCAATTAACAATTAAAAATACTTACGACTAACTAAAATTTATGAAATTTATTATCTGTGTTTATAATTATTATAACTTCAATCTTCCGCAAAAGGGACTAAGTTAGGTTAATTAGAACGGCTTTTCGGGTTGTTAAATTTAATAACTAATTTCATAAAATATCGACCTAAAATTATATAAAGTAGTCATAGGTGGGGGGGAGGGGGAAGGGAGGTCAAATAGCTATTTTAATTAACTTTACTTCTATGCAGTCCCTATCTTTAAAAAAAAAACAAGTGAAATTTGGCTTATAATGGTCTCTGTCCCAACTTAATTCCTGTCTTATTTCTGTATAATTTTAGTGGTATTTTAGTTAATTCAACCCTTCCAATTTAACATTTGTTTTTCCACGCGTCAGCGAGAGGTCGATAGGAAGGAAAGAGATGGAGGGTAATTTAAGGCAAAGCAGGAAGCGTGCGTAGGATTAGGAGAAAGGCTCGGCATACATGTCTAGGCGAAGGATCCCGGCCGGTTTACGGAGCGTGTCATTTTCTTTCGAAAAATCGATTGGAGGGCCGCACAGATGATGGGACGCACCCGAATTGAATGCAGCGGTAAGCTTGCGTTCCAGGGCCCCTTTTATTTTTGATCCAAATTGAGCTCAAGGAGGAGGTCGGGTCTCCTGAGCCACACACCCCCACTTTCGTACCGAGCGTATGTCCCCTCACTTTCTTCAGTCGAGAGAATCTGCCCTAAAACTCTCGCCTGGAGCCTGCATACTATTGTATTGTATTGTATGTATATCTATTGTATTCAAACATATACAAATGTGTTAATGACCTAATTTGTCAATGTCCATGACAGTCCTGCAAGTTTACGTGAAAGTAGTCTGTATATTTTGGAATATTGAAAATTAAGAAAATACGAAATGCTGGATCTAATAATTTGAAAGTTATGATGTTCTACAAAAGAACACTGTTTAGGAACATTAACTTATTTTTAAAATATCTTGTATTTTCATGCATTGCACCATACGTTTAGACGTAACATTGTTTTTAATCTTTAAAATTTCATATGTTTTCAATTTTAGAAATAAGAATGATATATAAAAAACCCTCAAAGTTCCCGAATTTTATGAAAACTTCATAAAATTATTCAATTTACATTGGCAAGATACTATAGTAAAATGGTTTGGAATAGTCAGTTCTCATGATTTATTCTAAAGATTGACTGTTAGCATCAACAGTGCAAGTTGAGATTTTTCCATTATGCTTGCGTAGACAGGCGGCGCGGCGCTAAGCTGGCGCGCCAGTTAGATATTGAAATAAAGTATGGATAAAGAAATAAAATTGTCAAATTTCATTTCTGTTGCAAGAATCTCGACAAGCTCTGACTTGCAATAGATATTGAAAATTTTATTCAGTTTACTTTAATACCTTGAAGAGTGAGGAACAGTGAAATTTCAAGAGAGTAAGAGTTATTAAAAATGGAGTTAAAAGTGACTTAAAGTGAGAAGGGAAAAGCGCATCTAGTTTTGTACAATTTTAAATACAAGGAAGACCGGATACTTAAATCGACAGGAGAACAGAGTTGGCGATGTACAAAAAATAACTGTGCCGCGCGTTTGCACACCCTAGGAAGTGTGTCGGATCCAGTTTTTTCAAAAATAATGGGAGATTATGGACATGAACCTTACGACAATAGAAGATTAACCAGAATTTCAATAAGTAATAGTGTCAAGCGAAAAGTGGATAACGATTTCTGTGATAGGCCTGCCAAATTAATTCACCAAGAATTGGATGTAAATTCTGTACAGTTACTGACAAAAAAGGATGTAAAAATGATAAGCAAGAACATTTCTTATGCGAAGTCAAGCAAAACGCCAAACTTACCAAAATCAGCCAGTGGTGTGCACAATTATTTGGACGCGATTAGAGTAAAAAATATTTTAAACGAAAACTTCCTGCTCCACAATGACAAGGAGAACAACATTATAATTTTTTCCTCGGATAGGAATTTGAAATTTTTGTGCGAGCATCAGGACAAGCAACAAAAAACATATGCTGAGGTGTTTCGTGTGCTGAAAGAAAAATGTGCCACCAAAGGATTAAAAAAGTTGGAGCCTAAAACAGTTGTGTTCGACTTCGAAATAGCAATACATTTGGGCCTGAAGGAAGTTTTCGGTAATGTGATGATTATTGGGTGCCGATTTCATTTAGGACAGGCATGGTAAGTAAATGTAGAATTCTCTTGTTTCTTAAATTCTTAATTTCAAAAGTTATCCGTTTCTGAAATTTTCAAATTATCAATTTCTCAAATTAAAAAATCATCATTTTCTAGCATCATAAAATTATTAATTTTAAAAATGATAAAAACATAAATTTCTCAAATCAAAAAATTAAGAATTTCTCAAATGATAGATTTCTCGAATTATCAATTTCTGAATCTGAATTGATCAATTTCTCAAGTTATATTTTCCATAAATTATCATTTTCCAAAATTGTTAGTACACATAGGGACTAATTTTAAATTAACAGATCTGAGAATTTCCAGAAATCTTCCTCTAATAGTAAGAAACAAACGCCCCACTGCACTTTTATCAAGTCTGAAGTCCCCTCGATACTTTTTGTCGGCGAAGCTGAAAGAACGGGGTTACCGTTTTGTCTTAATTTGTAATTAAATATCAATGAACAATAGGCACATTTATTTTGTTTATTAGGTTTATTATTGAAAACATTATATGAACTCTTATGCGATGTAGAGGAGATATTAACATATCCACAATCCATGTTTCTTTAGAGCTCATTTAGAACTTTACCAAACTTTCCAGTAAATAATACCTTTTTCACTTAGAATGATTCACCGAAATCGTTCATTCCAAAATCTATTCAAAGAAGATAATTAACATTGCATAATTTGAAGTTTGCTTTACTTTATATTTGCAAACCTTACTTAACTACCGTAAGATTTTATCTAATTTTTCCTCAGTATATGACAGAATGGTTTTCAATAATTACACCACGTGCATTAATGTTTACTTTTGAAAATCTTGACTGTATCTACATTTGAAAACAATAATGCGGCAAAAAAATAACCAAAAAGAAAGATTTTTTGCCAAAAGACATGAACTTTCCACCAACATTATGAATATTCATAAAAAAAGTATGTTTAAGAAAGAAGTTCAACTTTTAACAAAATGGTTGAATTTTTCTCACTATAAAAAATGAATTGTTAACAACAAAAACCAGTTGAATTCATTGAAAAAAGACGATTTTTCAACAAAATAGGTTATATTTCAAACAAATTCTTGAGTTTCTAAGCCAAAAAGACCAATATTCACAAAACAGTTGATTTTTCAACCAGTAAATATGAACTTTTGACAAATAAGTTATCTGTCAACCAAATAGTGGAATTTTCTAAGAAAAGAGGGGAATCTTCAACTGAAAAAGAAGAGTTTTTAACAAAATCAGTAGTACATTTCTAACTAAAAAGATAAATTTTCAAATAAAATTACGTATTTTTAAACAAAAGAGTAATTTGCAATCAAGAATATTAATTTTCTACCATAAAAGACGAATTTTCAACTAAAATGATGAATCTTCAAAAAAAAAATAAGTTTTAACAAACATTGTTCAACTTTTAATTGGATTTCAACCAAAGATGATAAATTCGAATCGGAAAATATAATACATAGTTCGATATTTCAACGAGAAAGTCTTAAATTTTAAATTAAAAACTAGCAATTTTAGCTAAATTGCAATTTTCATCAGGATTTATGATAATTCAATTGATATCCCTTTTTATACATCTTATGTGAGAATTAATTATTATTTTATTGTTATTTCCTAATTTTCCCGGCTCTAAAGTGCCACATTTACTGAAAAATATTTGAATGCTGTTCGTTTGTAATCTCTTTCGATTATTTTTTCAAATGTTCTTGATCCTTTGTAGATTATATATGACGGATATGTTACACTGTCTTACCTTTTTTGAAATAATTAAACATTTTTAATAATATATGCGTATAAAAAATGTATAAATATTAATGAGTCTTGTTAACGTTATTCACGTAGTTATATGTAAGGAATGTACTTTTATTAATATATTTATAAATAAAGAAAAATACTTAAAAGAAGTTCTACTGTTAAAATATAAAAATTTTGTATTGTAAAATATCCAAATTTGAATTTACTCCTAATTTATCAAAAATTGTGTTGAAATATATTCCTGCATTAATTGAAGCCTACTTATCAAGAATTTTTAGAAGAATTTAACTAATGAATAGTCCTAAACATTTTTTAAAGTATATCCTAGTAGCCACTTTCTCATTCGTAATTCTGATTCGTCTTGTATTTCATAAGTGAGTACGCAATGAAAAGACAAGTTATTTATTGTAAGGCATGATAACATTTATTCTTTATATCTAACAAACAAGATACATGTACAATTTTACATAATGTACCAATCATTATCAGGATGAATAGGAAAATTGAAATACATTTGTATATTTTTTCTATTTGAAAAAAATTATTCACTCTACTGAACTGCTCTGCGCATTTGCGCTTTTAAATTGTATTTTTATTGTACAATGACTTCAATCAAGTTTTCTGAACTTGTTGCGACAAAGACTTCGAAGAACAGACGACTTAGGTGACCTCCCCATTCTATCCCTTCAGTGACTCTGGCAATTTCGCCCTCTACGAGTACTTTAACTCTTCCGAGGTTATTATCAAAATCCACTCGAGGAGCATTGAGTGGCAATAAATGTCCTCCTGTTCCAATGATTCCAATGATGTAGCCATCCACTTTTGCTACATCGTAAGTGCCAGGCGGCATATGCTCACGTACGATTATTCCCTTGCGAATGACTTCATAATGATGGACACCAATAAGATGAACATATTTTTTATGAACTGCGCCGTCTTGATGTGAGAGAACTAATTCTGCAAAAAGAAAGTGTAAATAGGAAATTAATTCATCTAATCATTTTCACATTAATTTAATAAATTATAGTTCTCATTAAAAAAAAGAAAATTAATTGATTCATTAGAGGAAGAACATTAAAATGAGTGCGAGAAGAGATTAGTAAGGGCCTTCAAGAAAATGGTAACACTTTCAATTTCCTTATTTGTTTCCGTACCTGCTTCCCCTTCTGTTTCAGGGTCTACTATCTTATCGGCTTCTATCTCTGTGTAAACGTTTGTGTTTTAGTTTGTTTTCTAATGAAAACATTTCAATATTACAATATTTGAATTTAGGGCAAATAAATAACAATTTGAACATTTATTCTTAAACTTTCTTTAGATTACACTTTGCCTTTCTTTCAAAAAGTCCATCACTCAAAAAAATTATATTCACAACAAAAAAATAAGGTAACGGAAGCAATTATCGAGCGAGGTTCTATGGTCCAAATTCGAATGTAAAATCCTTGAAGTTAATTTTGATTAAACAGAAGCTTAACTAAGATTTATTCAATGCCTTCTTTTCTAAAAATACCATCTTGAAGTTTTAGGTTACCGGAAATCAACTGCGTACTCGACAAAAAGTTTATCCTCTGTAATTGGTTCCGTGAGCTTATAACAGGAAACAAATATAAACCAATTTCAACAAAGTGGTTGACCCACTTATTTTTGCACTTGAAATTTACTACCGTGTACGAAAAGGGATCAGAAAGTTTCCTAAATAATCAAATTGTTTTGCCCCACTGATGCATTTAATAATTTAATTATTTAATAATTTAGACAATTTGATCTCCTACAGTACAAGATGGAATAATATATTATTCTAGAAGTACGGACTTTACAAAAGTTACAACTGTCCACTTTATGCGGATGTTGCACATGATATTTTTTTAAAGAAACGCAGTGAATTTTCGATATTAGAAACAATAAAAACAAACTTTCTGGAAAATTTTGAATATCATAAATTATGAGAAATTTTGGAAATGTAGAAAAGTCATGCAAAATGAATTACAGACAATTCTTGGAAATATAAGGTATCTAAAGGATTTCAGAAAAAAATGAATAATTATTTGTAACTAATGGTAATATATTGGTAATTAATGGAAAATTATCAGTAAATTATGGTAATTGACGACTCAGAAGTGAGGTTATACATGCCTCGAAGTTAGAAAATTCCATGTGTGCGATAAAAAAAAATTAGCATCCTATAAGGCGAATTCGTGCACGTCTAAATTTTAACGGGTGCAGTTGAAGGATACCGTCTGTACACTTGCACAGTTAAGAAAGTGCCATATGGGCACGGCTAGATTTTAGAGTGAAGTGTGTTTTTTTCAATTCTCGCGTTTAATTTCCGGGTTTAATTTCACGGCTGTGTCCTATCAACTAGCTATGAACATGCAGAGTTTGCCCCCTGACCATTGACGTGCGAAATTGGACTCGTGTAAAGTTACTCTTGCAAAGACGTACCATTCCCATTCAGTATGTTGGGGACAAACACTCATTTAAATTAGAATTATCTCAAATAGAAATAAATATATTCCAAAAAAATAACTTGGAATTATATATATATATATATATATATATATATATATATATATAATTATATTTACCGATAAAGTGAACGTAGAGCACTAAGAAGACACACAAAATACCACTTGCAGTCGTCATTGTCTGGAACTAAAGGAATCCCAGTAATGAAACACGTGTATCCTCAGAACTGTTTCAATATATGAATGCCAGTCACTATCTCTTTCCCCATTCTCAATTATTTACATTTCGAAGCTCCTCTTCTCCCACACTGAATGCGTAAACATACTTCAGATTTACGACATTATAAGACCATATTTGACGGAAAAAAATAAGTTATGGCGCAAAAGAACATTTCATCTTCCGATCAAAGAAGAAAGTACATACACGTAGCATTTTACATACTACACTATTGATTATTATGAAGAGTACAGGGTGCACAGTAGGGTGGTCCAAAATTTTCTTTTTGAACTTTTATGGGGACACACCCCCACACGGTGGCCTTTCAAAAAGTTAAATGCTATTTTCAGGTACCCCAAAGTTATGAATAAGAGATTGTTTTGAATGCTTCTTGGGAACCATTTTTGATGAAATTAAAATATTTCCCTGAGCGGATTTTTGTTTTGCCTGGAAAAACCTATTTGAAATACTAAAAAGCAGTAAAATACTATTTTCAAGTTAATGAGACCATATAATTATGTTTATATAAAGGAGTTATATGTAAATTAGAATCACTAACGAGAATTTATTCAACAAATAAACAAAATTTCATCAAAAAATTCGTATACATAATGTTCAAGTTTCAATATTAATTTCTTTTTAAAAACTATAGTAAGTATAATATACATAATATTTTTATGTTATTGTAGAATACATAATGTTTAACATACAATGTACAATGATATATAATAGCTATATAATAATTGTATTATAATTGAACGTGCCTACTTTCAGTATTGACAATAACAAGCAGTATGGGAAGCTGTACGCGACGCGAAAAAGTATAATAGTAAGCACGTTTAATTACAATACAATTATTATATAGCTATTATATATTATTGTACATTGTATATAAAAAATTATGTATTCTACAATAACATTAAAATACTATATATATTATACTTATTATAGTTTTTATAAGAAATTAATATTGAAACTTGAACATTATGTATACGAATTTTTTAAAGAAATATTCATAAATATATTGATATAAATGTCAAAAAATCGTTCCTTTTGTTTATTTGTTGATTAAATTCTCGTTATAACTTCTTTATAAAAACGTAATTATATGGTCTTACTAACTTAAAAATAGTATTTTCTGCTTTTTAGTATTTCAAATAGGTTTTTCCAGGCAAAACAAAAATCCGCTCAGGGAAATATTTTAATTTCATCAAAAATGGTGCCCCAGAAGCATTCAAAACAATCTCCTATTCATAACTTTGGGGTACCTGACAATACCATTTAACTTTTTTAAAAGCCACCGTGCCCAATTTGTTCGAATCCACCCAAAAATAAATCCATTTTTTTTGTTCTGAAAAAAAATAATATTTAGGGGTGGCGCAAGCCCCATGAAGTTTAACATGTGTTTCTCATAAGAAAAAAAGATGTTTTCGTAAATCTTATTCAGAATCGTCAATATTATCTCAATCGAGTTGAAATTCAACATTTCTCTTCACAATTAGCCATAGAATACGAATAAAATATCACTTTTCAAATATCACCCCCATAAATCTGTTTTATGGGGTCCCAAAGAAACCCCATGAGTGAAAAAATGGGTTTTGCGAGTTTTTGGCGCTAATTATTCTCTTAGTTTCTCCTTTTTTCTCCTATTCTCAAAAAACTTCCCCTTTTTCCCCTTTTCTCTTTAAATATACGATATTTGAAATTTTACCCAGTATTGAATAATAATTAAATCAATTACAGCATTCAAATAAATTATCTATGAATAAATAAGGCACACACTTCCAGTGCAGACCAATAAAAATAAATACTCTTTAAAAAAATTTGAAGATGAAACATTTAAAGCAAGTTTTCAAATGTGAAAACTGGAGACAGAAGTTATTATCCAATATAAAATTGGAACAGTTAAAAAATATACAATACTTTTCAAACAAGTATTAGAAGATTAACACATTTTAGTTTAAATGTACAAAGCCAAATACTTAATTAAAAAATTGAATATTCCAAATTCATTAACTGCAACCTTGAATGTTCTAAATGGATCAATTTCTAGTTTTTTCAAATCTTCACTTGAAAATTTAAGTATTGTTGAAACTTTTTTTTCCGTTAAGAATCAATTTTTTTGAACTCACAATTGAACTATTCAATTTGTGTTTGAAAATTGATCTTCTTTAGTCGAAAATTCAACTATTTTGTTGCAAGTTCAAATGTCGTTCAAAAATTATATTTTTCGGCGGACAGTTGGTTACAAATTTAACTATTTGGTTGAAAATTTATTTATTTTGTTGAAAAGCTGCCTTTTGGGTTGAAAATCAAACTACTTTGTTAAAAATTAATTTTTCCAAAGTGAAAATTGCAATTTTTGATTGAAAATTATTTTTTGCATTGAAAGCTTATATTTTTGAGTTAAAAATTCAAGTATATTGTAGAAAGTTCTTTTTTTTCTGCTAAAAAATTCAATAATTTGGTAGCAAATTGGTTTATTCATTTGAGAATTAGTTTTTTCAAATGAAAATGTAGCAATTCCAATTTTTGTTCAAAATTGATCTTTTTTATTCTGAAAATTCAAATATTTGGTTAAAAATTTATGTAATTTATAAAAAATTCGTCCTTTCGTCATTTTTCAGCTAAAAATTCATCATTTCTGTTGAAGTTATATTTGTTCGTTAAAAACTAGGGTTTTTAACTAAAAATTTTAATTTTTGGTCGAAAATTAACTTTTTAATTGAAAATTCATATTTTTGTGTTGAAAAATCAACTGCATTGCAGAAAATCTTTTTTCAGGCTTCAAAATTCAATAATTTGGGCGAAAATTCAGTTTTTTCAATTGAAAATTAATTTTTCGAAATGAAAATGTAACTATTCCATTTTTCGTTAAGAACTTATGTTCTTAATTCAACAATTAAACTATTTTTTCAAAACTTATCTTATTTTTATTTTGGTTTTTCGGAAAAAAATTTTGTCCTGAGTTAGGATTTTTGAGATTTCATACCTTTTTTGCGATCTTGGAACGTTATAAACACCGTGAAAAAAATGTTTCTCATGAATAAAAAATAATAACATGCTTCTTTGGTTCAAGCTGAAGAAATTTCAGGTTCGAATCAATCCAAAAAACATGTTTTAGTACATTTAAGAAAAAATTTAAATGAGGCGATTTTTTTTTTAGTTATTAGTATTATTAGTATCCAATTTTTAAAAATAAATTCTTGAATGGCAGAAATCATTGAAAAATCGTTAAATTTTTTTTTAAATTTAACGTTTGTTACAAAAAGATTGTTTTTTCATTTCGACTTGTAAAAATAAATGTTTAATCTTTCCCCTCAATACTGATAAGTAGATGTTCACATACATTGTTTAAACAATTTATTATTTTTAGCAATTTTCTCATAGAATGGCGTTAGAAAGACGCGGTTTTTCACAAATTTCCCACTTGTTGCCCAATTTTCAATTAGAGGAAAGTGATGGTAAATAAATGTTAACAGAAGTGATTGTTTAAATAATTTATTATTAATGTTAATAATATTCTCTTAGAAAAATGCTACGAAATTGCAGTTTAAAAAAAATTCACTTCTAGTCAAATTTTCAATTGAGGTAAGTTAAATAATTAACTAGAGTCAAGAAAATTATTTGTTCAAACAATTTGTTGATACTATTAATAATATTATATTTGAATAAATAAAAAGGCGATGCAAAGTTAAAGATTTTAGAAAAAACCGCCACTTTCTAGCACTTATTCAGAAAAACCCGCAACATTCTACCAATTAAGCAGAAAGAATATTATTAACAATTATAATAAATTATTTAAACAATTATTTCGTTAACATGTATTCATTATTACTTCACTCCAATGGAAAATTGGAGAAAACTTCAGAAATTTAAGAAAAAACCGCATCTTTCTAGCATTATTCAAATATAATATTAATAATACTGATAACAAATTGTTAAAACAATTAATTTTCTTGACTCTAGTCAATTATTTAACTTATCTCAATTGAGTATTTGACTAGAAGTGAATTTTTTCTCAAACTGCAATTTTGTAGCATTTTTCTAAGAGAATATTATTAACATTAGTAATAAATTGTTTAAACAATCACTCCTGTTAACATTGATGAATATCCCTTTCCTCTAATTGAAAATTGGACAGCAAGTGGGAAATTTTTGAAAAAACAGCGTCTTTCTAGCTTCATTATATGAGAAAATTTGCTATAAACAATAATAAATTGTTTAAACAATTCATGTAAACATCTAATTATCAGTATGAGGTGGTCTTATATGTTCCAGAAACAATGTTCATTGAAAAAACCACGAAAAAAGTCATAATTAGCCCGAAAAACTCGCAAAACCTATTTTCTCACTTATGGGGTTTCTTTGGGACCCTATAAAAGAGACTTATGTTGTTGATATTCAAAAAGTGATATTTTATTCGTATTCTACGACTAACTGTAAAGAGAAATGTTGAGTTTCAACTCGATTGAGATAACATTGAGGAATCTGAATGAGATTGACATAAACTTCTTTTTTTCTTATGGGAAATACGTGTTAAACTTCATGGGGCTTGCGGCACCTCTAACTATAATTTTCTTTTACAACAAAAAAAATGGATTTATTATTGTGTAGATTCGAACAAATTTCTGGGGTGCCCCATAAAAATTCAAAATAAATATAGAATTTCCAATACATTTTGGACCACCCTACTGCACAGTCTTCCCTTTTTTTCTTGAAATTTCCTCTTCTTCCCTATTCTCGAAAAACGTCCCCTTTTTCCCCCTTTCTCTTCAAATACACGATATTTTAAAATACAATATTTGAACTACCCCCGTAACGTTGCAAAATATATAGGTTTGCAAAATATATAGGTTTGCAAAATATTTCCTATTGGTTCAAAAATTATGACAAATTTGTTATATTCAGCTTTTACTCGTAAATAATAATAAAAAATTACGAAATTTAAAAAAAAATTTCTTGTGCAGTAACAATTTTTTTTTGAAAATGTATAAAAACATGTTTTTTTATTTAGTCCTATGCACACATTGAAAAAAAAAGATGAATATGTCGAACCTGCAATTTATTCAGCTGGAACCAAAGAAACATTTTATCATTTTGCTTTTTCGGGGAAAAAAGTTTGGCAGAAATAACAAGTATTTGATACATTTTTAGAAATACTTCCAAGTTTCAAAATATTAATTTTGAAAATATTTCATATTTAAAATATTTCACAAAAATGTTGTATAATTTAAAAATATTAGAGGGTTTAACAATTTTGAAAGGATTGAAAAAAATTTTTTTTGAGATATATGGGAAAATTTTTTATGATTTTTTAGTATGAAATATGAACTTTAAGAGAAAATTGCAAAAGATTTCAAAAGATTTTCTCAAATTTCGAAAAAGAGTAGAAGGTTTGAAAGCAATGTGTTTTAATTTTGTAGGATCAAAAAATTGAAAAAATTAAAAATCGAGTGATTTCAAGAAATATTCAGAAGATTTTAAGAGATTAAAAAAGAATTTTAAACTGTAAAAGATTTTATAAAAAGGTAGGTTTTTTAAAAAGATTTCAAACCACAAATTTAGAAGCTTTAAAAGAATTTTGAAAAATTTCAAGTGAATAAACAAATTTTCTTAAAATTCCTACGAAAATTTGAAAGATTGTAAGGCAATTTTTTTACTTTTTGAATGATTTTTCAAAACTTCAAGAAAAATTCCAGTCAGCTAAAAATATTTTCAGGAATTTAAGAGGTTTTGAATGGATTGAAAATATTTCAAAACTTGGAAGCATTTCTGAAAATTCATCGATTATTTTTTTATTTCTACCAAACCTTTTTTCCGAAAAAGCAAAATGATAAAATGTTTCTTTGGTTCCAGCTGAATAAATTTCAGGTTCGTCTTATTCAACTTTTTTTTCGAATGTGTGCATAGGACTCAATGAAAAAAACATGTTTTTACACATTTTCAAAAAATGGTTACTGCGCAAAAAAATTATTTTTGAATCTCGTAATTTTTTTATTATTGTTCACTAGTAAAAGCTGTAAATATAAGAAATGCGTCATAATTTTTGAACCAATAGGAAATATTTTGAATTTAAAATCTTTAAATTTTACCTTGCAGTTTATGAATTTGGATTATTATGAATTTGGTATATAAAAGTAATTGTCAAATCGAAGGCAAACTTGAAGTCCCAGTAATATAACATTAATTCAGAAACTCGAGCTGTTTTTTTTTAAATCAACAAACACTTATTATCATCCTCTACAAAATGGTCAGTCCTTTTTTCCACTTATGTTCCTATTTACTTTAATTTAATATAGGAACACCCGAAACGGCATTACCGTTCGGCGTCCCAACCTCACTTTTCACAAGGATCAACTGATTTTTTCCTTTTTTTTAGACAGTTACCTGAAAAACGCTTATTGCATCAAATTTGTAAACTTCACATGAACATAAATTTAATGTATGCACATTTTTTAAGTCAAATAAATAATATTGTAGAAGCCTTAAAGTCTGACCCTCAATTTTTGTCATTTCAGACGTCATTACCGTACATCTTTTCTTCTAATAAAATATTGTAGTTACAGTTGAGTAATAAATACAGGAACATTAGGCGTATTGCTTAATACAAGATTTTATAAAATTGAGCTTAAAATCTCGCTTAAAATATTACCTCTTTTTTTTGTGAATCCGTTATTAAAACTGAGAAGAGCATTTTGACAACAAAAACGTCATTTTCGTACGTGCGTTAGAAACCAGTTTCGGAGTGAAAAAAAAGTATGAAAACCATTCCGTTACTTGCTTAGCAGTGTTTTCCTCCATAAGTAGTTGACTTTTTATGATTTAAATCTGTTATTTTTTTATAAACATTATAAAAGGTCAAACTTCAACATTTTTCTCGCATCATTACCGTACGGTACAATAGAACAGAGTACGACTGATTATACGCGCGTGCGCATGGATTCATTATTATTTCTTATTTTCATAACTGCCCCATTCGGATTTAAAATTTCTACATGTGATCTGCCATGATTTGGAAGAACACCGTTAACTGCATTTCAGATAAGTCCCTTGAACCGCCTAACGTTAACTGCGTTCAGGTGACTTATCCGAATTGCAGTTAATGGTGATCTTCCAAATTACGGCAGTGATGAGATCAATTTCCGTTATGAAATATTTGATTCCAAATAATAACACAGCTTCACAAAAAAAATTGAATTTCGTATCCCTGAACCAGACCCATGCATCCCTATGTATTTTTTATCGCTGAAACCGAATCCGAGGTCAAAAAAATTCATATACTCCCAAAATTTTTAGCTAGAGCCAAAAAACACCCCTCGAATGGGATGAAAATGAGATTAAGCAACAAGCATAGTTGTTGCATCTTAATCAATCGAATTATATAAATTTGCAAGCGTATAGCGCATAAAATTGATTTGAAACACCCCTCCCCACCTACCACACCTACATCCTAACCCAGCTAACCCCTAAAAACCACCTCTACTAAACGACAAGCAGGCTAACCCACCTACCGCTGGGAACAGCGAGTTTAGTCGCCTATTTTTTTGAAATAATTACATTCGACACCACAAGCGTGCTAACCCACATAACCCCTAACCCAGATAACCCCTCAAAACCACCTATATCGAACGACAAGCAGGCTAACCCACCTACCCCTGGGAACAGCGAGTTTAGTCGCCTATTTTTTTGAAATAATTACATTCGACACCACAAGCGTGCTAATCCACATACCCCTTAACACACCTAACCCCTAGGAACCAATCCTACCAAACCACAGGCAGGCTTACCCACCTACCATGGGAACAGCGAGTTTAGACGAAACTCTACCCCTGTTTTTTTAAAACACTACCCCTGTGCCTAGTTTCATGAAAATCGGCGCTGGATGGTAAGTATCCTGGGTCAAACGTAATACTTATAAGCTACCCCTAAGGAGTTAAAAGAAACCACCCCTAAGTTCAAAGGACGTGGGTTAGCACGCTTGTGGTGTCGAATGTAATTATTTCAAGAAAATAGGCGTCTAAACTCGCTGTTCCCAGGGGTAGGTGGGTTAACCTGCCTGTGGTTTGGTAGGATTCGTTTCTAGGGGTTAGGCAAGTTAGGGGGTACGTGGGTTAGCACACTTATGGTGTCGAATGTAATTATTTAAAAAAAATAGGCGACTAAACTCGATGTTCTCAGGGGTAGGTGGGCTAGCCTGCCTGTGGTCTGGTAGGATTCGTTTCTAGGGGTATGGTGAGTTAGGGCGTTCGTGGGTTAGCACGCTTGTGGTGTCAAATGTAATTATTTCAAAAAAATAGGCGACTAAATTCGCTTTTCCCAGAGGTAGGTAGGTTAACCTGTCTGTGGTTTGGTAGGATTCGTTTTCAGGGGTTAGGTCAGTTAGGGGTACGTGGGTTAGCACGCTTGTGGTGTCGAATGTAATTATTAAAAAAAAATAGGAGACTAAACTCGCTGTTCCCAGGGATAGTTGGGTTAGCCTGCCTGTGGTTTGGTAGGATTCGTTTCTAGGGGTTAGGTGAGTTAGCGGGTACGATTTTTAGCACGCTTGTGGTGTCAAATGTAATTATTTCAAAAAATAGGAGACTAAACTCGCTGTTTCCAGGGATAGTTGGGTTAGCCTGCCTGTGGTTTCGTAGGATTCGTTTCTAGGGGTTAGGTGAGTTGGGGGGTACGCGGGTTAGCACGATGGTGGTGTCGAATGTAATTATTTCAAAAAAATAGGAGACTAAACTCGCTGTTCCCAGGGGTAGGTGGGTTAGCCTTCTATGGTTTGGTAGGATTCGTTTCTAGGGTTTAGGGGAGTTAGGGATACGTGGGTTAGCACGCCTGTGTTGTCGAATGTAATTATTTCAAAAAAATACGCGACTTAACTCGCTGTTCCCAGGCGTAGGTGGGTTAGCCTGCTTGTCGTTTGGTAGAGGTCGTTTTTAGGGGCTAGCTGGCTTAGGGTGTAGGTGGGGTAGGAAGGGAGGGGTTTTTCAAATCAATTTTATGCGCTATACACTTGAAAATTGGTATAATTCGATTGATTAGGATGCAACAACTATGCCCGTTGCTGAATCTCATTTTCACCCCATTCTAGAGATGTTTTTTGGCTCTACCTAAAAAATGTTGGGTTATATGAATTTTTTCGACCTCGGATTTGGATTCAACGATAAAAAATACATAGGGATGCATGCGTCTGGTTCAGAAACATGAAATTTAATTTTTTTGTGGGGCTGTGTAATGATTGCCATTGTAGGTGCTGAAATATGCCTACAATTTGACAATTACCTATAAAGTGTTCACTTTCTAATATAATAGTAATAAATAAATAAATAATTAAATAGAAAATAAAACTCATGAATAGTTCACTTAAAAAAATTGTATGCCTTAAAATTAAAATGCTGTTATATATTAATATAAATATATTTTTTCACTCAATAATCCTGTCAATCACTTTTTAATAAATTATTTCTTCCAATAATTATAAGCGTCTTCAATAATGTATTCAATAAATAATTTTCCTTCAATTCTGAATTATTTTGATGCAATTTTCACATTAATTAATTTATATATAATTTATTATAAATGAATTATACATAAATATATATTCTTCAGAGAGAGAGAGGAAATTTCTAGATGAATTAACAAAAAAGTATATTATAAGGCTAATTATCGTGGTTTCAAAATTGTTTTTACTATTATTAATTAAAGAATATCAATGAATGCTTAAAATTTGTAACAATTGAAATTCTTCATAAAATTATATAATTACATCAGCAAAATAAACAATAGAAAAATATGAATACAATTCAAACTGTTTTTAAAATACTCATTTTTATATTCAATTTTCCTAGTAATAAATTACATGTTTTCATGATTTATTTTTCATAAATAATTACAGCTGCGCTTATTGTTTCTGATAACTGTATTCTTCTTTCATTCTTATAGAAAGTATCAAGTTTTAAATGAATTTTAGTATTTTTGCTATACATAACAATGCAAAAACAGACCTATCTGATCGGAGCGCCATCTATTGGATTTATTTGAACTACGATACCCCTCCGGATGCTAAGAGAACAGAAAGAGTAGGGGCGATGCATAGGGCTGGTCAGCAGCTTTGACATGTTCAGTGTACTATTCAAGATCCTTAGTTCTTGGGCGAGCTTTTAAACCCTTTCCGTGAACGGTCTACCAGATGTTATGTAGTCAATCACACATTGAATACGGGACGCATTCTCTCTTGCCCATGCAATCTTATTATTCAGTTGATGCAAGCGTCTTTTGGTCTTTTGATCCATCGTCGGTTTTAGCCTTCAATTTGAATTAGCGAAAAACCTCGCAGCACCATAAACTGAGCAATTGATGGTCCAGAGGTCGGACTCTTTCGAGATATTACCACGAAGGGAGGCATCCATTTCAGCCAGATCTTGGGGCTTCAGAGGAACCTGCATGTTGATCTTCCTTCTTGTACTGGAATTGCGATCATCTGTCAGAAGGTGCCTGCTTCCTGCGGTTGGTCTTAATGTCGCTTCGTCATTGTCGTCTGCAGCTTGATCAAGCAGCGTATGGGGAAGCGCTCCGCGTACATATCCATTTTTTGGAGGTTGTCTGCTTGATTACGCAAAGGCTGATGCGAAACGTGCTGAAGCTCTGGCTGTTTCTGGCTCCACAGAGTATGCATACGCGCCATAAAGCCTCCGCGAACAGGGATAATGCTGGCATCGTAGCAGTCTAGCACGTCATTCCTAAGTTGATCCGTCCACTCAATGTGGACGTTTCGCCGGTTCGTCGTCGTGTTTCCATCTAAAGTATTTTCAGCACCCCGAACTCTAGGATGATCGGCATTGTTTGCCGACCGATTGTGGGGTGCTCTGTGCGTCCGATCGTTTTGAACCGCATCTACAACATTCTGGTGTTTTGGTGGTCGCCCGGTATGCGAGAGTCACCGTTTAAGACACCTCATCCAGGCGCCATTTAGCTTTTGGCATGGTTGTTACGGCTCCGATCAGGCGTTTTCCTACGGGACCATTCCTGGACAGTTGTCTGCGACTGTTTAGTAATTATTGTAACCATATTTAGCAGGAACCCTTTTTCTATTGGATGCCTGCTCGTGGTTGGTCTCAATGTCGCCTCTTTTGCTCTGTTGCCGGCTTGTTCTGGCTGCGGTTGCGTGGGCGCTTCGCTTAAATAACCCCTTTCCGGAGTTCCTGGGCACGGTTTCGCAGACATTTATGCGAAAAATGCGAGAGCTCTGGGTGTTTCTCGCACCACAGATTGTGCAGTCGCACTACGTAACCTTTTCGTTCAGGGGCCATACTGGTATCACAGCACTCCAGCGCGTCGTCCCTGAGTCGATCCGTCCACTTAAAAGTAATGAGATTCTCCCGGTAAATCGCACTGACTCCGCCTTGATTGGCTCTCTCAACTTTAGGGTAGTCGGCATTGCTGTCCGACCCATTTTCGGGAACCCTGCGCGTTCGATTGTTTTGAACGCACTTACTACAACTATGTTTGGCGTTGTCATTATTGTTTCCACGAGCAGCTAGGGAAAATGGTTCGTCCATCCTTGTAGAGCTCTGCTTTCTAGGATAAGGCTGCGTACTCTGAGAGGTCGCCCGGTGTCCCAGAGTCACCGTTTGAGACACCTCACCCAGGTGTCATTCAGCTTCCGGCACGGTTGTTACGCCTCCGCTTAGGGGTTATTCCCTCGGGAACAAATGGGTATGTATATATATATATATACATATACATATAGGGTGTCCCAAAGTTCGCGCATATGGCCCACATAGCTCGAATACTGGTGAAAACTAAAATCATATTTAAGAGCTCATAAATTTTGAATACTCATGACTTTTGAGATAAAAAAGGTCAAGGTTGGCCAATCACGCTGAGTCTCTCAAAGTTAGCCAGTGGTGCTTCAATTTAAAAGAAAATCCTCGACAGCAACCTAATTCAAGCTAAGCAGTTTTCTTGTTAACAGCAGTGATCTTTGAAAACAAATTCGCAACGACGAAACTTGGAATTATTT
>CAKNXH010000827.1:234232-302477 GCA_932178445.1 Andricus quercusramuli | reverse complement strand
TTTTCGACGTATGGAACTCTCTGACGACCGTGGGGGGGGGGGGGGGGCCCAAAATAATTTTTAATATTTCGAAAACTTTCTTATTATATTTCATGCGTATAAATTCAAACATATAATTCGTAATAAACCATACTTATTAAATTCTTTGCAACGATAGTAGAAATAAATTTGTAATATTTTTAACACTTTGGTTATATCACATGCTTGAATATTAGATTTACATCTACGCACAATGTAATAAATTTAGTATTGCATAGTTTTATTCAGTCGCAGCAAAAGTGCTCTTTCGCAGACTATTCTGTGAAATAAATTTGTTAATTATTTTAGTCTTCCTTTGTTTAAAGCACTCGCCTGTTTGATCAGCATGTACGTGCAAAATTGCTAGATGATTAAATCTTTTCGCTGACATAGAAGATCTCAGGTAGGTTTTTAGCCTACGCATAGCTGAAAAAGTTCGTTCTGCAGTGCAAGATGATGCCGGTACAGTCAAAAGAGTTTTGATGAACTTAACGAATTCTGATGTCATATCGCGCAAGTATGGATTAGCCTTAAGGTAGTTTACCACATCCCTCAAAGATTCAATGTTGATCTTCTTTATAGTAGCTTGATCCAAAAACATTTGTCGATGTAGGAATAAGCGCTCTGGGTCAAAATCGTTCTTGTAGAATTATGTTACGGTAGTTACATCTGAATTTTTTCCGATTGCAAATGCCTCAAATTTTTCCATTAATATAGACGTTTCGCATTCGAACCGATCTCGCATAGATACTACGACTTGGTCTACCAGTTCGTTAAAAATTCTTTCATAATACTCTTGAGGACTCGAATAAATATAAGCATTATTTGCATTCGAGTCAAGTCGAGTTGATCTCTTTCTTGCACGAGGTACTTCTGGCTCAAGTAAATCAAGCGCATTTGCGCCTTCTACTGCTTCCATCCACATTTTGTCGAATCCAGAAGATCTCATTTTTTCAATATGTTTCGTTACCATACGTATTTTTTCATGAGATTCGCTGAAACTGAGATCACACTTCTGTAGTTCTATGTTCAAAACTTCCAATCTCTGCAATACCTCGATCACAAGAGTTAAAAGAAAGTAGAATTCGAAACTCTCCATTGCTTTAAAGAGTCCATCAGCCTTCGCACAAGCTAATGCTTCCGTTGCTGGGTCATCTTTTTTGCCTTCGAAAAAGACTAAGCAGGCGTCATAAACCTCTGGATGGCGCATTCGAATTAAAGATTTAATTCTAATAGACCATCTTGTAGGGCAAAACTTTATCAAGCTAGGAGTTTCTTCTGCAATTAATTCTTCAAATTCAGCCAGTCTCTTTGGAGAATCGCGAATAAAATTAATAGCTTCTCTAATGATGCCAAAAAAGTTTTTTACAGGTATAACCTTTTCCATTGCATCCTGAACTACTAAGTTGAGTGTGTGAGGTCTACAATGGACGTATAGAGCCTTGGGTTCTTCCTTCCGAATCTGTGTTTGAAGACCACTCTTTTCGCCTGACATATTCGCGGCTCCATCGTAACATTGACCTCGTAAATCAGATATATCTAATTCGCAACGTAATAGGACATCTTTAATTATTTTGCAAAGTGTATCCGCTTTCGTATTCGCCGTTTCATAAAAACCAAGAAAGTCTTCTTCAATCGTCAAATTTTCCTGGACTGTTCTCACAGACACTGACATTTGTTCCTTGCGGGAAGAGTCTGTCGCTTCATCAGCAATAACAGCATAAAATTTTGCTCGCTTCACTTTGGTAATTATGTTTTGCAGGACTTCATAAGAAATCGTTTGCAAGATTCCATCAACAATATCATGATGAAGCCACTTTCGAACTTTATTATTCTCCAACCAATCCTTTAACACTGGAACATCTTCAGCTCGTGTTTTTAGAATCTGCAAAAAATTTGAATCTTCATCGTTCCCGTATCCACGAAGGGCGAGACCTCTTCGAGCAAGTAATACAACAGTACTAAAAATTTTTTCCAGCACTATGCGAGACTTCTGCATATCTTTTTGCTTACTTTGTGATATTTGTTCACAAATGCTAGGCTTTTCATGATTAAGAAGACCTTCAATTGCAGAACGATGAAAGGCACTGCTTTCATGTTTACCGAAGCGCTGAACTGCATTTTTCCAACAGTCATAACCCTTAACGACAAATGCATTACGTGAATTAACGTCTTTAGCTCCCTTAGGCATTGGTAATTTCTTTTCAAATGCTTCACTACATATCGAGCAGAACGCTTTTCCTTCAGAATTAAGTTTCAGCCATTGATATTTCTTCTTCAACGAATCAAACGATGCAGGTTTACTTGTAACTGAAAGATAAATTGTTAAACTTAAGTTATTTTCGTACGTTATGCTATTATTCAACCCTTATTTGCCACACCTCCCTGCATACAGTGACCTAAGAAAAGAACAATTTTTATTATAAAAAAAAGCTAACGAACATTTTCACTGGAAAATTTCCTAGGAATTTCTTCAGAGGTTATTTTAATAAGCGATTAAGGTTACTTAAACAAAAGTGGAAACAGGCAGATTTAGCTAATTTCTCAATTTCTGAAATTTAGCTGGCTGGGGTGAAATCCACCTCAGTGTGGCTAAGCAAGGTACTCATCCACATTTAATATTTGAATAATAATCAATAGGAGAGAAACAACCCTACAGTAGATATGAAAAATTCAACATTCTCGTTTTAAAATAAAGCTTATATTTTCAATTGATTATTTTTTAGAAAAAAATATCACCAAATTTGTCAATTAGCTGTATTAAACGTTTGTATCAGGCCCGATCAAGGAACAGGATTTTTATAACTCTATCCATCAATAGATAATACTCGTTTCTGGTATTGCTCCTGGGCAGTGCTCCCAATTAAGGCTCCGAGGAGTATTGCGCATGCGTGAAAAGAAGTATCTCATTGGTAGAGAGAAGTTGGAAGAAGTTAATGATAAGCTATTCTCTTGAATCTCTATTTGTCACCAAAGGAAAGGTTCTGCTTGACGCAAGCGCACTAGTGCACCGGCCCATCGCATCGTTGGGAGCACTGCTGCTGAGCATAACTGAATATAATCAATTACATATAATTATAATTTATTATTATTATACTTGAAACGAAAATCAGTTTATTCAGTAAATAATATTTGAAATCATAATTATTTTACAAAAATTTGAAAGCTTATATTTTGTACATTTTTTTTCTCTTGTATTATTCCGTGAGATTGATACGAGTTGTTCAATTTTCATACCATTTAACTGGACTTATCATGACAGAAATGTAAAAAATTTTTACATATCTTAGTCCTCAAATGATATCTTTTATGAATGACTCCTTAAGACAACTAAAATTTCGGGCCTTTTTAATAACAACAAATTTACATAGACCCGATCGAAACTTTCATTTCATTTCGTTATTGTCAAAAAAAATTGTTTCTTACTAAACTTTGATCTGATATCTCTAGATTTGTCCGAAACCATATAATAACAGTAATTATATAGAATGAAAGGTTCAGTCAGCTAATAACAAATTCACACTAGTTTTTGGTTTATTATTTACAAAAACTTAAGTTTTAAAAACTTCATGATCCATGTTCGATTACTTACTGTTGGAAAATGTTATTTCAAATAAAATTTTTTCAAATATGTATAAATGATGAAAAAAAAATTTCTTTGTATCAATAAGTATATTATTCTTTAAACCTCAAGATTTAATTCTCATGCCTAAAATGTCATAAAAATGTTTCATTTAGGTAAAGAGTATAAATACTGAAGACACGATTTTTTTCAAGGTAAAAATTAATTTTTTGCTCACACAAATTAATTAAATCTAATATTTCAATGAAACTTCGTCAGAAAATATAGTATCCTTGTTGAAATCTTATATTAAAAAAAAATGAACATTTTTGGTCAGTTTTCCAGTTAATTAAGATTATCTACACAAAATCGTTATCTATTATAGGGTGTTTTACCCTATCATAATAAAAAAAAAGTAATGAGTATACCCTATTATTATATTAAATAAGTAAAACATTTAACTAACTCTTAATTGAATGGTGTTTCTTCAAATAAGTACTGAATTCAATTTTTCATTATAGAAATATTAAAATTACCTGCTAGCTCATTTGAAGTTGAAACTTCTTTTTGTTCACTTTTCATCTTTCCGTCAATGCAAGGATCAATTTTCTCTATAATTTGAATTGAAATTCTAAGTTTCGGAACTTATAAAATGAATAAAAAATGAAAAAAGTGTGAATAATTCCTCTTATGTATTTACCTCGATCTGAATCAAAATCAGAGTCTTCATCAGGAGCCTTTTTAGTGGCAACAGATTCCACATTCTCAGAATAATCTTCTAATTTTCTTTTCTTCGTAACAATAAGATACTTATCCATGCTTTCCACCTTTTCGTGTCTCCATACACATACACAAAATCGTGACACAGTGTGAGAGGATTATTAAGTTCGTGCAGGCTTGTCGATAGCTACCCAACCTCAAAATTGCTTAGCACATGGTGCGCGTTTGAAAAAAATTACATTCATGCTACATGTTTCGCGAAAATAGAAATGATCAGTGGTCGATATTGCAGTTATGGATTGTCGATAATATCAACGAACAATTTTATCATCATTTTTGTAAAGTTGCTTATTACCATTTGTAAGTCATTGTAGGGAAAAAAGGCAAAAAGAAATATTCACAAATAACTTCAAGAGTCTTAAAAAAGCTAAAATGCCATCAAATTTCGGTGTGTGGAAATCCACACATGGCGAAATTCGAGGTGTGGATGGCTCCACACGATCCACACGGTTCGCGCCGGCCCTGCAGCCCAGCAAGAAAAGAAAAAAGCGTACGAGAGAACATTAATCATCATAGGTCGTAGCGATGAGAAGAGTAATAGATTAGAAAGAGATTACAGGCACAAAAATAGGAAAGTTAAACGACTAGTCAAGGAAGGTAAAGATAAAATTAGAACAGCAGAAGAAAAGAAAATGCAAAACGATTTTGAATGAACTGTGAAACTATTATTTGAACAGATGGAGGAAAGTAAAAGTACAGAGTTTGTCAGCATGAGAAACAGCAACGGTTAAATGCTATATCATAAAGACGGGATGGTAGACGCTTTAAAAGACTCTTTTCAACAATTATTAGGAAGTGGAGATATAGGGCAACAGAACTGCGACATAGAACATAATTCATTGGAAAACCCCAGTTGAAAAAGTCTGTGTCACTGAGGTTAGAGATATAATTAAGAACTTAAAAAACTGTAAGACCCATATATTCGACCAATATCGTTCCGCAACCGCCCCATTCGCCTGATTTAGCTCCGTCTGACTTCTAGGTATTCCTGAATATCGGAAAAAATGGTTGGGGAAATCGTTTCGACTCGATTGGAGAGATACAAGCCGAATCGAAGGCTTTCAAGTCCATTCCGGAAATCGACTTCAACAACTGCTTCGAAGAATGGAAAACAAGTTGGCATTAGTGTATTGTATCAGGAGGGGATTACTTTGAAGAGCATGCTAGAAATTTGAAAGATTAATAAGCCGTTGGTGCTTTATTTAAAAAGTCGTACTGTTTTTTGATCACAGTAGTTTGTATATTTAGAGAAAATTGACAACTACGAGAATCTTACTTTTTATGTGAATTCAAAACTTGCATCCTCTAAATAATTTATCCAAATTCTAAAGAAGAGTATTTCCTCACCGAGACAAACAAACTGTCGCGGTACGGACGCGCAGAAAAATAAAAACAAGTTTTTTGTGAACTACCTCAGCACACATGTTATGTATTTTCTTGCAATATCATATATGCATACTTCCGCTTACTATCTGGATGAGAGTATAATTCTAATTAATTCACTATAGGTCTCAGTATCATCTCTCACTCAAATCCGAAAATAATAATTTTGACCTCAACTCAGAAGAACGCGGATATCTCCTAAGATGGAATCAGTCATAAGGGCCCTTTTCATGCGGACGTTAACTGCAATTACGTCTTTCGTGAACAAACAATAACTTGTATTTAACGCATTGTGTCAACAGTGAAAATATCAAAATGCGATTTTTTTGGACCATTCATTTTTTTAAGAACAAACTATTTCGCAGAGAAGAGGATTGCCAAGTGAATGTAACGTTTCAATTCCACTTCGGATTAAAAACAAAATTTTATTTCACTTTTACATTACTGTTCAAATTAAATTATTGCTGTAGGCGTTGACGGTTTTTGTGCCCTTCAAATAGATTTTTGTTAATTCATTTTTTTTTTCATTTATTGCCACGGACATATCTCATTTTCATTTATTGTCATTCAAAAAAGACTACGCAATTCACAATCACGATAGATATACTGTTCCGTCCGGTCTGCGTTCTTAATAGTGCTCCCGTCGGCATCAATTTTTAACACGTGTACCCTTGCTTCAGATGATAATTTATACAATGCATGAAAAATGTTCAGAGAGTCCAAAATTCCAATTATTTCACCAGTTGATCTATATGATACTGCAGGAAGACATTCGTCTGCTCGTATATGGCGAAAGGGTCCACGAGCACGTAATCTGATTCGAAACTCAGGATTGGGAGGAAACTGTATGTTTTGCACATTTAATGGCTCATTCCCAACAGGTCTAAGTCCTCGTATCCTGAAATTTTCATTTTTGATAAGAACGCAAGGTCTGGCTGGAGAAGGAGGCATGTCCACAGAATTAGAACCAGCTCTGTCAGGAGAAGGAGATCGAGATCTAGATCGAGATCTAGATCGAGATGCAGAGTTAGAAGAAGAAGATGGAGATATTGTTAATCCAGAAGTATGTGCGTCAGCAGGTACATTTTCGCTGGACTGCGAACTTAATTCTGTAAGAGAAAATAAAAATAGATGATTTTAATACTTAATATATATGTCAGGGCCTGAAATCTTGCCTTGTCAGACAAACTTTCTGTAGCACGGATTTTAAAGTGTGTTTTCGGAACTCATTAAGTATGCAACGGAAATTTAACTTAAATTTCTAAACAAAATTCTCATAAAAAATCCAACTGCTCTTGGCAGAAAGTTTATTCTATCTGATGAAAAATTCGACAATTTTGTTTTATAGTCATCCTTTTTGTTCGTAATTTCCACTGTTTTTGTGAAAATTTATATTTTTGGGTTGAAAATCAACTATTTTGATAGAAAATTTAACTATTTGGTTGAAAATTTTGATTTTTGTTGAAAATTGATATTTTCGAGTTGGAAATAAGTTTCTTGGTTATAAATTGAATCCGTCTTAAGATTATTGTATTTCTGGATTTAAAATGTATCGCTGTTGGTAGAAATTTAATCTTTTTAGTTGAATTCAACTCTGCGAATTAAAATCAAAACCTTTTTTTTTCAGTCAATGATCAAGTATTACATTTCCGTTAAGAATTCATGTCTTTCATTGGAAATTCAACTGTCGGGTCCAAAGTTTAACTACTTTGTTAAAAGGTAATTTTTTGGGTTCAAGATTTATCTCTTCGGTCGAAAGAATTGAACTACTTTGTTGAAAATTCTTCCTTTTTTTGCTCTAAATTAATCTTTTTTTGTTAAAAATTCAGCTGCTTGATTTAAAATTCGTCTTGTTGGTTGCAAGTTCAACTAGTTGGTTGATCATTCATCTCTTTTGTGAAAAACACAGTTTCTTGGTTGGTGATTTATCATTTTAGGTGAAAATTCATCTCATTGTTTCAAAATTTATTCTGTTCTGTTGATAATTCGTTTTTTCGTTGTTGAAAAAAACTCTTTTACCTCAAAATTTAATTATTTCATTAGTGATTTAAAATCTATCTTTCTTTGTTAGAAATTCATCTGTTTTTTCGAAAATTCTTAAATTTTGGTAGAAACGTAATCTTCTCGGTTGAAAATTATTCTTTTTGGTTGAAATATCTGCTGTTTGGATAAAAAAGTACATAATTTGTTGAAAAATTATTCTAGGCGAAAATTTGTCTCTGAATGAAAACTAAACTATTTTCTTGAAAATTTCTTGTTCTTTTTTCGCTGAAACGCAATTTTCCTAACTAAAAATTTAGCTATTCCATTTATTATTAAGTTCATGTACTTTGGTGAAAATTCATCTTTTGTGGGAAAAAATTAATTTTCCCTTTCCAAAATTCATCTCTTTGGTTCAATATTCAACTAGCTTGTTAAAATTTCATCTATTTTTTTAAGAAATCAGTTTCGTGGTTAATGATGTATCATCTTTGGCGAAAATTCATATCTAGGGTAGAAAGTGTAACGGCTTTGTTAAAAATTCGTTTTTTTCATGGAATCTAATTTCTAATGGGAGACTTAATTATTCCATTTTATAAATAATATGATGTTAATTCTTTTTTGCCTACTAGTCTGAAAACAATATTTGTTCATATAGATTTTTATTTCTAAGTTGTGAAAAAATGACTCTGTAGTTCTTCTGGGATCCAAACACAGGTCTTTCGTAATTTAGTGGGTAAGGGCATCAGACTGGCAATCTAAAAGACCTGGGTTTGGATCCCAGCGATAGACGAAAACGAATTAATATCAAATTATTTACGACATTTATCTGTTCAAAACTATGAAACGAAAAATTACTTTTTTCACCTGAAAACATAACTATTTCGTTTTTGATTATACTTTTTTCGTGTTTAGTTGAAAATTTAACTGTTTGGTTAAAAAGTTGTATCTTTGGTAGAAAATTAATCTTCTTGGTTGAAAATTCAACTGATTTGTTCAAAATTCACTTTTTTATTTCCGATTTATCATTTTAGTTGTCAATTCGTTACGACCGATCAAAAATTCAGCTATATTCTTGTAGTTTTTTAGGTTGAAAGTTAATTTTCTCAACTTTTTTCTTAATTTTTTAAAAAAGAATCTGAAAGATTTCAAGACAAATTTTTTATGATTTAAAAAAAATGGTATGAAAAATTCAAATCATTTTGAAAGATTCCTGAAATTTTTTTGCAGAATTTTTTGAAGATTTTAATGAATTTTCAAGTCAGTACAAAAGATATTCAGGACTCTTGAGAGTTGTTAAGAGATTGAAAACATTTTCAAACTTCAAAAGATTTCCAAAAACTTATAAAATATTTTTCAACAATTTTTTTCTCCCCAAAAATTGGAGGAAGTCCTACAAAATAAAAGAATATTCCAGGATTTTTTTAAAGTATCTGAAATCGTCAATTCTTTACAGTTTTATCAAGAAACTTGGGAAAATTTTATTTATCTAAGCTTAAAAACAAACTGATAGTATTTACTTCTTTGTATTTAACCTCGTTTTCATGGAATGTAGAATGCCTAAAATATAATTTTAGCTCGAATTTAAGTGTTCGAAAGTTTGTCAAAAATAGATTCAAATATTCAAAATATAACGAATAAACAGAATGATGCAATTTTCGAAAGCAGATGGCTATACTATTCAGATAGGAAATACAATATCAGATAAGGATTTATCTAAACATTCACATAAGAGATAAAACTCCCCGTAATTGTCAAGATAACATATACAAATTTAGATCTCCGTTTCTCTAAAAGAAAAAACTCCGAGTAAATGTCAATACGAATTTGAAATATATTGATGAAATATAATAATTTTGAAGAGTCTCATCCGATACCTTTTATGATAGTGTGAAGGTATGGACAATTTTTATTTTGTCGGTAGTTTGTCTTCTGTCAAATCGAAGCCGGGTGATGGAGATTAAACAGAGATTGCGTAAATGGAAACAATTTTCTTATCATTACTCAATGTTTAAAGAAGTCGGTTTACACACGTAATATGAGAATTTTCTAGATTTGAAACATTCTGGCAATTTCACAAGTGTCGCTAGTCGAATTAAATTTGGACACGTCAACTGCTACGTCAGTCCGTATTTCACAACACAAATAACTTACACATAGATATCATTCACACATTGAGCAAAAATGTTGAGTTAGTATAGGTTATATTCCTTTTATTTCCTGTGAAATCTAATTCAAATCATGTATTATAGGTTGATAATTTTATGAAGCTATGATATATTTTCATTATTTATTTGTATTTGTAGAGAGTTTAGACATATTGCGGATTACGGAGATGCGTTATTTTCTGCAGATTCAAAATATCAACTGAAATAGGAATTAAATATGACAAATTGCTATTTATGAATAATTCTCAAATGTACTTGAAATTATAGATGTAATGTATTATTAAATTCACCAATAGAATTGAAGATGACGACCCAGATGAAGAACAAAGTATAAACGATCTTCATATTTTCCAAGTGGAGGAAAACTGGTTACTGGTATAAATGAAGAATTTTGTTAACAGTGTAACTATTGGAAATTCTGGTGCTGTATGTAAAAGAGCATATACACTATATTCGTTATCTATTCGATTATAGGCCACAAGCTTGTCCTTCTGAGATATTTATATTTCATAAAACAGTTTAAAGGAAAAAAATTAATTAGTAAATTCGTTTCGAAATTGTTTGTCTTCTTTCACGTTCAAGATAAGTGACGGAGAACAAACAGAGATTGGGTAGGTGGCAATAATTTTGTTTCAAACAACTGCATGCTAATTAAGGTTTCTTGTTCAAAATGTAGGTTTCCTTTTTTTCTTCTTACATTTTCTACGAATCTCTTCATCCAAACCATTGTCGTAAGATTCTCTGATTGATTGAAAAAGAGAGATAGTCTTTATTCGCATTCCATAGAATTCCAGAAATTCATTGTTAATTTTCTTTCCCGTTGACGCCAATGAGCATATCTTGCGGTATAGGATGGTCAGGTATAGTTTCCAGAACTTTCTTAGAATTACTCATGAAATTTCGAACTTCAAACCCTGCTTCACTATGTAAGAAAATTATGTCCTTAACAATTTTTATAGCTTCTTCTTCCATATAATTCATCCATATAATTATTGGAGATGATGGCTTTTGCTGCTTCTGGAAACTTCTTTTCATATTGTTTTGCGTTGTAAATCTTTACAAAATGAGCCAACAATCGAAACGAAGCTGTTCCAAATAACATTGCTCTTGTGCGGTATATTTTAAATGTTTCGTGTGTTTTGAATTTTCGCCAAAGGAAACATAAAGTGTAGGTACCCTTTTCAGCAATTTGAACACTATTGAGCATCTCTCGATAATCAGCGGTGAAGGTTATTTTGTGTTCAACAAATTTTGATGTGGTAGGAACCATATTTTCCGGCGACCTAATAATTATTTAGGGTGAACAGGTACTCCGTAGTCTTTCTCAAATATCTTCTCAATCAAGGAGCAATAGCCATCTCTAAATTGTTTGTTTCTTAACAATTTTTTCTCCAAACATACCAATCCATGGATGGCCATCCTGACAGATTTAAGTCATCCGATTTCGATAGTAGCCGAATTTGATCAGTTTCACCTCAGAATGCTTTTTTCCATTTGTCAGTGACCACATTGGTCCATATATGACCCATCCGAAATTGGTTTCAGAAGAAATTGGTGCATCTTCCTTAGCCTGAATTATTTGTCGAGGAAGAATTAAGTAATCATTTTTTTGGCCCATCACAATCATTGGCTTTCCACTTTTGATTACTGATAAATCAACAAAATCCTGCATAGTTCTCACTTTCTTGAGGTTGCAGAATTTCTTTCCATTTGCGCTTGCAATATCAGTGGTCATAATTCCAGAATCTTCTTTGAAGCGATACATTCCTCCCTTTCATTAACAGCACACCAGAGAATTTAGGCCTTTTAATCCACGCAGTTTAAGAGAAATCATATTGAGGATCGTCGAATCCATTGATTGTTATGTGAACGTTAATATTTCATTTTCTACATGCAATGTATTCTTCTTGTGAAGCATTGTATGATGAAATCCTGAACAGTTTTCAATCCCACATACTTTTCTCTTCTGAAATTTGTCTTCATGTTTTAGAAGGCAAAGAAAACGTTTGCTTTTTCTATCATTTTTCAGCTTTGTTTAATGTCTGCTCTTTTAAATGTTGAACATAATTCTAGAGAATGACTTCCTTCATTGCAAATTTTGCAGGACCTTGAGTCGTCGATTTTCGCCCCTTATCTGATTTACTAGGATTGATAGACTTAAGACACTTCGCTAATAGTAACTTGGAACTCTGTAGCACTTGCAGTAACTTTTGAAAAAATGTCTGCCGCTTTCTCAGTCAATTCAGTGAAATTATTCAATGATGCGAAACGAACATTTATATTTTTATCTATAAAGTGACATCTTATTGGGTTACGACATGTAGTGGTAATGTATTTAGGAGAATCGAGAGTACATTTTTTTGCTGATAAATTCACTGTCAATATTTTCTACTGCCAATGGAATATTTTTCACATTATAATTGTATTCTTCAAAGATTTTTTAAATCCTTGACTATTGGAATTTTCTAAGCTGTTTTTATTATTCCATGAACAACAGCATCTGGCTTTCCACAAAATTTGTCGAGAATATCCAAAATTACCTCTGGATCTTTGCTGTTACAATTTTTTTACATTTTTCGTCGCACTTCACCAGACAAGCTTCTATTGAGCCACATAAAATTTTCAGTCTAAGAGAGTCCACACATTTTTTTAGACTTTTTATATTGTGACAAAAAAGCTGGCTATTGCAAAAACACCAATATTTACAAGATCATTTTCCATTGTTTGACATGCGAGCATTCGACTTAAGTCCTGAGATAAATTTTGTACCTCTTTTCCAATGCTTTGATTCTGTTCTGGATTTGTTAGGCGACTTTATAGCCATTTCTCGACAATCGTATTTAAAAAAATTGGAAACTTGATTCGCTATATCCGCTTCTGCTTTTCCCTGATCCTTTCTGTACATCTGCTTGTCGCCTAGCTACTTTTTGTTGTCTGGTCATTAAATTTTGTTGACTCTCTAGCCGCGTTTCCCTGATAGCAAGTCGCTATCGTTTCAAACTCAAATCTTCTTCTTCTTCTGAAACAACGCTGGCAGGTGTATTCCCATTTTTTTTCAGCAGTTTAATTTCCATTTGTAGTCGAAGAATTTCCTCCTTTAAAATAAGCACCTCTTCTTGCTTAGCAGCCCCTAAATTTACTTTGAAGAATTCGAAAATATCTAGTAAACAATCTTTGTTTACTAGTGACTAGATGCTTCGAAAGCGAATTGAGTACTCTTTATCTCCTTCTTTAAATGGTAGTGCAACGAACTTGCGTATATTTCTTCTTACGAAATGTCTTCTCGCTGTAATTCCATAGAAAATAATATTTATCTCTTCCCGGATTTCTGTGGGTATGTCTTCCAGAATTATTTTCCCCAGACCTCCACATCCTTGAATGATTGTCTCAATTTCATTTCGTGAGGCAGAACATTTTCTGTTTTATTTTGTAGACTTCACTCCAAAGCAGCTTTTTGACGTATTTCCGCACCACTCGGATAATTATTCAGCTGAAAGGACCACTTAATTTAATTAATGTAGCTGGCACAATTTTTATATGCATCAATAGAATTCAATACGACTACCAAGGTGAAGACAAGACAATGAGCAATCTTCATTTTTTCTAAGTAGAGAAAAATTGATTAATTTAACAGCGCAACTAATTAATATTCTGGTGCTTTATTAATATATGAGTATACTTACATTACTCGTTATCTTAAGAAATAGGAGTTTAATTTGTCCTTCCAGAATTCAATAAACTCCTTGGATAGATAAATGCCCAACCAAAGTTACAAGTTTTGATGCTCGTGACTTCGAAATACTAAAAACGATAAAAAGCGACCAAATCTTCAATCTTTCTGGAAGAAAAAGCTTTGAATTTCGTGGGTGCCAATAAAGTTCCATGAAATTTTGTTTATTTCTTTGATTTGATTTATTTATTATTGATAGTCCAATAGTTACATGTAACCTACAATATAGTTGTATCATATAAAAGTTTTAATTACATAACATACATTATGGAATACATTACTAGCCTATTAATGGAATATTAATGAAATTCCTGAAAAATCCCTAAAAATCATATAAAATACAAAATAAAATTGTGAAATACGATGAAAACATTTCAAATTCCGGAAAATCCTCACAGAAATTCTTAGTTGAAAGTAAGTCACCACAAAAGCTAGTAGCAATTACGGTTTTTGTGAATGAACGAATCTAGACTTTTTGCTATCACTTGGACCCAGGGCATTGATTTGTGACTGATAAGCACTTTGTAAAGCCGAAATCAATGGAAATATAAAAAATGAAATTTTTTTGGACAAACCATTTTTTAGAGAAGGAACCATTTCACAGAAAAGAAGGATTGCCAAGTACTTGTAACGTTTTAATCTAACTTCGGATTAAGAAGAAAATTTTACTTTAGTTTTACATTATTTTTCAAATTACATTAATGCTGTGTGGATTGACGGTTGCCTTACACTTTGAATAAATTGCCGTTCATTCGAAGTTTCATACTGTACACTGTGCTCTGTTCAATCACATGACTGTACGCAATTCACAGTCAAGGAAAATTAAGCGTTCTTGCTTGCCTATGGACCTAAGCTTGCTCTTGATGGGATGCATTTCTAATATTTTCACCCTGAGAGGTTCTGCAGCTAATTGATAAATTCCATGAAAAATATTGTGATCGTCCAAAATTCCAATGATTTCACCAGTGGACCTAATTGATACAGCAGGAAGATATTCGTTTGGTTCTATAGGACGAAATGGTCCAAAAGCGCGTTGTCTAATAAGAAACTGACGATTGGGAGGAAAAAGGATCTTCTGTACATTCAGTGGCTCGTGCGAAATAAGTTCATCTACACGAGCACTCACAATTTTAGCAAGAACACAAGGACGGACAGGTGAAGATGGATGTTCAATAGTAGAAGATCGAGAACTGGCAGGAGAATGGGGCTGGTTGACAGAATGAGATCCAGCTCTGTCGGGAGAAGGGCTTCGAGATAAAGTGGCAGAAGAAGGAGATGGAGATCTTGTCAATCCAGAAATATGTGCATTAGCAGGTACATTTTCGCTCGACTGTGAACTTAGGTCTGTAAGAGGAAATAGAAATGGATTAATTTTAATCAACAACTGTGCAACGGAAAATTGAATTCATTTTCTAAACAAACATTCTTATAAAAAAATCCAACAGTTTTTGGAATAAAGTTACTTCTCTTTGATTGAAAACTTGTAATTCAACTATTTTGGTAGAAAGTTGAACTATTTGGTCGAAAACAACATTCTGTGTTATTTTTCGTTGATTCTCCTTTCCAGCATGAAACTGTTATGTAGCGGTAATTGAGTGATGCTTATTGCATTGAAATTGAAGTGGAATTTTAGGCAAGTTGATGGAAGGAGTGTGCTAGAGGTTTTTGTAAATGAGGGATTTTATGCTGAAAGCAATTGAAGTGAAGAGCTGTTGGCTGAGAGGTTTGTTTGGCATGAGCAGCAGGGTGGGGAATGAGGTGCAGTCGAGTAACAACGAAAGGGCGGGACAGGCATGGAGAAGCACGGAAGAAGGGAGGGTAATCTGGTGAGGTAGCACCGTGGAGACGGAATTTAGGCAAGTTATAAAAGGCGATTCGCACAGGAGTAACTACAAATAGGTTTGATGAATAATGGGAACAGCGATTGCAAAGGAGAAAGTGACTCAGAGAAGGAAGTGTTCTGTACGCCAAAAAGTGAGGAAGGGAGAGATTGAGGACAGAGAATTTTGACTCAATCGAACCGCTCATAAAAAGGAAAACGGATAGAACGGAGAGAGAAAGTAGTGAAGATATGGTAGAAGTAAGATTCACACTTGAAGGTCCGAAAATGTTCAGAACATCACCGGGAACAGATCAAAATGGAGCGAGGGAGAATTACAAGGAGAAAAAGGAAGACAAAGTTGAACACAGGGCCGATAGAAGTTGAAAAGTTAAGTAGGATAGTAAAAATGGAAAGAAAAGGAAAGAAAGAGATGAAAGAAAAATAAATATATAATAAAGAGTCTAAGATTAGAGGGGAGATAACTTACGGAAGGAGTGGAAGATGTGCTTAGAATGATAGATGCTGAGGTAGACATAGAGGAAGTGCAAAGTGTCTGATAGAAAACGCGAAGGGGATAGAAAATGGTACTAGGAAAACTAAGGAAATGGGAACATAAGAGGAAAGCAATGACAAAGAAGAGGGCGTCATATGAAAGCTCCGAAAAAAGAGCATGAATCAACATGATTAAAAAGGAATATGTAGTATAAGTTAAGGAAAATTGCAGAAGAGGAAAGAAGTAAGGAAAAAAGGACGTGGGTTGAGTTGGCAGAATACTGATAGAAGATGTATGGTGGGATTGGAGCGTATAAGGAGAAGAAATATTAAAAAATGAGGAGACAGGAAACTAAAAGAGACAGGAACGGGAGATAGAGAAAAACTGAAAATAGAAAGAAACAGAAAGAGGCGAGAAACGAAAGAAGAGAAGAGTAGAGGATATGTAACTGGGATATAGAAGACTCGAAGAGAAAGGATAGGGAGTTTATGAGAAATTTGGAACAATATTAAGTAGTATTAATAATAGAGACGTGGCTGGATGAAAGGGGATGGGAAAGTGTAAGGGGAAAGAGCAAATATGAGAGGAGAGTAGTGGAAGATAGCGGAGTTGTATGTAAACAGTGATATGCAGAATAAATCAGAGAACATAAAAGAACTGATGGAAGAATATAAGGAACTGTGTTATCTGAGATGTTTTGAGCATTACTGAAATTAATTAGTCACTGGAATATTCTCAATGAAATACTTTTTCGAATGAGATTTTGCAAATAATTAGGGACACTTTTTTAACTCTATTTTTTATAACTTATTTCCTAAAAACTCGGATAGAGTTTATGAAGAAATAGAAATTGGGACACAGGATAAGAATTCAATCGTACGAATCATCATTTGCGAAAAGCTTAAAATGTAATGAAAGTTATAGATATATTATAGTAATTATAATATTCACCAATATAATTGAAGGTCACAACTAAGGTGAAGACCAGCCTAGGAATGATCTTCATTTCTTCCAAGTAGAGGAAAATTAATTAATTTAACATTGCAACTAATGAATATCCTGGTGTTTCATTAATATATATGTATACATACACCTCTCGTTATCTTAAAGAATAGAGGCGTCATACTTGCCATTCTGGGATATTCGTATTTCTGAAGGCCAAGTATATATGAATTGCGAGAAATCAGATAAAATTTAATTTTAGCGGACAGGCTTTCATTTAAAATGCCAGAATTCACTTGAAATATTCTAAAATTTATAGAACAGCTAGAAGCTGAATTAAAATGATTAGATTTTAATCTAGTTTTATACTTCAATTTCTAGAAGTCAATATAAACTTTTTATTTCAGTTTTAATTTTCTGGATTTATATTTTAATTTGCCAATTTAAAAATTATTTTCAAAGTCTCTGTTTCATACAAAAGCACTTTGAATTTCATTGGCACTCCTTCTACATTCCAGTAAATCGGGCAAGGTTTTAATCCGATCTTTTAGAATTCAGTAAAATCCTTGGCCGGATGAATGCCTTCTAAAATGCCAAAAGAAAACCCGTCAAATTCCGTGAATTTACATGAAATCATATGCAATTTCCTTTACTTTATTTTTCCTTTTTCTATTTTTTTTTCTTTAAGATGGAAATTTAATTTCTCATTGAATTGATTTATTTATTAGTGATAGCCCATTAGTAGCATGTAACCAATAATAGGGTTACATCGTACAAAAGTTATTGCTTATTATAATAGTTAATATTTGTAGAATTAATTAATTATTCAATTTTAAATTAAATTAATATGCATGCAGATCACAAGAGGTTTAATCATACCACATATATTATGGTATATATCACTAGCCTTACGTTAACGGCCTACTAATGAAATTCCTTGAAGTCCCTAAAAATCCTATTACATGCAAAATACAATTGTGAAGTCCAATGAAATCATTTGAATTTAAAAAAAATGTAAATGATCGGAAACACTTTTTTTTTTAAATCCGGAAAAAGAGTTGTAATTACTTATGAGTCTTGAATGGCTAATAGGGTCACCCTTGTTTTTTTAAATCATATTTTTTAGTTCTCAACCTCTAGTTTTGTTCAAATTCCAAAAAAATTGATTTTCAAATTTGAGAGATCGGTTGAAGACCATGAAGTTTACCATTGATTTAACATGAAAAAACGCAACTTCTTGCATGTTTATTTGACTTATACATCTTTTTCGATTAACTTTTATGTTGATACTGTGATGTTTGCATTCTCTGAGAGGATGGTCAATTTTTTAATGAACGCTGGTCGATTATTGTCGGCAGTTTACCTTGCTATAGCTGTTTTAACAATTATTTTAATTGAATATTTATAAATTCTAATAATGCATTTGAAAGTAAAAATGTAATATTAATTTGTCTGTATTTTCTAGAAATGAACACTCGGAAGCAAACTACTCATCGACTTCATCAACCACTTCATTTCGCTCAAAAGTTTCTGATGCAAATGGGAATGATAACTATCCGATAGATAAACCTAGTTCGAAGGTTCGATTTCACTCGAGAGCTGTTGAGGACCATATAACTGGTCAAGTACTGATCGACTGTGATTGGAGGGAGATTAAAAAAGAAAATGAGCGGCTACAAAAAGAATTAAATACGGCGGAAGCAACTTTAAATAAATGCTTTCCTGCAGAGCAGATTAAGGCGTCACAGACTAATAAAAAACTTACATGGAGCAATGCATCTATATCTAATGCTCTCAAAATGCGTTTTGCTCTTGGTTACCATGGATACAATTATTTAAGAGTGAAGTGTAATTATCCCTTGCCGCACAACACTTCTTTAAATCGACGAATTAAAGGTATTGCAATTGATTACGGAATATTGCACGCATTGGTAGGAACTCTAAAATGTAAAATTGATGGATTACATCCGAGCGGTAAAGATTGTATTGTATCTGTAGATGAATTTAAAATTAGTGCCAAATTGAGTTATGATAAAAGTGAAATAAAATTGTAGGAAAAATCACATTACCACCAGGTAAAGTTGGTGAAGGTTACGGTTACAATAGCTTTAGTAAGAGGTATTTCTCTAACTTGGGAACAAGCTGTAGCAGCCAATGTCACAGGATCGAGTACGGTTGGTCGTGATTTGCAAAATTTTCTTCTCGATGATATAACTAATTTGACTGAAGTAGGTTTGAATGTGAAAGCAATTGTTTCAGACCTGGGACCTAGTAACTGAGTCATGTGAACTTCGTTGGGAGTAGGCGTTTCGCAAAAAAGTCATGTTACTTCATTTTCTCATAACGGTAAGCTAATTAACGTTCTTGCTGATCCATGCAATTTGGCAAAAAATTTAAAGCAAGCAACGCAGACACATTTGATTATTTCGTCACTGGATATTCAAACTTCACAGCGTCTGCCAACTAACGTTGTCGATGGTAGTTTCGTTGCCCAGTTATGGAAGTTTGAAATAGAGGCACAATCAGGCTTAAGTTTTGTGCATTACCTTGATTATATCGATGTTCATCCAACAAACTTCTTCAAAATGAATGTAGGTTCTTCTATAACATTTTTTGATATGAAAACAGCTGCGGCTTTAGAAACGGCAGTACGATTAAAGTTCCTACCTGAGCCAGCTTTACCTACTGCTTGGTTTATTCGATGGTTTCATGAATGGATTACATTATGTACATCCCGTATTAGAAAAACTTCAATAACAGCCAGAAATAGAGCAAAAAAGTAGAGTTTGTACAAAGTTTCATTGGAACTGTTCAAAACGTGAAAATTGGACAAGGTGGTTGGAGGCCCCTCAACACCGGGTTCATAATGGCATCCACCTCAATAATAAATTTATCAGAGTATGTTTTTCAACAAAAGTACGATTTTTTTTACTAGTTGTTGGACAAACGATGCCATCGAAAATTTGTTTTCTCAAATTAGAAGGAAGGCTGGTCAAATGCCAGATGCACTCGAGGTGCGCTAAGCTTTAAAAGTTATTGTTTTGTCACAGTATATTGGCAATGTCAATAACTCCAGTTACGCAAATGATTCTGATCATATCCATCTGGATAACATCATAGATTGTTACAATAGGTACAAAGAATCAGAGAGCCGAGGTGAGGCTAGTTTTGAATCAGTCAATGACAATTTGCAAATAAGCAATGTTTTCGCAGAATCAACTCAGACTTGTCAGTTTACTCAACTTGACGCAGCCATTCTATATTATATTGCTGGAAGTACCGTGGACGCAATTTTGAAATTAAGTGTCTGCAAGAACTGCAAACAATTTTTGACCGATCAAAATGCAAACGATATTCCACAAGAAATCCGATGTTTTTCCGATTATGCTAATATGGGAGGTTTGAAATTTGTCGGTTGCACAATTTATAATTTCATTGTTCAGTGCGAATTGTTGTTGATGGCTCAGAAGTAATCGCTTCTAATAGAAACGGAAGATTGAGTTCAATAGAATTTTTCAGAGTTTAAGGAGTTTAAGTTCGGTGGAGTTGTATGTGACCGTGATATGCAGGAGAAATCAGAGAACATAAAAGAACTGATGGAAGAAAATAAGGAATTGTGTTATCTTTTTGAACTCTGTTTTTTATAACTCATTTCGTAACAACTCGAATAGAGTTTAGGAGAAAATAGAAACTGGGATACAGGATGAGAATTCAACAGTATGAATTATCATTTGCGAAAAGCTTAATATGTATATAAATTCTGGTGCTTCATTAATATATAAGAGTACATACACCTCTGGTTATCTTAAAGAATAAAGGCGTCATACTTGGCCTTCTGGGATACTTGTATTTCTGAAGGCCAAGTATATATGAATTGCGATAAATCAGATAAAAATTTAGTTTTAGCGGACACACTTCCATTCGAAATGCCAAAATTTACTCAAAATATTCTAAAATTTATTTAGAACAGCTAGAAGCTGAATTCTGGCGAGAACACAAGGTCTGGCAGAAGAAAAAGGCCTGGCAATAGAAGATCGAGATCTGACAGGTGAATCAGGCTTTTTAAGAGAATAAAATCTAGGTGTCACCGAAGAAGGAGGTGGAGATAGAGTTATAGTGGTAGAAGCAGCTGAAAATCTTGTCCATGCACGAATACGTGGGCCTAAAATGTTGCGTAGTATGACGAACATTCTGTAGTCCGGATTAAAAAATTTGTTGTCTAAAGTCAACAAGTGTGCAACAAAAAATTCTCATAAGAAAATCCAACTGTTTTTGGCAACAAGATAATTCTTTTTGGTTGAAAATTCGTGAATTTCGTTTATTTCATCCGTCTTACATTGTCGTCTGAGAAATTATTAGAATTGTCAGAAATTTGACACCACTTTTTTTTAACGGATCTTGAAATTTTGAAACTCCCTGCAGAGGGAAATCAAGGTTGGGTGATGCCGTCTTTGGAACACTTTTTTTATGTCCTAAAAGAAAGAACGAGTTGGTTAACCAGCATTTTTTGCCCAACGGTTATGGTTTTATCCATGGAAAATGCTATCCGAAAAAGAATATTCTATTTTGACGCCAAATGACGACATATGCGTAAAAAAAGCGTGTAAGAAGAATTAAAGCACTTCAAAATAGCTACAATTTTTACATTTACCATTTTTTGAAAGGACTTGTTTTTATGTTTTTTCACATCGAAATGGAATGAGTGGAAAATTCTAATTTTGAGACAAACGACGACAGATAAGTGAAGAAGTTTGGGAGAAGAAGTGCCGCTTTTAAAAAGATCTTAATTTTTTTCAACCATTTTTCGATAAGACCTGATACTTTGGTTTTATTTTTCGAAAATACTATGAAAAAAAATCGAAAATTCACATTTTGAGCCAAACGACGCAAAATATGGGAAAAAAGTCTCAGTAAGTAATGATAGCTTTTTAAAACTCATACAAAAATTTGTTTCTACGTGCCCTAAGCGCGCTCAAACTTGCGAGCGGAGGAAGCCACTTTTTTGTAAAAAATTTGGTTTCTTGAATCAATAATTATAATTTTAGGTAAAAATTCATATCTTTGGTGGAGAATCTGTCTTGTTGAAAATTCTTTTTTTTTTTTTAAATTAAGTTTCATCCGAAAACATAGCTATTCCGATTTTAATTCAAAATTTCTCGTTTTTAGTTGGGAATGCAACTGTTTTGTAAAAACTGGTTTTTGACTTGAAACTTAACAAATTCATTATTGCTTGAAGACTCATCTTGTTTAGTTAATAATTTAATTATTTTTGAGAAAATTAAACTATTTGGTTGGAGCTTCATGTACTTTGGTAAAAATCCATCTTTTTTGGTGAAAATTTAATCTCCGTTGTTGAAAATCCATCTTTTTGGTTGAAAATTCAACTATTTGGTTGAAAAATCATCTATTTGACTGAAAATTCAGTTCTTCGGTTAAAAATTTCTAATTTTGAGTGGAAACTAATTTCTTTGGTGCAAAATTTAACTTTTCTATTGCACTGAACTCTCATCACAAAACTACACATTTCGAGCCGTTAAGCGGCTTCCTATCTTCATTCGTTCTCAAGATAAAGTATTTCTAAATAAATCTCTGTAAAAGGTAAATTATTGAATATTTCAGAAATTAAAAAAAATTTCGTTGAAGAATGTTCAAATAATATTTGTGATTTTTTTCACATGTTTCCTAATTTCTTCCTGTTTCTGGGAACGTGTACGATTGGAAGCTTGATAAAGAAGGCCGAAAACCCCGTTTTTGGGGATGTTTTGCCCTCTAACTATTGAAAAACATTTTTTAGGATAAAAGTGACCATATCCTTAAATTCGGAAGACTTTAGGCTTTCAGGTGCTTTTTATTAGACAATCCAGAGATTTTTTCGTGCGAGGTGCAGTCAAAAGAAGTTAGGGGCCTCAACATTTGCCCCGACTTTAGGCTTCCTCAAATATTGTCGAACTAAAGAGTAACAACCCTAAATAAAGCTATCCATACAAGAGACACTTCCACGAAGGTTGAATGAAAGAGAACAACCAGAAGTGAAACTAGCCCTGCGTAATACGTGGTTGAATTAGTTTGCAAAATCAATAAATAAGATGATATGGGAGTTCAACCCATCATCACTTTTGTAAAAAGAATCAAAGCACAGTGCACAAATTCATGAGTTTTATTAGACTGGATAATTGCAGAAAAAATCCAAGGAGAAGCGGCAAAATCAATTCGTTTTTTATCAATCAAATATTATAATGATCTTCTTGAAGCTCTCAAAACTAATTTTGGAAATACAGGATCACTAGAAACCCATCACAACATACTCTCACAAGTAATCCAAGCAGCTGGGGGAAGTAGGCAGAATTTCAACACAAGACTTAACCAGAGAATGCACGAACTGTTGTAAGATGCACAATCAAAAAGTCCTTTAACACATGAGCGAGAAATTGGCATATAAAATAAAGAGTGAACAATTCTCTAAAAAAATATCATGAATTTGAGAGACGAACTAGCAGACCGTGTTTTAAATAAAAATCCCAGCGATGTTAGAGAAACAGAGCAAATGACAAACCAATCAGAAGTCTGGTTACCTGGAAGAAGTAAAATTAGCCAATCAAAAAATACGATTAAATCCCAATAACATATCCGCAAAAACCTCAGTAAAAATCCTTCTGAAACTCTTTGCACCCAATTTACTAAAAAATACCCTTTACTAAACAGTCTTCCAAACTGCAGCATACATTTGCATACAGTCATCATGCAGGCACTACAAAGTACCGCGACACACTGAAAACCAACGTTTCTCTGAACAGAAAATTTTTCACACGGAAGCCTTGGGAGGCCGAACCCCTGATCGTATAACTTATCTCCAAGAAGAAACGGTGGAAGAAGATATCCGCTAAATGGAAACGTAATCGGAGACAGACTATCAGCAATACGCGGAAGACTGAATTCCATCAGAGGACAGTTGCACGTGCCTTAGACAAGTTGACTTGTTAGTTAATAGTGGCGCATCAATAAATCTGATAAATAGAAATTTCAACAACAAAAACCACCAGAGAATTCCCTCAAAGAGTTTTAATGAGCACCAGATAAACAGAGTCACCAATTTTAAGTTTCAGGGGTAAGAACATGTCTTTGTAATTGAACCAGAAAAATTTCCAGTACCCGTGGAAGGTATCATCGAAATACTATTCCTGTACCCTTATTCCAGAGAATACTATAACAATCATAAACGGGGAAACAATTCAAAAGTAAAGGAACATTTTGATAGAAACATATTCCATACTTTGCAAATTCCATTTATGGTATTGACTCACAAGTCATGAGTTGAAGCCGAGTAAAGGAGATTGAACTGAGGTTGCGTAAATTGTAACATTTTTTTATGATTACTCAATGTTTGAAGAAGTCAATTTATACAAGTAATATGATGACTTTTCAGATTTTAAACATTTTTTTAATGTCACAAGTGTAGGCAATCGAATAAAATTTGGACACGTCAACTGCCACGTCTCTCCATATTTCACAATACAAATAATTCTCATATAGATATTATTCACACATGGAGTGAAGATTTATAACTAATGCTGGGTAAATTTCTCATATTTCCCTGAAAATATAATAGAGACCATATCTAATAGATTGATAATTTCATGCAGCTATGAAATATTTTACATCGATTTATATATGTGCATGTAAAATACAGTCGAGGCGCAGGCCCTTTAAAAAATAATGGAGGGCAAAGATCCTCCAAATTCGGTTCAAAATCCGAAAATAGAAATTGTACTTTTTGCTTTCTCGAAATTTTGATTTTAAGAGGTGCTGCCGGGTACTCGAAACTTACCATGTACAATCCAAGGGGAAAAATCACTTTTGGGCTTTTTGTAATAATTGCTATGGGTTTGAGGGAATGTTACGAGAATGTTATAGCAAACAATCAAAGCTCAGTGAGGCAGCAACCTATATGCTGAAGAACTCTCAGGAAATCAATTAAAAGAAAGTAACATGTTTCTTTTCCCAATATGTGGGCCTTTTAATGTATTCAAAGCGATGCATTCGTACTCAAAATTATAGATATATTATATTATTATATTCACCAATAGAACTGAAGGTAGCGACCAACATGAAGAACAAAGTACAAACGATCTCCATATTTCTCCACGTAGAAGAGTACTAATTACTGCGTATTAATGAAGAATTTAGATAGCACTTTAACCAGTTAATATTCTGGTTCTTTATTAGAGTAAATTTACCACGAACGTTATCGAAATTATTTGTCTTTTTCCACATTCAAGATAGAGGCTGAGTAATTGGCAAACATTTTTTTTACAACTGCCTGCGAATTACTGTTTCTCGTCTCTACGTATCGTAAGCGAAGTGCCAGACACTCACAGGTTTTGGAAATTTTCGGTGACTCCTACATTCACCAAAAATTTCTAAAACTTTCTAAAATTTCTCGCAAGGAGTCGTCCTTCAACTATGTTCCCAATTCGAAGAAATGTTCCAGATGTTAGTTAAAGTAGACGTAATTTCGAGTTATTCTGAAGAAACACAATGACCGAGCCACAAAATATCACAAGTTATAGACTCGCTAAGTATAACACTTTTCACCTATTTTTCAGGGAAAATTACTCTAATACTCGGAAACAACGTATTTTTTCCGTATTTTTTCAGTAGTTAAAAGTTTGTCATAAGGACAACAGCAGGATTTCGCCGGGAGCGAGTGCTAATCTGAAAAATTGCACCCGCTCCCAGCAAAATGGCGGTAAAATTCCAGCTGTAACCACGTCTCAAGATCGTGAGATAGGTGGTTGCAGTCTGCGATGAATTCAGTACAATGATCCGGCAAAAGTCTTGTGTGTCCTGAGGACATGGAGCGACCCAAGGACGACCGCCTTATGCATTTTCCCTGCAAACATCTCAGCATTTTGTTGACACACAGGGATGCTTTTCAGGCTATTAACTAGTGAAATCTTGGCACCTCCAAGAGGGCCGATGATTAAAACGATTAGCTTAACAGAATATTCCGGGTATAACCGTCGCAACTCCTCACAAGATCTTTATACCTCTCTTTCTTTTCTTCCTCTTTGGCTGTGACGTTTTTGTTAGCTGGTGCCGAAAATTCCATAACGAACATGGTTCGTTTGTCGAAATCAAGGAGAACTATATCAGGCCTCGAGTGCGCAACAGAAACCATTGTCGAGAATATGGACTTCAAGTACATGCGGCACTTCTTATTTTCGACAAATTAACTCTATTTATCTAGGGGCGTTTAGTGAAGAGGTATTTGGGCTCAAGCCGTAAGAGTAACAGAGATGGTAATAAAGCACTCTTTTTGCCTCATGGTCCCTTTGGATATAGGTCGTTCCCGCATGAGTTTGACAACTAGATAGTATGTGTCCTAGATGCTCGGGGTGTGCATGACACGCTCTGCAGCCACCATCGGGAATGTCTTGCTTCAAAATGTGGCTAGGGTATGCTAGAGTGAAAATGACACCGCCTTGACATGCCAAAATGAAGCCCTTCGTGCCCGACTTCAATCCGGGTGATCTAAGAAAAGAAAACGTTAGCTCATACGACATCGACTGATCTTCCACATTTCTTTGGAAGAAGCCGTGCACCCTCTTGTCGTGGAGCTGTTCGCGGAAGTTTTTCTCTTGTGCTTTCTTAATCCGGGCCTTCAGGAGTGAGTATTCAAGATGCATAAGATTCAATGCATTTTGCTCACCCCTGGTATTGTTCATGCTTCTGTCCATGTGCATAACCTTTCGGAACCCAATATCGAGGGATCTGAGCTCATCTTTCGTCCATGGAATTACTCCAAATGAATAGAGTACTACTGATACGGCAAGCATGTTCATTGCAGATACTTTGTTCCTTGTCCACAGTGCCGAAGACCATATCCGTCGAATGAGACATTTGTATCTGCTTCGGAGAGTATCCTTCAAAAACGTCACGTCCTGAATGCTACACCTTACTTTCAGTCGCGTTGTTCATACATCCCTCACCACACAGTTCCGATTATCCGAACAATCATATCGTTTAAGATAGCTGTGAATACTTTATACAGCGCGTTCAGACAAGCTATTGGCCTGTAATTCGTAGGGTCAGCTAAGTTGCCCGTCTTCGGCATAAGCACTGTGCGCCCTTCCACCAACCACTCCCGTATAGGCTCTGCCGACTTTAGATATGAGGTGAAAATTCGGGCCAGATGCTGGTGGGTTTAAGGAAACTTCTTCCACCAGAAGGTCTTGATACCATCTGGTCCTCAAACGGAATAGTTCTTCATACCCCTTAATACGCTTTTCACCTCTTCGCCAGTAATAGGTGGGAATTCCTCCTCAGTTGCTATGAGGGCATTGCACAGCTCTATGAAGCTATTCATGTTCTTTGAGCCTTCTTCAAGCGAATGTTGGACTTCGTAGACTTCTCTCCAAAATGCTTCGACCTCCTCTGATTTGGGCGGATGGTCGACAGTAACTGAAGGGTCTTGGAAGAGCTTAGATGGGTCAGATAAAAACTGTTGATTTTCTCTGACGAACATCTCCCTCCGCTCTAGACTTCTCCTAGCGTTGGATAGTACTCGTATTCTGTCAACAATATGCTGCCTGATGGTCAGTAGCTTTGACTTGTTGATTGTGTGATGACGGATCCGCAGTTCGGGCGCGAACTTTCGAAACTTGGCAGTGAAAGTCCTGCCAGATGTTATGTAGTCAATCACACACTGAATGCAGGACGAGGTTCGAGGTTGGTCTCAGTGTCGCCTCTCTTTCACTGTTACCGGCTTGATCTGGCTGCGGTTAAGTAGGTTTCTCTTATACAACCCCCTTTCCGGAGGTCCTCGGCATGGTTTCGAAAACGCTTATGCGAAAAATCCGTGAGCACTGGGTGTTTCTTGCATCACAGAGTATGCAGTCGCGCCATGTAATCTTTACGTTCAGGGGCCATACTGGCATCATAGCACTCCAGAAGGTCGTCCCTGAGTCGATCCGTCCACTCAAAAGTAATGAGTTTCTGCCGGTCAATCGCATTGAGTCCGTCTTGATTGGTTCATTTACTACAACTATGTTTAGTATTGTCATTTTTGTTCCCACGAGCAGCTAGGAAAAAGGGTTCGTCGATCCTTGTAGAGCCCGCAAGCAAGGATAAGGTTGTATAGTCTGAGAGGTCGCCGGGTATTCCAGACTCACCGTTTGAGACACCTCACTCAGGTGTTATTCAGCTTTCGGAATGGCTGTTACGCCTCCGCTCAGGGATTATTCATTCACATAACATCAGTGAAGGAGTCTCTCCGAAGCAGATACAAGCATCTTTTTCGACGGATTTGGTCTTCCAATCTGTCGGCGCTGAACAAGGTATCTTCGCCTAACATGTTCGCCGTCCCAGTCCTACTCTACTCGTTTGGGGTGGTTCAATGGACAAAGAACGAGCCTAAGGCCCTCGATGTCACCACACGTAAGATCATGCATATGCATTAAAGCTTGCGCGTCAGTTCCGCGATCATGCCTTTCACGCTGTCAAGTCGGACGCGGGCTTCTGAATCTCCAGTGTCTTCATAACCGAATTGTTCTAAGTACAGCTTACATCGTTGCAAATGGCAGAGATCCTCTCCTAAGGATGGTCAGTAACCACGAGATCATTGGCGAAGGAGCGTTCCTTTACAAAGCTGTGGGGCAAGCGGCTGAGACCTCCGGCCTGAATTTTAACCTCAGAAGTGAGAAAAGTGCATTACTCCATCAAGATGCTTCACTTCTAAAAGACTGAGTGAAGGAAGCAGAGGTTGACAAATTTCACCAACAGATACTCGACAAGAAAATGCACGGAAACTTTCACAGAAACGTAGACAAACAGTCCTTGTCGGAGGAGCAAACTTTTGCTTTCCTTAAATCATCAGAGCTTAATCCAGGTACACAGGGTTTTATTTTTGCATGCCAGGACGGTTTCATTTCCACCTTAGCATACCGTGACCGCATTTTAGGGCAAGAAGTTCCCAGTGATAGGTGCAGAGCGTGTCACACACACGTTGAGTACCTAGAACGCATACTATCGGGGTGCTCGTCCCACGCAGAAACGACGTATATCTATAGACATAATGCGGCCCTGAGAGTGCTTTATTACCATCTTTGTCGTTCTTACGATTTGGTTGCGACCCTGCCCTACCGAACGCTCCATGGGAGATAGAGTCAATTGTCTGAAACGATAAGTGCCAGATTTTCTGGAATTACGACTTTCGGGCAGCAGTCTCCGTTGCGCACTCGAGGCCTGACATTGTTCTCCAAGACTTCGAGAAACGAACTATATTCGTGATCGAATTCTCGGCTCCGTCCGAAAGGAGAAAGAAAAAGAGGAGAGGTATCAAGACCTTAAAAGAGAGCTGCAACGACTGTACCCAAAATATTCGGTACGAGTAATTGTCCTTGTGATAGGTGCTCTCGGAGGTGCTAAATTATCACTGGTTCGTAACCTAAAAGCCATACCCGCGTGCCAAAAATATGCCAAGGCACTTGCGAGATGGATGCAGAAAGCTGTCATCCTTGGGTCGCTTCGTGTCCTCAAGACACACGTGCGTTTCGCGGAAGGGCTTGAGTTTTCCTCTCATGAATTTGATGACTACGTTGGCGGTTGCACTACTACTCACAGGGTTTCTCGTGCCAGACAGGCGGAAAATAGAGGGGAAAGGGAGTAAGAGGGCTACACTCGCGTTGCGGACTATGGTCAGAAAAACCTCAATTTTGTAGGCCGCGGCTCCTTTAAATCTGAGAGTTGCGTTCCAAGCTCTCTTCCGCCAGCTGTGTGGCGAACTCCGAATAAGAGCGGAGGGATATTTTCTCAGTGGGTAAAAAGGAAAAAAATGATAAAAAAATAATTAAAATTCAATCAAAAATAGTTGAACTTTCAACATGCAAGTTGATTTTTAACCAAGAAAGATAACCTTTCTACCATGAATGGTGAATTTTCAAACAGTTAAATTCAACGAAAAAATGTATTTTTAAACCAACCTTAGCTAACGCCACACCGTTATCTTCATATTTTATCTTAGGGGTCGTTCATATATTACGTAAGCCGTTTTTTTTTGTTTAAATAGAGACGAGAATAAAATCGCTGCGAAGTTGAGAAGGACACAACGATATAAACAAAAGAAGAACGGCTTACGTAATATACGAACGACCCCTTATTCAAATTTCTTATTACATTTTCTGTCTCCAAAGAAAAGAGCGCGCGAAATGCCTCTCCGTACGATCCTATGTTAATTGACACGTTTTCAAACAGCGATAATTCAAATTTTAACCTGGAAACGGCCTCTAAAAAAGGCATTATGTGAAAGAGGACATATTTCTATGTAAAAAAAACTACTAATTTCGATGATTTTTCATCTAACCGACCGAATAGCCGGTTTGCTTTAAAAGGAAGAAATTTCTAAGAGCTGGCAGAAGTTAAGTTCTCAATCCGGTCCATAAGAGATTCCCCTTCTAAATTAATTGTGATTGCCACTCGAGATTTAAGCTTTTTTTACGGGAATATCTATACGCTGTATGCAGAGACTTTTAAAAGACCATTTTTGAACTTACTAATTCTTATCGAATCCTAACTGAAATAGCCATACTTTTAAATTGAGACTTAGTTGGCGATTGTTGTTTGAAAGTAAAATATTGTCACATTATATTACAAGATTTTAACTGAAGAGAAGAGTACGATCAACCGTTCACTCTGGTCGAAGAAGTTAAATTTTGTAATTTACAACTCGTTATTCAGAGACTTAGCGTCTTATGAGCATGCGTGAATTCATTCCCCTACCTGGTTAAGAAAGCGGCTAAGCCTGGAAAACTAGCCTTGAGAATATCTCTCAGAATTTAAAGGACTTTGGAAGCTCATGATAATAAAAATTATTTGAGATACTGGATAAATCCAGAATTGGCACGTGGTCATTCATTTTCGAAATATCTGTCCATATCCCTCCACCGAGCAGGTAGGAGTACACCTGTCGTCAACGAACGACTCGGCACAGGCCTTCTTGAACAAAGAGTCCTTAGGAAAACAACACCTGACAAAAGTTCAGATCTGTTAGAAGACAAGCTTATAGAATATTATTATTCTTGGATCATTTTTTTTGAAGAGGAGGTGAGAATGCATTTACGCACTGAGTGTGGGACTCGACCTAAAAACGGTAATACTCACTAAACTCACCTCCTCTTCCCGCCAACCCATGTCCTCGGAACCGCTTTCGCATAACTTCAAGGACATGGGGGTAAGGCCACTTAGTCGTGCTTCGACTTCCAATTTTGAGCGCCAGCTTGGCGTACTTCCAATCATCATACAACCAGGATGCACGCATCGTCCTCAGTAGTGTGGTGGTAGCACACAACGGGCTCGTCGGCCTTCGGCATCCTGGGTGGGTACTGTTCTTCTAGACAGCACGTCCCTGAGGCTTCTTCGCCGAGATTGCCTCACGGAACGCCCTGCACTTCATTGTCCCGGGCCGATGGTCTGTCCGGGGCTTATCTTCATTTGTGGCGCAGAGGTAGCACTGCGGCGTACTTTCGCACGCCGCAGTCCGGGTCCATATCATCTCACATGCGGCAAGTCTATCTGCGGCAAGTCGCACCTGCGGCAAGTCGCATCTGCGGCATGTCCCAAATTACGACATCTCTACCCAGCGGCTTGTCTCGCCCATGGCTTGTCTCCCGAGCGGCATTTCTCATAGTGAAATTGACATTTTTGCGGCATCTCTCGCCAGTTGCAAGTCTCTCCAGCGGCATCTCTCACCCAATAAAATTTTCTAAGTATTTCTAAGGATGGAAAAACTGCGGGAAGTCTCTCCAGCGACATCTCTCGTCCAAGAAAATTTTCTCACTAGTTCTAAAGATGGCTAAACTGTGGCAAGTCTACCCCGCGGAATCTCTCGCCCAAGAAAATGTTCTCACTAGTTCTAAAGATGGCAAAATTGCGGCAAGCCTACCCAGCGGAATCTCTCGCCCAAGAAAATTTTCTTACTAGTTCTGAAGATGGAAAAACTGCGGCAAGTCTACCCCGCGGCATCTCTCGCTCCAGAAAATTTTCTCACTAGTTCTGTAGATGGCAAAACTGCGGCAAGTCTACCCCGCGGCATCTCTCGCTCAAGAAATTTTTCTCACTAGTTCTAAAGATGGCAAAACTGCGGTAAGTCTCTGCAGCGATATTTCTGCCCCAATAAAATATTCTAAGTATTTGTAAAGATGGCAAAACTGCGGCAATCTACCCCGCGGCATCTCTCGCTCAAGAAAAATTTCTCACTAGTTCTAAAGATGGCCAAACTGCGGCAAGTCTACCCCGCGGCATCTCTCGCTCAAGAAACTTTTCTCACTAGTTCTAAAGATGGAAAAACTGCGGCAAGTCTCTGCAGCGATATCTCTGCCCCAATAAAATATTCTAAGTGTTTGTAAAGATGGCAAAACTGCGGCAAGTCTCTCCAGCGACAGCTCTACATCAATGACATTTTCTAAACAGTTATAAAGATGGCAAAACTGCGGCATGTCTACCCAGCGGCATCTCTCGTCCAAGAAAATTTTCTCACTAGTTCTAAAGATGGCAAAACTGCGGCAAATCTCTCCGGCGAAATCTCCACCCCAATAAAATATTCTAAGTATTTGTAAAGATGGCAAAACTGGGGCCAGTCTACCCAGCGGCATCTCTCCCCCAATGAAATTTTCTAAGTAGTTGTGAAGATGGCAAAACTGCGGCAAGTCTCTCCAGCGACACCTCTCCCCGAATACAATTTTCTAAGTAGTAGTGATGATGGCAAGATTGCAGTAAGTCTCCCCAGCGACATCTCTCGTCCAAGACAATTTTCTTATTTATGAAAATTTGTAAAAAAGCGACAAGCCTCCCCAGAGCTAATTACTATTTCATTTGCAATATGACACTTTCCTGTGATTCCAATGTAATTTGGGGTTGGATAGTAGAAGTTCCTGCAAAGTATATCCCCTATTTTGTGGATGGTCGTTTCACCAAAGATCACGTTTTTATTCAAATTGAATTTTATTATGGTTAAGTTTATACATTGATACTGCTCAATATTCTTCTTACGGTTATACCGCAAGAAGGACAAGGCTTTCCTCGAAGTCCGACCTTGCAATCCTTACAAACCATTAATTCACCGCACGGCATCAGCATGAAAGTTTTTTCTTTTTTCTTGCAAATGTTGCAATTCTTTCCATGTCCTGTACTCAATAAACAGAATAAACTTCGTAATATGGTATATCAAAGACATTGTAAAAATGTATTTATTATTGCAAAAGTAAGGTTGTGTGATCTTAATTTAATTAGGAATAGTAACCTGTTTTTGCTACTGGAGCCGTTTGTTTTCCTTTATGAACTGATCTTGTGCTACCACGACCTCTAAAACCGCGAGATCCAGTAGCTTGGCCATCTATTGATTCAAACATGTAATAAAAATTAAGTGACGTTAATATTATATAAAGTTTTTGGGTATTTTGTTTTAAAGAAATGGCTTTCATCATAAAGTATCTTCCTCTAAATCCGAATCTGTGTGGTTTTTCTTCTGGCTTGGCTTTTATGTTTCTTCCGCGTCCTCTACCCTTTCCACGTCCACCCTCTCGAGTGAAATTTTTTCTCCTTTTCGCTGTTACAAATACACAAAGATATTATTAAAAATGAAGTGTACAACATCAACTTTATGAACTATATTTCAGGAGAAATATCAAAATTAGATAAGAATCAGTTAAAAAATAATAAAGCTTTCTATCCAAGAGTTTTTTGTTTGAAGATTAATTTATCATAGCATATGAACATGTTTACGTTTTTCCATGTGCTCATCCACATTCCCTTGAGATTGGTTCGGCTGATTGTCTTGTGACCAAGGACGAATCTTTCTTTTTCGGCAAATTCCATTTGCTTTTCAAACGATAGAAAAAATTCGAAAATGATTACAAGTCTAATAATTCTGGAGATTCAATATGTTGCATTCGACTATATAGAAAAATTAAATATAATAATGCACAGAAAAAGATGCTTTGAAAGGAAATATGTTGCTTACTTTCTTCCGTTTTTTTCATCAACATTCCCGAATGTTTCTTCTTCCGAAGATACTGGTCGTTTGACTAAATAGAAAAATTAAAATATTTATATTATCACCAAACGATGGAGAAAAGTTGAGAATGATTCTTTTATAATATTAAAGATTATATATGTTGCATACTTTCTTTGCAGCTATCATCAATTGATTCTTCAGAAGATTGAACAGGTTCCTCTTGAATGTGTGTCACTACAGTCACTGTTGATTCAACTAAATAGAAAAATTAAATATAATAATGCACAAAAAATCATGGTGAGTTAGAAGAAAAAATTTTGCTTACTCTCTTCCGTGATTTCATTACAATTTCCTTCAGACTAAATATTGTCCTCTTGAACGGCTTCTTTTGAAATTACTGGTGGTTCCACTAAATAGAAAAATTAAAAAATTCCATTTTGCAAAAATTCGTGTTGTAAAGCTGATTTTCTTCTAACCAAGAATGAATTCTTCTCTTTTAGCGAAATAAATTTGCTTTCCAAGCGATGAAGAAAAGGCGAAAATGATCGTAAGACTTATATAATATTGAAGATTAAATATATTATATACTTTCTTTGCAGCTTTCATCAACAGTCCCTTTATGAGATGGAACAGTTTCCTTGTGCGAGTTTTTTTCCGCATTCGTCAAAGTTTCGACTAAACAGAAGATTGAAATATATAGTTAGGTAGAGAAAAATATAGCTTAAGGGTAAATATGTTGCAACAATTTCGTTATAATAAGGAAGTTGAAAGGCATCCTGTACCTTGCTCCAAGTCGTCCTCAAGCGGGTTCACAGTTTCGTTGCTCGCGTCACTCAACAAAATATCATTTTGCTCCTGGGTCTCAGTCTTGGTCCAGGTAATGCTGCTATAAAAAATACCATTCATTTCTTATAAAATAAGATTCTATGGACAAATGAGTTTGAGAGCGCCTAGGGTGCGCGACTGTTGGTTTTCGCGCTTCGCGCTTGATAATGTATTTACCTCGCGCTGCGCGCTCGGCCTTTGTACTTCCCCCACATTTGTGCACAAACTTTTTACAACTAAAGATCAAAGCATCGACAACAGTAATTTGGTGATTGTGATTGCTCTTTTGTTGAAGTCCCTTTGGCTTTAACGAACACATTCTCATCACGTATCTCGTGCTTCGCACTCGATTTTCCCCGAAATGCGAACTTTTCTATATTATGTTCAACACTATTATATCAAATGTATATTATATTTATTTTTGTACCGCGTGTTGTTCTTATAATTATAGAAATGCGCATTCTGTAACAAATGCTTATCAACCACTTTATTGCACCTTATATCGTTTTCCCATAAACTTAATTCGTTTATTTTTAATGTTATTTTTTACGATCTAAACGAAAGAAACGCATCCTAGCGTAAAGTGGATCTAAGAATATTTGTATATTTATTTTAGGCAAATAATTTGGTTAATTTAAAAGTTTTTGTATCTTACGTGATTTTCGTTTGAACAACTTCGGTCTATTCATTTTTTTTCGTTTTTCGTGTCGTTTCTTGCAACAGTTCAATTTCTTTATTTTCAGCCCTATTTCTAACGATTAAAACAGAAACTGCGCATTCCATCAAATAATGATCCATGAGAAATTGATAGATCTTTTTTCGGTGTGAAACTTCTGTTTGTTCATAATTTCTTTCGAACCTTGCGCCGTTTCTCTGAAAATTTAATTTCTTTTATTTGCAACGTTATTTTTCATGATTAAAACAAAAACTGCGCATCCTATCAAAAGATTGCAAGCGATAAATTTATAGCCCATTTTTGAGTTAACAACTTTTTTCTAATTTTTTTTTTCGCTTATGTCGTTTGTCCAGAAGTGTAATTTATTTGGTATTTTTAATGTTGTTTTTTACGATTAAAATAAGAACTACGAGTCCTATCAAAATGTGATTGATAACAAATTTTTAGATCTTTTTTAGGTGCACAATTTATGCATTTTTATCTTTTTTTCGTATTTTGCGTAGTTTAACCGCAAAATGGAATGTTCGATTTTTCATTATTTTTGTGCGTTCAAAACTTGAATGTTCGATTTTTCAAGACTTTTTCTCATATCCTGCGTTATTCGGCTTAAAATTTTCATTTTCGTTCGTTTCTTTGAATTTTGAAAATGCTTTTAATCTGATAATTTTCTTTTTATCCAAAAAAGTCGTAGAGACGAATTGTTCGAAAGTTATCGTGCTAATAAGCTAGAAATGTACAGACACACACATACGTACAGATAGACTGACAGACACATTCATCCAACTTTACACAAGTCTAATACCATCTCTGGTGAGAATGTAATATATTATGTATGTGAAAAATCGTTACTACCAAGCACATTTGCTCCAGGCCTATAGTTTTTAAGGGGATGTGCCACAAGCTGTGGTTGAACTTTGTGCCCTACAAATTCAAAATATCAAGTTACAATTATTGTGCACTTGCAGTATTATTTATAACATGAAAAGTATTGAGTAGCAAAGTATAATACGGAGTATAATGCAACACCTACCACTTTGAATGTTTGTAAATTTCCATATGTGATCTTTTGCTGCATTCGAGCACTCTGCTATAAATTCCGAAAGAGATGTTAAGCTAGAAATATATTTTTTTAAATAATATCAGACTTCACTGAGTTGGGCATGAAATTATTACCATAAAATTAATATTTAAATTCATGATTCATTCGGCGCGCCGGCGCACAGTGGGGAAAAAATCACTTTTTTGGTTCAAGAGAGCTATTGAGCCTAGTTTCATGGAGTCACATTAGTTTAAGATGTTCCAATATTGCATAATCAAAAAACAAAAATTTTATGAACAAATTAAATGTATTTGAGTTCAAATGTTATTCTTCATCAGAAGCGCCATGTACAAAAAAGGAGATATATTTTGCAGAAACTTTTACCATCCCAACCCCACCTGCCTGGTGCTTCTTATGACATTAGTGCTGACTACAAAATTTGTATACAAATGTATACAGAATTGAAAAATATTATTAAGATAATTTGTATCTATTAAGGGTTTGCGCGGTTTCAACATTTCCCAAGTTTTACAAACTAATATTTTAAGTATTTACATAATGACTTACCGTGAAATCATAGTAAAATGATTATGCAGATGGAATAGTAAAAAGCTCTGGGAAGGCTTGCCGCATTCTTACAAATTTTCATAACTAAGAAATTGTTCTCGGGCGATAGATGTCGCTGGAGAGACTTGCCGCAGTTTTGCCATCTTTACAAATATATATAGAATATTTTATTGGGGTAGAGATGTCGCTGGAGAGTTTCTGCAGTTTTTCCATCTTTAGAACTAGTATGTAAAATTTTCTTCGGCGAGAGATGCCGCTGGGTAGGCTTACCGTAGTTTTGCCATCTTTACAAATACTTAGAATATTTTTTTGTGGTAGAGATTCCGCTGGAGGGACTTGCCGCAGTTTTGCCATTTTTAGAACTAGTGAGACAATTTTCTTGGGCGAGAGATGCCGCTGGAGAGACTTGCCGCAGTTTTGCTATCTTTACTTCTACATAGAAAATTTCATTGGCGGAGAGATGTCGCTGGAGAGACTTGCCGCTGTTTCGCCATCTTTACAAATACTTAGAAAAATGTATTGGGCGAGAGATGCCGCTAGAGAGACTTACCACAGTTTTGCCATCTTTAGAAATACTTAGAATATTTTATTGGGGGAGAGATGTCGCTGGGGAGACTTGCCGCTAGTGAGAGATGTCGCAGATTTGACGATTCATCCTGGTAGACTTGCCGCAGATGTGACAATTAGTCCTGTGAGGCTTGCTGCAGTTTTGCCATTTTATATGGATTCGAAAATTTTTTCCGAACGGGAGATGCCACTGGGGAGACAATAAGTCCTGAGAGACTTGCCGCAGTCTTGCCATTTTTATTTGGACTTTAAAAAATTTTGGAGGGTAGGGATGCCACTGGCAACCTTGCCTCTGGCGAGAGATGCCGTGAAAATGTCAATTTCACTGTGAGAAATGCCGCTCGGGAGACAAGCCACGGGGGAGACAAACCGCAGTTGTGACATGCCGCAGATGTGATATGCTGCAGATGTGACATGCCTCAGATGTGACACGCCGCATATGTGAGATACCACGGCTGAGACATTCCGTGGGTGTGACTTGCCGCAGATGTGATATGCCGCAGGTGCGACTTGCCGCAGATAGACTTATCGCATGTGAGATGATATGGACCCCCGCAGCCCTATGGCCCTCCTCGCCACATCTCCAACAGGTCCTCGTACGGTCTGGGCCTTCTCAAGCGGCTGCCATATGGGCGAAGCCGAGGCAGCGGTAGCACCGAACCTTTTCCGTTTTCTTGTGTACACGACAGGACACCCACCCCACTTTCAGGTGTCTTGTGCGTACTAGCCTCGCGGCTAGTTCCTCGGCCAGCTCCACGAAAGTCTTCAGATTGCCTCTGAAGGGTCTTTTTGTGAGGCTGACCTTCACCTCTCCAGCACCCTCGTTACCGAAGTGGCTTCTCACAGCTGCTTCGACTTCACCTCGATCTCGGTACGGGGGACTAGCTGGAGCACGATACCCCCCACCCCAACCGCCTCCCTCACAGCTGCCGAAAATTCAGCCCTGCCCTCTGTACTATGTCCGAGCTCCACAAGGACCTCTCCGTTTCTTGTTTGCTGACTCCCTTGATATTTACGCCAAGGTCATCAGGCTTCACCCTTTGCCTGAAGTCCTTGAGGACCTCGGCATAGCTTAGACCCTCAGCCGGTTTTATAAGAACCGCCTCGGGTCGAGCTCTCCTCTTCGGCTCCTTCTTCTTCTTCATGGGTGCAGGTGTAGAAGCGATCCCTTCCACATCCTCCTCCTTTAGAGTCGAGGACGCCGCGATGGTAGTGCGGTTCCTCGGTTTCTTCGTCCTCTGTTTTATAACGTTTGCCGTAACGGGACTCGTTGAAAGCTCCCTTTCACGCTTCCCGAGTTGGGTGTTGGGAGCCTCCACGGCTTCTTCTGTTCGAGTCCCGCTGTAGCTCGTGTCTTCATCACCCTTCGCCTTATTCAGGTGCTTTTTGTCGACCTCCTCTTCAACATCTATAATCGCTTCTTGGTAGGAGAGTTCGGCAGAGCCTAAGGTCAATGTCATCCTCTCCATTAAAGCCTGAGCCTCCTTCAGTCCATCCCTGATAGGCATGCACATATTTCTCTTCGTGGAGCAGAAGTCCTGCATCCTGTCCAACACATCGTCCAATTCAATGTAGATCCTCCGAGCCTCCTCCATCTTTTCCTCCGCATTGCTTTGGTCCTGTCTGGCACACGACGCTTCACTGGCGTCCAGCCCTTCTACGACATCTAAATCTCCTTTCAACTCATCAATTTTACTTCGGTTTATGTTTTCTTCATTCTCCATTAGAATTCCCACGAGTAGCTAGGGAAATAAAGGTCCACCCCCGCAGAGCCCCGCATGCGGGGGTACGGTCTGTGTACTCTAGACGACGACCTGGTATCCTGGAGATACCGTTTGGAACACCGCACCCCTGGTGCCACGCAGTCTTCGGCACGGTGGATTAACGCCTTGACTTACAGGTTTTTCCTTCGGGACCATCCCTGGACCCTTGCCTGCGACTGCTTATTGAGTAGTGTAACCGTATTCAGCAGAAAACCTCGGTACAAGGCTGCAACAGGCATAGAATACAGGAATAGAATAGCAATAATTGGATAAGGCTAGATTAGCATCAGATTTCTAAGAATAAAAGTTACAGTTAGGATGTATGCGCGCGCAATACTTTGAAATTATTAAATTACTGAAATATGAATTTTTATGCCTTATAATTATAAGCTTAGAGCAGGTTATGGAAAAACCTCCTTGTAAGAGTAGATTAGATCAGGAATATTGAATAAAATGTACATGCATATGATATAAAATTTTTTTTTCTCTATGCGTTATCCCATTATATATAGAAATTGTTTAAGTAACAAGTTTATTCATTTAAAGTTAACTTAGCTAAAACTAGCAGGTTGCAATTCGCGGACCTCACTGGGATGCACAAAAGGCCTACTGTTCAGCCATAAAGTCGGCAAGAAGAGGTAATTAGGAGAACATCAGCTGCGCCTGTAAGGAATGTTTCGGTTGGCAGCACCCGCATACTACTTTCACATAAATACCACGGTACCGCATCAACTTTCCAAGCCATCGTGATGAGTATTTGATGCGCTTCCAACTAACAAACGAGGTGGGAGCTACCACAACTTCTCTTGGCGGGATTGCCTTTCGCGAAAGATTTGTGGCGAATTTCCCGGATTACGAAACAGTGACTTAAAATGACCTTAAACGACGAAGGCTCCAAATAATAGATAAGAACCTTATCCGTCGAAGAACCAGCAACTGTATAAAATCTGTGGTAAAGAATGTATTGCGCCAGTTGGTCCAGGGTGTGCAGGCCAAGACAAGAATCACGTGGACTTCGGAAATTAATAGACACGTGATTGGATGTCACTTTCACGAAACTGTACGGAGGGGGCTGTCAGGCACGAAAAACTTCTTCGCGAGTCTTCATCCCGAGCCGACCCATACATATGGAGTGACCGAGCAGCATCTTGCTGATCACTTAGGATTCATTAGGCGGCGCCACCTTATAGCCGAGGTCGAGATAAGTAACTTCGGGAAACAGGTGCAACAAAAACTAGCATCATCGCACACTGCAGCTGCGATGAAAGAGGAGGATAATAAGCCCATGACACGTGACATTATCCTAGGCGAAAAAGTTATATATAGTTTATATAAAGTGGACAAAAGCAGCCCTATGCATCGCCCTCACTCTTTCTGTTCTCTTAGCATCCGGAGGGGTATCGTAGTTCAAATGAATCCAGCGGATGGCGCTTCGATCAGGTAGGCCTGTTTTTGCATTGTTATGTATTGGAAAAAACGGTAGAATTGACAATTTGGAAGTTAAGAGCAAATTATTTATTGTGTCATTGATAGTTTTTTGGGAATCATTAGTGCGAAATCATGGTATTGAAATGTGTAGCTCCGGGATGTACGTCAGGTTACCACAGCAATTCGAAGAAGTGTCATCTATTTCTTGTGCCACAAGATCCCCAAAAAATTCAACTGTGGTATAAGGCTGTACGGAGAGATGACATTATTTTACGACATAAACATGCAGTTTGTGAAAAGCACTTTTGGGAAAGTGGCATAATTTGGAAGGCGAAAGTTAAAGGTCCGAATGAAAGCTTAATGTCCACGGTATGTTAATTTCGTTTCATATTATTTTTTATATTTATTTCGTTTACCTACATGGTTTTTATTAATTGAAATAAATTATTAATAAAAAAACCCTTAGGAAAGATCACAAATATTTATAATGGGGGAGCGTTCACATATTACGTGACATTAAAAAGGGAGAAGGGGTTCTTATTTCGGTACGGTCTTTTATGTGAGGGGTAGGGGGTATTTTTGAATCGAGTGCATAACATTTTCAACTGTCCAGAAAATTTCCAAATAAATAATTCCACTTCATAGTAAAATTTATTTCTGAATGTTTCAAACCATTATTGATGGAAGAGAACATTTATATTATAAATTATTGTTCAATATTGGGAAATGATTCCGTTCTTAAAATTTTTCTATCACATTGTAATTTACAAACTTTTTTACATTTTACAATTCGAAAAAAAAATTAGAAGCTTTTTAATAATTTTGAAAGATTTTGAGAATAAATTTTACTAAATATTTCTGGGAAAATTTTTTAAGTTTTAGGTTTAATTTTGAAAAAAAATTTCCAGGTTTGAAGATTTCAAAATGTGATTTCAATTTTCCGGGATTTAGCAAAGTTTGAGGCAAAGTTAATTTTTCAGGGCTTCAATTGAATGAAACATATATTCCTAAGATTCACGAAAAAATTTCAAATGAGTTTTTTAAATTCTAAGAGCAAATTGGAGAAAGATTACGAAACTTTCAAATTATTTACCAAAATTTTGAAAAAGAGTGTAAAAGATTTCAAAGAAAAATTTTGCCATGATAAGCAATTTTAGAAGTAATTTAAGTAAATTCATGATATATGTAGAAGATTTTGAAATTAATCCCGAGGGGCATCTCACTCAAAAAGTCACGCTTTATTCCGTCAGGAATCAGATCGGAATCCGTAAGAATTCCGATAAGGCAATGTATGCCGTAAAAATCAAAGCAGGAAATCATCAGTGAAGGCACGAATTCGTGAAATCGTTTGAAAACGAAAAATTCGTACGAGTCCGATGGGTTTTGATAGAAATCGTTAAGTATTCGTAGCAGTCCGTAAGAACTTCGAGTGGAATCGCAGGGAATCATTGGGATTCATGCTTGAATTCGTAGAGAAGTCGAGGGGAGTCCCCGCAACGACCGCGCGATCGGACAAATCTCGGACCTGCGCAGTATGCATGGTTATCAGCTGTTCGCCACACAATGAAAGCTTTGTTGTTTCTTTTTGCCGGTATTGACTTTGATTTGAATACCAATAAATAATAAAAAAGTGATTACTTAATTATAATATTTTGCGATCCAGAATTTGTCACGTGTTTCTTGTGAAGGTAAGTACTTTTAAAGCAGTAATTGATGACTTTCGTATGAGATATATAAACGAGTGTAAAATCACAATATATTACTACTGTTTTTTATGGGTTTTTAAGATGAATTTTCATAAATTAAAGTGTTATTTTAATAGAGGAGCATTCACATTTTAGGTAACGTTATTTTCTACCTTTTTTTAACTCCCCCTACCCCGTGTAATAGACCGTAAAATTTCCTTCATACCCCCCCCCCCTCTCCTCAATAATGTTACGTAACATTTTTTGTACTATGTTTGAAAACATAATAAAGGTTTTCTAAATAAAAAAAAAGTTTTCTAAAGATGAAGTGTTGCATAGAAATAAATAAAACGACATTTTGATGTAACACTGAATGATTTTTAATTTTATTTTTAGCCACAAGTATTTAAATTACTTACAAGAAAATACGTACTATCAGTTTGTTCTTGAACTTATATAAATATAAACTTTATATGATTCTTGAGAAAATTAGAAAATATTCTTGTATATTTCAGATGTGTTAAAAAAGAATCTAGAAGATTTGAAAAAAGATTATTTAACAGGATTTTAAAAAATATGAGGAAAAATTCGAGCCTTTTTAAGAGATATTCAGGACTTTTAGAAGTTTCGAAGGAATAAGAAATCCCTTAAAGTTCATTTTTCAGAATAAAAAATCCTGAAAAATTTCCCCATAAATCTTAATTAAATCATTTTTTTATCCTTTCAAATTCTTTAAACCTTCTGATATTTTAAAATTATTTAAATTTTTCTCTTTAATCCTGCAAAATTTTTAAAATTGTTCTAAAATCTTTCAGATTCTTTTTTGAAAATTTTAGAAATCTCTTAAAATGTCTTGAAATCTCTTTAAATCTTGTCTTAAAATTAATTTTTCATAATGAAAAATTATTTTAATTTTTCCTTGTGACCTAAGACATTTTTTTTATTTTTCCGAAACCTTACAAAATTCCTAAAATATCTGATAAATTGTTATTATTTTTGAATCGCGCCAAAACTCCTTAGTATCTCTTACACTTACTCAAATTTGTTCTAAAATTATGTCCCCCAATATTAAATAATAATTTACCATTTAAATGTTCTCCTCTATCAACAATGTTTACGAAAATTCAGAAATAAATTTTATGACGAAGTGAAATTAATTATTTATAAATTTCGAGGTATTTAGTGACATCGCTTTTTTTAACTGTAACTTATATTATTAATCAATATTAATAAAACTCATATTCATCCTCGTAAATCCGATTGTTTTTTCTTTTCTTTTTTAGGGAAAGACGACTTACTTTGAATGCGAGATATCCTGATTTAAAAGCGAGTCCATAATGGCGGAGGAAAAACTAGAATCCCAGAAACGAGACCAGAACGATTTCTGGGGCAAAATCTATACAGCAACAGGAACTATAGTCAAGCCCTACATTCGCAATATTTTTGGATTACTCAGTTATGATAATCCGTTGTCATTCGCACAAATGACCGAAGCAGACATTACAAACGCAGAAAACTTTGTCAAAAACGAGATGCACGAGTTTATAGAAGAAAACGTTGATAAAAAAGAATATTACGGAATTTACTTCAAAAATCCTGAAAAGTTCAAATTTGTGGACGGCGACAGAAAAATGCTACTGAGATTAATTAATTGGGTCGCGGAGAAACCAACCGAATATTGGGCACCCAATGCACCTTCAATGAACTTGAGCACAGGATCGGATACAATAGATGAACAAAAACCTTTGGATATTGACAGTCAACAAGAAACAAGAAAATTGAAGCGATCGATCGCAACGACAATTCACAAATTTTTGAAGAAACACTTTAATTCATTTGACGAAGCAACGAAAAACGCTTTGGCGACTAATGGCGCGCCCATTCGCGTCGTGGGATCCTATGTCGAAAATTCCAATAGACAATCAGTTGCTTATGTTGCAACTATAGGATGTCCGCTATGCAAAAGTACAATGAGCTTGAGAAAAGTGGATTCAGCTACAGAGAAGAAAAAGTGGGTCACATCCAATTTTTTGAGGTTGCTGAATGTTCATTTGTCCAAAGGAAAAGAGAATGAATTCCCGAATCCTAAAAATCAGGTAAAATCCACCAATTTTGCATGTAATCTCGACTTTTTGCCGAGAAAAATAATTTTTGTCGTGAATTTTTCTGCTGCAATAGTTTGCGTTAATTAGGAACTATTCGCATTTCTGCGAAGTCTTCTCAGTTTTTGATGGAATTCGTATGTTCTCTTCGATATCAAAAATAATTTCATACTTCAATACACTCGATACATAGTAATGCATATAAAATTATCAATTTCTGGTTTGCGGTTTTTTTTAGGTGTTTTGTATTTTTTGAAACGTTCTTGTAATTTCGATTAATGTTTCGCAGTTATTGTTTGTTTATAAAATATTTTTGATTTTTGTGGATCATGTAGCTCTGGAAAAAACTCGAACGGCACAGATGATCCCAGAATCATCCCAGGATCCTCCTAATATCCGCTTGCGGGTTGGTTCGCGTATATGTTTTTGATGTATTCGGGATGATTCTGGGATGGTCTTGGGATGATTCTAGAAAAAAAATTTGAAAACTTTTTTCTAGAATTATCCTAGGATCATGCCAAATAAATCTAAAAAATATACACGAACCATCCCGCAAGCGGACATTAGGATGATCCTGGGATCATCGGTGCCGTTTGGAGAAGTATTGGTTTCTAATAGTTTTCGAGATATGTACAATTTTTCCTAATGTAATATTACAGAGGTTGAATAACGAAACATCCGAAAATGTGAACAGTAACACTGAAATGACGACTGACGCTTCTGATGTTACTCCGAAATCAGCATTAGCGGTTCCAACTAATCAAGAAACGCCAATGGAGGTTTCAACTGATCAACAGCCCAACAATAAAAGCGTCTTCGACCAAAGTGAGAGTCCGTCAACAGTTCTGGGTATTGCTTTTTCTACTCTCACGTCTCAAAATCTCTATCAATAGCAATTAGCTACTCCGAAATCCACGCAACCAACTGAATCTACTGGATCCACGCTCCTATCGTTACTTGTACGGTGTGCGATAGATAAAGCTAACTGTGGAACCAGAGGTTATAGGTATGAGAAAGCACTGAAATTAATGAGCATGTACTTTTATTTGGTTGGTGGACGCATTTTGTACGATACTTTATCCGCAAACTTACCTCTTCCACATATAAGTACAATCTGTCGCGATATAAGTGCTCATGCTTCTTCACTAGTTGAAGGTGCATGTCGCGTTGTTGATTTGAAAGAGTTTCTAAAAGCGAGAAATTTACCTCCTTTGGTGTGGCTCAGTGAGGACGGGACTAGAATTTCAAATCGTATTCAATATGATCCCAAGACCAACCAATTGATTGGATTCGTATTGCCGTTTGATGACAACGGTATGCCGATTGCTTACTCCTTTTGCGCAACCTCTGCCAAAACAATACATGACCATTTTCTCAACAACATCCCTGCATCTCTGCTTTACACAGTAATGGCTCAACCTATTCAAGACGATGCCCCTGCTTTTTGTTTAACACTATTTGGAACGGATAATAGATTTAAAACTGAGCACGTGCTTAAACGATGGAATTTTACAAAAAAACTCCTTTCCAAATATGGCATTAGTGTAGTCGGGATGTCAGCAGATGGAGATACCCGTTTAATGAAGGCTATGCGTATTAAATCCGAGATCGGCACTCGAAAAACAGATTTTTCATCACTTGATTCCGAAATTGATTTCCCGGAATTTCATGCAAAAGTATTACCGGACTTCATATGCACGCAAGACGAAATCCACGTAGGTGGAAAAATGAGAAACCGATTTTTAAAGCCATCTTTGATAATGCCTGTAGGAATTTTTTTCATTTCTTCTGGTCATGTACAAGTACTTATTAACAATGTTTCAAAAGACAAGCACTTGCTGAATCAAAGTGATCTTTCATCGAAGGATAAGATGAATTTCGCTTCGGTAATAAAAATTTGTGACCCCAGAATATGGAACTTGTTGAGACTTTACATTCCAGGAAGCGAAGGTACCATATCGTATCTAAAGGTCATGTATTTTGTAATTATTTCTTACGTCTGTAAAACCATGACGATTGCAGATAGATTATATTATATTTGGTACAGCGTATTTTTCTTGAGACTATGGCGCGCATGGATAGATAGTGAAGAGACATATTCTTTGACTAATAACAGCATAACGTCCAACACCTACCTGTGCATCGAACTGAACGCACATGCTCTGTTAAATTTAGTCTTCCGTAGTATCAAAACAGGGTCCATAGACCACTTTTTACCCTGGCAATTCGGTAGTCAACAATGTGAAAGCTTTTACAGAAATTTAAGATCTTTGAGCACAACCTGTTCTACAGTCGTCAATTGCAGTCTTCTGGAAGCGATTCACAGGATTCAAAGAATTCAGTTCCAAGCTGACATTTCAGTAATGGATTTTCAATCAGAAGGAGAAAATTTAATCTTCCCACGTACACGTCACCTTAATACAAATTACGAAATTCAAGAGGAAAAACTTCCGTCTCCAACTACTATATTGAATATCGAATCAGAAATTCCAGATCTCGCCGAAATCAAAAAAATTCTCATACTTGCTAAAAAAGCGGCATTCGATGAAATAAACAAATTAGGAATGACAGTAGAAATAAGGAAAGCCAATGACATACAAATGCGTAATTTAACTGTCACCAATAGTGATATGAACATTGAAGAAAGCGAGGAAGAAAGTGATTCAGATGTAGAAGAAGAGTCCATTTTATGCGACGCTAATTGTAAATCGATCAGAGAAACTGCAATTGACAAAGAAACTGAGCGAGATTTGTCGGTACTGTCAAGTGTAACCGGAGAATTAGGTTTACCGTCCGCTAAGATAACCCACATCGACCTTAAGCCCGATGATCCCAACACAATGGTAATTGATAGCAAAGGCACTGAGCATATCGTAAAAAAATCTTCGATTTGTTGGCTACTGAATAATCAAAAATCCAAATTAAGCAGCGACCGATTAGAAAGAGTAAAAAGTTCAGAGTGTCAAAACCTTTCGAGTCCTTCTCGAACTTCAAATTCGGAGAACATTAGCGTAGCAGTGGTTTGTGAAGAAATATTCATTGGAGATTGGTGTTTGTTCAAAAAAATTGATAGCACAAAATGTCTTGTTGGAGCTGTTTTTGAATTTGCTTACATGGAAGGTACAAGGTGGAAGAGTTACGAGTATTCCAACATGTATGCCAATGTCAAAGGTAACAGCAAAACCATTGGTGTTTTATGTCAATGGTATAGTGTAGATAGAAAAGGTAACTTATTACCTTCGGATTTCGCTACACACGGCTACTTTCCAATTAAACACTATAAACTCACGCTTCCAGCCCCCATCGTCATTGATTCTAACGTATCTTTGAGTGAGGAAATTTATCGAAGCATAAAAAAGAATGTTGAAATTTTCACTGGCCGAAAATAATGGATTTAATTTATTTCCAATTTTCCTCGTCATCTAGTAAAAAAATTGACACAATTCTAATAAAAGATTACAATATAACTGATGACAGACCAAAGGATGTAAATTTCGAAACCTAATGAACCACGAAAATCGCATGAACGTCTATGAGACATTCATGCTTTAGCATTGAGCCGATATAGGTTGTTTCATGAAAACACAAATATATTCTTTAATCGAAAGGGACTGACTTTATAAGGGCAATACGGAGTGAAAATTATCCTTTCGCTGCAATGTTACCTTGTATGTTAAAAAAGATACAAACGCAATTATTTATGCAACTTAAAAAGAGTACGGAAAAATTGATATATTTTTGTAACAGCTAGAGATCTCAGAATCGAATACTTGTTCCTGGTATATGTACAACTTAGAAAATAAAAGTGAGATGAAGAAAGGTACTTGAAATGTTTATCTAATAACTTTGGAATTTTCTGTTTTCTATCTATATTCGGAAACTTTGAATTGACAATCTCAGATAAGGCAGATGGAAAAAAATTCAAGCTTGACCTTGATAATTAATCACAGTAATCAATGTGCACAGCCAATAGTAACGAGAATAATATCAAAAGATAATTTTATGAAATATGAATTTATATTTTAGGTACCTTTCTTGGGATTATAAAAGATATTTTGAACTTGTGATACGTAGAATGTATGATCTCGCGATCGTAGGAATATACAATAATAACGAAAATAAGAATGCTGAATATGATAGGTACATCCGGGTGAATCTGAATTATCTAAAATTATGCGTACCATTTTTTTGTGTTACACTTATATTAATTTAGTATACGATAGAACGATAATTGATAAGAGACAAAAAGTGAGTTTTTCTTGTGACCCTTCTTGTCCAAATAGCTGATGAGAAGGCTCTATGAAGAGTTTTATTTTTTAAGATTTCGTTCAAACAATTTGAAAGTTCTTACCGAAAAACTTGACCGGGTCATTGTAGAGTATTGACGATGTTTTGATATGTTTCGCCGAGCAATGATGCTTTGCAATTGTTCCGCTTTTATCTTGTATTCGAGTTGAAAAGTTTAGACGAAGTTATTTTGTATTAGTATTTTTGTACTGAAAGTAAATAAGTTCCATGTATTTTGCATGAATCGTATTAAAAAACTGTTCGGTAATTCACTACGTTTCTAACGTTTCGAAGAAATGTAATTCTACCAATTTATAATAGATAAAAATAAGAAATACATACAAAAAGACGAATTTTCTACAAAGCCTTTTTATTTTTTTATGTAGACTCATTGTTCGCAAATTTTAGTGGAGTATATCTTCAGAAGAAGCACGAGAAACATTTTGATTATTCAATTTTTCGTGCTGTATTTGCAAGATTGAGATCAATTCATGTAAGCAAACAATAAATTAGTTTAACTTCGTAATACTATGTTTTCATGCTTCACTCGTGAAAAATCTTCACTAAAAAAAAGCAGCATTACTCCTAGATATATTATTTTTTATTACGAAGGTTTTGTTAGAAAACATTATCGTATAGCGTAAATTAATTAATAAATAAATATATAAATATATATAATTATTATATATTTATATATTTATTTATCAAAACCCACTGCTTAAATATTTCCTTTTTTTCAATGATTTCTGTACATTAAAGACTATTTAAAGAACATTTATGAATGGTTTCAAGTTGAAGTGACAATAGGAATAATATAAGGATGAAAATTAATATAAGAATTTAGTAATTAATATAATAATGAACTATTACCATTTTATTAATTTTGGAGTAAAAGAAAATTATGTTGACTTTGTCCTTAATTTTTAACGTGCGAAAATTAATTGATCAATTTAATTGATTTGATAATTTATTAATTAATCAACTTCAAAATTAATAAAATGGTAATAGTTCATTATTATATTAATTACTAAATTCTTATATTAATTTTCATCCTTATATTATTCCTATTGTCACTTCAACTTGAAACCATTTATAAATTTTCTTTAAATAGTATAATAAAAATTTTTCAAATTAATTTGAATTAAATTAATTAAAAAATAATAGTATGATAAATTGATCGATTTAATTGATTTAATAATTTATTAATTAATTAAATTAATAAATTATTGAATCAATTGAATTGATCAATTAATTTTCACACGTTAAAAATTAGGGACAAAGTCAACATAATTTTCTTTTACTCCAAAATTATTAAAATGGTAATAGTTCATTATTATATTAATTACTAAATTCTTATATTAATTTTCATCCTTATATTATTCCTATTGTCACTTCAACTTGAAACCATTTATAAATTTTCTTTAAATAGTATAATAAAAAATTTTCAAATTAATTTGAATTAAATTAATTGAAAAATAATAGTATAATAAATTGATCAATTTAATTGATTTAATAATTTATTAATTAATTAAATTAATAAATTATTGAATCAATTGAATTGATCAATTAATTTTCACACGTTAAGAATTAGGGACAAAGTCAACATAATTTTCTTTTACTCCAAAATTATTAAAATGGTAATAGTTCATTATTATATTAATTACTAAATTCTTATATTAATTTTCATCCTTATATTATTCCTATTGTCACTTCAACTTGAAACCATTTATAAATGTTCTTTAAATAGTATAATTAAAATTAATTAAATTAATTAAAATTAAATTAATTAAAAAATAATAGTATGATAGTATAATTAATTGATCAATTTAATTGATTTAATAATTTATTAATCAATTAACTTAATAAATTATTAAATCAATTAAATTGATCAATTAATTTTCACACGTTCAAAATTAAGGACAAAGTCAACATAATTTTCTTTTACTCCAAAATTAATAAAATGGTTATAGTTAATTATTATATTAATTACTAAATTCTTATATTAATTTTCAACCTTATTATTCCTATTGTCACTTCAACTTGAAACCATTTATAAATGTTCTTTAAATAGTTTTTAATGTACAGAAATCATTGGAAAAAAGGAAATATTTAAGCAGTGGGTGCGCCACTCGTACGTTATACACATTGTACGAATCCGCGCTTCGCAATCATTGCTTGGATTCGTTCGGATTCGTCAAACTTTGTGGGACTCTGTACGAATTCGTAGGTCCAATGCTTCGCAGCGCTGTGACTGTACAGCGTTGGAGCTCCTGATTCCGAAAAAGGATTGACGGTTCGTCAATATCAGAATTCATCAAAATCGTTAGGAATCGTACGAATTCGTTCACTTTGTGCGAACGATTTCATTTGAATCCTGAGTGAGACACCCCTCGATTAATCCTCACAGAATGTTTAAAAATATTTCCAAAAAATTGGTACAATTTAAAAATATCAGAGGGTTTAACAATTTTTAAAGGATTAAAAAAGAATTTTCTTAAGATATATGGTGAAATTTTTTAGGATTTTTTACTTTGAAAAATGAACTTCGAAAGAAAATTGCAAAAGATTTCAAAACATTTCAAAAGATTTCCTCAAATCCGAAAAAGAGTAGAAGATTTTAAAGCAAAGCGTTTCAATTCTGTAAGATCGAAAAATGAAAAAAATATAAAATCGAGTAAATTCAATAAATATTTAGAAGATTCGAAGAGTTTAAAAAATAATTTCAAACTGTAAAAGATTTTATGAAGAGGCAGCATTTTTAAAAAGCTTCTAAACGAAACATTAGAAGCTTTAACAAAAATTTGAAAGGTTTCAAGTGAATAAACAAATTTTCTTGAAATTCCTGGGAAAATTTGAAAGATTCTAAGCTAATTTTCTTACTTTTTGAATGATTTTTCAAAATTTCAAGAAAAATTTGAGACAGTTGAAAATATTTTTAGGAATTTAAGAGGTTTTAAATAGATTAAAAATATTTTATAACTTGGAAGCATTTCCGAAAATTTATCAAATATTTTTTATTATCTTTTTACAAGTCTTGAATTTTCCCTACTATACTTTAAAATCCTGAACACATTTTTTTTAATCTCCTGACTTATTTTCTGATACATATGAAATACCAGAAAATCCTTTCTAATTTTCTTCAGAATCTTATAAAATTTATATTCATATAAGTTTAAAAACAAAATGATAAACTTCTTTTCTTGTAAGTAATTTAAATGTTTGTGTAAAAAAAAATATTCAAAAAGCATTCAGTGTTACATAAAAATATTGTTTTATTATTCTCAGAATTTTGTACAAAATGAGGATGGAAAATACTGTAAATGTCGATGTTTTATTAGATGTTCAATAACTTGCAAAATAATCAAAAATTTTTAATGATCGAGGGCTCATTTTAAAGCTAGGTTTTTTTTTTCTAATTTACGCTTATAAGCTGTTGCGATACTGTGGAAAAATAGCTTCGAAATGAGCTGAAGAACATTGAAAAATGTTGATTATTTCGGAAGCTACTGAACATTTAAGAAAACATTGAAATTTACAGTATTTTTGTATAATCTACTTAAAAATAGATAAATTGGTTTCATCCTGGGCTTACTTTATACAAAATTTTGAAAGAATTCAACCCTTTCAAGAGAAAATTTTGTAGCGATTTTGTAGTGATGGACACTCCATGCGGATTCAACCCAAATTTGTTTGAAGTTTTGAAAGAACACTTCAACAAAAAAACTTTGTTGCAACGGCATGTAATACTTATGATGGATGAGATAAACACTAGGGAGAACATAGCAGTAGATACCAAAAATATATGACGTGCAAATGTTTAGTGGATCTTGGGACCAGTGAGACTAATAGTGGTATTACAGATAACGCAGATCATGGCTTAATATTAATGTTTGAACCGTTGTACAACACTTATTCTCAACCAATTACAGTCTTTACAAGTAAAGGACCAACTATAGGTGTGACTTTAGCAAAATTAATTATTCAGACCATAGTTTTACTAGAAAGAGCAGGAGCAATGGTTGATGGTGTTGTGTTTCACGGTGTGGCCACAAATCGTAAATTTTGGACCGAATTAGAAATGTCTGGGAAGCGGGAGAACTTTAAAAATTATTTCACACACCCATCAGACAAGAAGCGCAAAGTTTTCGCGTTTTCGGATACATGGCACTTGGCCGAAAATGTCCAAAACCGAATGGAAAATAAAAGAATGTAAATTAAAGGTAAAGTATAACTCATAAATTCAGATACAAAATTATATGCTTAAAAATTAAGCATTTTAGTAGACAAAAAAGTTCGTTCCCATAAAATTGTTTGAACAAGTCAGTTTATTTTAACTATTTCATCATAGAAGCATCCTGCTGAAGCATACACTGATTGAGATTACTTCCACATTATTTATGATTTGGATAGGCCTAAACCTCAAGAAAAAAGAATGTCTCCCAAGTTAACGACAAACCACTTGACGCTTCATTCTTTTAAAAAAATGAGACTCTCGTATGCAGTTAAGGTCTGCTTTAAATTTAGACTTGTTTGATATAAGGCTGACACATCAATTAACAATATATTTTTTTTTGCTTTCAGATTCTTAGTAAATCAATGGCAAAGGCTTCAAGGCATTACAAAGCTTATGATTCGAGATTAGCAGGTTGTGAAAGTACTGCAGATTTCTGCGGCAGGTTCAATAATTTGTTTGATGCTTTGAACAAATTGAAACCAGAAGAAGGCCTAACAATGCCAAGCCGAGATTCCCAAGTTGAAAATCTATTAACGCACTAAAAATTACTCAGAAACTATATTTGATACCAGACTCTTTCCCCATAGGATTATTACTTAATTTACGTAAAAAACCGATGGGTAACGAAATGTGTTGCTTTTCTTCGAATATACCGTTTCCACAAGGTTTACCCGGTTCAAACGGTTCACCCCAGTGCCACTGGTACCTGGCTTCTCCACGCGCAGCGCTGCGAGCGCACCAGGAGAGCCAGGCCCACCGACCACACCCCGTGACTCTGCGCGATCGCGTCCGAAGAGGTCCTCCCGTCGCCTGGCACGGGGCCCCCCCCTCCCTCCACTCCAGATCGTGCTTCGGAACCCCCGACATGTCACTTCTCATAGAGTAGCCGCCCAGTGCGGGTCGCCAGCCGAACATCGTTCTCGGTCGTCTGCCGTAACTCTGCGCCGTCATCGTCCAGCGAAGCCTCGCACCGTTCACGTACGGTATAGTCGCCGCGATTAAATCGTATACCGCGGAACGCCTCCGGACAGTCAGTCCCCATCCAGCAACTGTTCTGTTCGCGCCCCTAATTAAGGGCATGTGATACTTAGAAAATGATCCCCGAACTCTTCTTTTGTAGAATAGTTTGAAAAAATTTAATTTTGTTAAATTTTATTCATGTGTGTGTATTTTGAGGTTATGTGTACTGACAGCATCGTGCACAAACAAAAAATTTGTATTTAGCAAAATAATTTTTTTTTGTTATAATCCCTCAAAAAAGATTTCGGGGACGTCCGTTATACTATTCTATAGCATCTCCGAATTCAGTTTTGAAATTTTTTAATTTTTATGGACAAAAACCCGGGGGAACTGAACCAGATTTACCACAGGCCGGAGTATCACATGCCCTTAACTATTCGAACTATTTCAGGTGTTTGTCTCCAGCGGCTATTCTCTCTCCGACAGTCCTTTTCACAATAGAGTTGGCGAGAAATATTTTCAGGTGTTTGTCTCCAGCGGCTATTATTTCTCCGACAGTCCTTTTCAGAATAGTTGGCGAGTCTCTTTAACCAGTTATTTGTCTCCAGCGGCTATTCTCTCTCCGACAGTCCTTTTTTTATCAATAGCAGTTTATTCTGAAATAGTATTTCAGTTATTGATATCTTTTTCTGCATACGGGTGCTATCTTAATATCTTTTGAAAATGGCTTCTCGTACTCCTTGTATCGATAAACTTGATAAATTTTGTTATCTCTGTGGAAAATTCGAGATAGCAAAAGATCGAAGACCGATCACTGACACTATCAAGAAAAAAATCTCAGAATGTTACAATAAAGTTGTGCACAACTACGATAAGAATTGGGTACCAACATCTATTTCTAATTCTTGTCGCTGGAATTTGAATCACTGGGGAAATATTAAAACAAAGGTAGTTATTGAGCTAGTCATGTGGCGTGAGCCCAAAAGTTATGACAAAAAAGACTGTTATTTTTGTGCTTGTAATATATCAGGCTACACAAAAAAAATTTCAACCTCATTCTTTATCCAGATGTGTCTAGTGTCACGATGTCAAAGAGAGGTCTCATTGAGAGATTTCACAATCCTGTTATTCCATCGAGTTCACATCTTATGTATGTTGAGCCTGTTATAAATTGTATTGAGAGTGAAAAGTCCGATGATGATGATAATGAATATGAGGATAAATCTCATAATAGAAATCCTCAACTTCACAATCAAAATGATTTAGATGATCTCGTTCGCGATTTGAGTCTTCCTAAATACCAAGCTGAACTATTGGCTTCAAGACTCCACGAAAGAAATTTGTTACTACCTGAAACTAAAATTACTAGCTACAGAAATAGAGAAAGGGAATTTTTGTCATTTTTTTCTATGGAAAATTCCCTTGTGTTTTGTAATGACGTGAAAGGTCTAATTACTTTGTATGGAATAGGAGAGTACAATCCAGAGGTCTGGCGGCTGTTTATCGATTCTTCCACTGAAAGTCTCAAAGCGGTGTTATTGCACAATGGAAATGAATATGCTGCCAACTATTCTGAAAAGGACTGTCGGAGAGAGAACAGTCGCTGGAGACAAAGACCTGAAAATAAAAGTTCTCAATCTCAAAGATAGAAAAAAACCGTGTTTTTTGCACATTTAGGTTAGGATATCTGGGAAACCTAGGGTGATGGAGCAATTCTGAGTTCAGATTCGGATTCAGCGCTTCAAATTCCTTTAGGTACACTAGGTCCGGTCTAGGGGTGTGGTATTTGATCGAATTTTGTAGGCCTTATCAATAAAAATAACGATAATGGAAGCCAGGAAGAGATCTCTTTTTTTTTATCCTCCCTAAGTCTCCTAGGACACCGCCAGACACGATGGACAAAAGATTGGGGGAAGCAACGTCGGATCACTCGCCTGGAACAACTACTTCGATTCTAGTAAGTGTCTAGAAACCAGGTTTAGTGGGAATCGTAGGTGTAGTAAACCACGGAAGGGCCTGGAACTTGTGTGGGTTTTATTTATTTAATTTCATTCCCAAAGCGCCTCCGCAAGAGGAAGCAGAAGGGCAAGACACCTGGTCCTTCGGTATCGTCCATCCCCAACGTATACTCACCACCAGAATTTCCTCTGGAGGTGGCCGTTCGTCTCATCGAGGATACTTCTCCGCAAGGCACTGCCCCGAATATTTCTGAAGGAAGAGCAAAATTTCTGAAGAGCAACCGATCGAGGAGGAAGAAGACGTTCTGATTTTACGGGCCTCACCCATCGAGTTGACCCTGGAGAAGATACCTTTCCCGAATAAAGTGGTTAAGCCCTCAACGACCCAACAACTGGCCAGCCCAGGCTTCTCCGGGCAACGCTACCTAACGAGGAGTTACCACGAGCTGCACGTCACGTTGACCAGGCAGGACACAGGAGATACTAAGCCTATAAGAAAACGCCTGAATGAGGCATGGAAGGACGCCCATTTGCCTCATGATCCCACAATCCAGAGGACCGGAAGAGGCCCTGTCCTCCCCTTAAATAGTATGAATCTGAGAAACCCTCAACGATTAGGAAAACCCGATCTTCGCGCCCGCCGCAAGTTTATGGGGCCCCACAGGTATGCACACCTAATAAGTACTCGCCTGGGAAAAAGCGAGTTTCAGAACAAGTTTTTGGAAGGTCAAAAGAACCCCCTGTCTTCCTCGATACCCTCCCTGCGCAGGTTCACGAGTCTCCAACGAAGTCACCAAGTCCGAGGCGACTGCAATTCGTAGACGTCCGAATACACCCGAGTGATTCATCCCGCCGCCGCCTCTTCAAGGACGAGGCCGAAAGACGCCCGCGTTCCTAGCTACCGCCCGAACCTCTTTCTTTTTTTTAATTCATACGTAATAATTCATACGTAATAATGCAAATATGGAATTCAGCCTATTCATTGTGGAATAGGAAAACTGTGTATTTGTTCATAAAAATTGTTTATATAGTTTTCAAGCAGCAGTAGCTAGTCTTCACTTATCGTAATTAGACATTAAATTCTCTTATATTTTATTTAAAAACTGTGAATTTCAAGCAGCTAATTATTGCGAAAGACTTTTGTCCACAAAAAGTTACCCACATATACCCAACGTAATATGTGGACTAGGGTGTCTCGAAAACACTTTTATTCTTTAGAGGGCGATGATGCCCCCCATTTTGTTCCAAAACCGAAAAAATAAAGTGCCTTATTTTTGTTTTTTCGATTTTAATTCCATTTGTTTAAATAATTGAGAAATAATCAAGAAATGTTAATAAATATTCCACTAGATCAATATAAATAATTTTAGGTAAAAAAAAGACAAGAATACAGTGCCGAAAAGATCGTTTTTATGGAGAATTGATATTTTTGATTTTAAGGGTAGTTTTCAGGGACTCGTAGGGTTGTGTTAGGGGTATCACCCATATGTCCGATACATGAAATTTTTCGCTAAGTAATTCTGTACAAGCCTTTATACTTTCACGTCACATTTTTTCAAACCCTAAACAATTATTTCAAAAACTGATAAAAGTGATTTTTCCCATGCATTTTACATGGGAAACTTCAAGTAAAAGCCGGCAGCAGTTCAAATAAAAGAAACGAAAAAACAAAAATTTGGCATTTTCTTTTTTCAGATTTGAAACAAAATTTAACTCTAAAGGGCAGTTTCGAGTCCGCCCTTTTGGAAACTACCAATCAGAACGGGTGTAGGGCGTTTGAAAAAGGAAAGAAGGCGTTTCTTGAACATCTTGCAAATGTAGAAGGTATTGTATTGATGAAAAGTATAAATTTCGGTCCATCTACGTTAAATGTAATTCTACATGTCATTCAAGTATTTTATGGAAAAACAAATATAATTATTACTTTTACCTCTTTTCGCGCCAGCCCTTTTGAAAGCTACCAATCAGAACGGGTATTGGTCGTTCGAAAAAGGACAGAATGCGTTCTGGCATTTTGAAGAATGCCAGAACGCGTTCTGGTCGTTCTGAAAACGACCAAAACTAGTTCTGGTCGTTTATTTTGGTCTTTGGCCGTTTTCAAAGCAGCCACAACGCGTTCTGGCATTTCTGCAATGGCCAGAACGCAGATAAACAAAAGCATGCGTTATTTTCTTTGCCTAACTTCAGATCAATGAGACTGTCATTTGTTACGCCACAAAACTAACAAATGAAGATCAGCAATCATTAAACTTTAACGCAATTTCAATTAGTAGGACCTATGTAATAGTATAAAATGATATCAGTTCACGATTGTTAAAAGATGAACAAGAATAATCATGAACATTTAGTACAGGGAGATGAAATAATATCTGGGTGAAGCCGCGTACCATAATGTATGCGATTTAGCTTATCAACTCTCGGAGAAAAACTTTCATAAGACTCATGAGTGTCGACTTTCATTTGTTATTTCCCGTCTTTTTTTATTTTTTATAAAATTTGTTTATAACAATTATAAACATTATTGTTCAGTTGTCTCTTGTATTAAAACTGCCTCGACTTAGCTAATTATAAGTACAGACCGAAAAAACGGTGTTTTTCTTTAAAACACACCCAAAGTGCACATTTTTTAATGAAATTTGTGTATGATTGTTAATTATCATTTAAATACGAAATTTTTTCATCATACTGATGTTATGCGATGAATTACTTACTAGATTTACTCAAATTTCTTGTTTATTGCTCGCTATTGGATAATCTTCTAGTAATGTTGCACTATCAAATTGAGTTGATTGCGATACTTTTTACTCTATTTCTAAGAAGCCAGAGGACTAAACTGAAAAAATTGTCATTTTTCTACCATATATTTGTTTATTTCCAAAAAACTGGAGACCTTTTTTAAAAATCGGCCTCGACAATTCTCTCCGGAATTTTGTCAGCTGTTTAAAAAAAAAATATCTAAATCGGTCCACAGATTCAGCAGGAATCGTATTTTGAACCAAAAAATGTACTTTTTCTCCATTGTGGAACGGTCTGTCGGAAATAAAAAAATCGAATGGATTCTTGATCGTTATATTTTTGGCTCTAGCCAGCAATAGCTGAATGTGTAAGAAGTAAGCCCTCCAAAATTCAAGCAAATCGGACCAGTGGTTCTCAAGGAATCGTCTTCACCATATCAAAAAATGCTGTTTCGAGAAAAACGCGTTACACTTGTACTCCTTCGGTACCCTATTTTCCTGTAACATAAATAAAAATTATTTGATACAATTTTTTAAATAATTTAATTACAGAACATATTACTTATTGCAATAATCTCACAGGATATTTTAGGAACAACAAATCGTGATCTTCCCCAAAATGTTTAGGGATGATACGGAAAACTTCTTCTGTCATTTCTCAGTATGAACCTTTATTTGTCTGATGGCAATATGCAAAAATCCGTGGAGCTATACTCTTGAATGAATCCACTAAAATACGGATGGAATATCCCATCAAATTTTTGTAATGCCACAAGAAAAAATCAACCTTTAAAAGTATTGGCCACATTTTTTCAATATCATCCACAGTAGGTGGATAGTCCAAAAATCTTCTTTGATATGCAAATGTTAATATAAAATCTGTCTTTCTTTTTTGTACTTTTTGTTCCACAGTCAGTTTTCGTTCATCATCACTGGGATCAATGGTTCCAGCCTCCATATCTTCGTCCTTCAGCTCTAAATCGTTAAACATTCGAAAGATAAATAATATTTTTGATTTCAGTTTCTTCAGTGGCTGCTTCAGTTCAGGCGGCCAGTTTACGCATCCTGCTTGTGCCACCTTAAACGCTCTCAAGTTTTTAGGTTTGACTGGCAATGCACCGGAGTCATGTTTTGGCCGAGCCACATTGTGATATCTGTTAATAAACTGTGTTGCTGTTAAGTGGGATCCAGCTCCAAGTTTCTTGTTATTTTGATTTCTGTGCTCAAATACCTCAGAATATGCGTCCACAAGGTTTTTTGATTCTCTTTCCAACTCAGCAACAGATACTGCGTTTCATCAGTCATCTGATCTACGTATTGATTGATAAAGTACTGTCGAATTCTTGGATCTTTGGAGCCCTCTTCCAGCAGGGGACAGGTTCATCCAAATTCGAATAACTATTTGTATCGTAATTCAGCGTTTCGTGTATCGTGACTCCCTCGTCATTTGATTGCACATTGACTACATTTATCTCTTCAGGTGACATTGCTTCAGCATTGCCCAATACCTTCGTGGATGAGAAAGGTGAAACTTGTAGTGTATTTGGACCATTTTTGACAATGGGAAGAGGAGGTAGCCATATCTCCGTTTCTTTTAAAATTATAATGACTTCTCCTTGTGTATTAAACAAGTCCAGCACATCATCATCATCATCTACTTCAGTCCCATTATTTTCTAAAACCACTCTATGTCCTTTTATACCTAATTTTTCGGTTGCATTGTTCAGAAAGTTATGGAAAAGATTTGTTTCTTCTCCGAGTAAAATAGATTTTCGATTAACTCTATCATCCGAACACACCTTGAAAACTTTTGGCATCTGCAATAAAAAAAAATACAGTGGTAACCGGGAGCAAGATGAAAGAATCCCGCACGTTTCTTGAGGAGATTGGGTTTCGGTTAAATTGGTCCAACTTAATGTATTTTGTAGTTGTACATTTATAAGGGGTTTTCTATGGCCTACCTAGAAATTTACCCATTATATAAATATAATATTTAAGAATTTGTTCCAATTACTTTTCCTGCATTATTGATTCTCACGTATCGATGGTCCTTAGACTTTATCTATTATCCATTTGACCTTCAAACTTTAATTACCAAAATTATATTTTAAGGAAAATAAGAGCTAAGGGAGTTGGTTAAAACAATTCAAGGACCCTCATGCCACGTGTGTTCCTTTTTTACATAATGTAAATTCGTACTTTATTCAAAAATTTGAATTTAAACAGTCAGTAGAAAATTACAAGGAACTGGCTCTTAACCGGAAGTTATTTGAATACAACAAAGAAACCTAAATCTACCCACAATCTTTCCATTTAATAATTTTCCGATCCCACAAAGAATCTTTCAGGTTAGAAAAACTGTAGAACGCGAGAGTACAACGTACGCGGGAGTTTTCACTTTGCAAGAGAAAGAAGAAAAGTCGGAAACAAAGAGAAGCACTCGCGGGAAACACTTAGAGGTTGGCGAAACTCCATGGTCGGAATGCTAGACACTGGTCAACGGAATTCGTGTTATATTTTTGGTAGAGGAAAGGCCCTTTTCGACCATCGAGTTTGCCAAAATATCAAGAGTTCATACCTGACTCTTTCCAGATTGTGATTTTAACTTATTTAGTATTTTTGTGAAGAAGTTATTCTCTCCGGAAGCCTCATCGTCGGAGCTCGACATTTTAGTATTTTTAATTATTTTTAATCAGAGTGACAGGTTAGACAATACAGCGACGTTTTTTTCGATAGTTCCATGAGGAGGTCAGAACAAGAGTGTCCGACCAGAGGGGTTCCGGAAATACATTAGGATCGAAATTCTAGGAACAAAGTCGTGCCCAATGAGCGTCGCCGCCGAGATCACGTGGGCAGACATCGCAGGCTAAGTGAGTTCGCAGACTCGTAATTTTTCGGAAGTGCACCCTGGGCTTGATTATGATTAAAATATCTGGGCCTTCGGAGTACAGTTGGCCGATACAAATTACATACAAAAATTAACAAATACATGAAGAAGCCGTTTTGGTGGCACTGCGGTGAGAGAGATTGATAGGGAAGAGACTTTACTCTTTCTTTGTGGGGTCGGGGCCCCATGCCCGCTTGCGACTCTGCTAAACGATGGTCTCGGTCGTCCGTACGGTGGTGGTCTCTGGTTTGAGCGGGACAAGGTTCCCGTATTTAAGTTAGTAATTTGCAGATCCGGCAGAATTTCGTCCTATCTCCAGATACGATGAATTTCGTAGGCGGATAAGGCTCCGGAAGGGTATGAAAGAATAAAAAAAAAAAAAATAAATAGTATAATACGAGGTCCTGAGTGTTTCCTGGTGGTTTCTTTGCTGAGGTGTGGACCCTTGCTCTGACGTTTCATGTATTGTTGAGTTTCAAACAAAGAGTTACATTACGGTGTAGGGTAGTTCCCAGTGACGGGCAATACCGATTTTACCCCGTCACACATTGTACAATACATGTCAAATTGGGACAATGTAACCACAGCTCAATTTTCAGTATCTCCCGAGTATTTTCAGGGTGGCCGTTTTAATCACGAAAAAGTCCAGGTCGTTGCAATAGAAAAATTTGGACTCTTAAAGCTGGAAATATTTTTATTTGAAGTAATCAAAACTAAAGTGCAAATTAAAGCAGTCAAAGTTGAGCTCCTTTGAATTTTAAACTTTTAAAATTGAAGCCTAAAAAATTTGTTATTCAGAAGCTTTTAATTCAAACGCTTCATAATTTACAAATATAAAATGGAAGCTTCCAACAATTTTCAATTTAACAATTTTAAATTAACTTCCCTTAAGCTGGAAAAATTTTAACTTGTATAAATGGACCAGTTCAAAGATTACTGGTTAAAAAGTATACATCCACGCTATCATTTTCAATGCTCTAAATTGAAGAATAAATCAATAGAAGAGTGTTGAAAATTATATCATTTTAAGCAATTTTTAGTTAGAAACATTACAAATGAAGCCATTGAATTTTTTTAACTAAACTTAAAATTATTAGTTGTTTAATTTTTATTAGGGACCACAGTGTAGAAGGAGCTTGAAAAGGGGGAAATAAAGCAATTTTTTCTTAAAAAAGGGGAAAGATTATACATTTTTACACGTAAAAAAGAATATTTCAATCGTGATATTATGAGTATAATCATATATTTTTTCCAAGACCTCAATAGGATAGATTTGTCTTTTGAAAATTTGTTGAGTTGCGAGTCAAAAAATGAATACACTGTAATTTTTCGGTTTTCCCAGGTTTCAAAAAATTCACGGTCATTTCCCGGTTTCCTGGTCCAGCGGTGACCCTATTTTTAAGCCTAAAATGGAAGAAATCTGTTGGGTCCTTTTTGAAAAAAATCCAATAAATATGAAATTTTCTTCCTGTAATTAATTTAGTTTTTTATTTTGAAATGAGATCTTAATACACGAGAATTATAGGAAACAAAATAATTTTTTTTTTAAATTCAAAAAGGGCCCCAACAGCTTTTTCCGTTTCAGGATTAAAGTACTCTGAAGACGTTCTAAAACACAATCAGAAAGGAATCGGGGCCCAGTTCAGCTTGCTGACCTCTTTAGGCTTAAATATTATTGAACACACCAAGATATAAAACCAGTGAAAATTTTTTTCTTTTTAATTCATTTTAAAAAATTGAAAACAAAATCTCTTTTAAGTACAGATTAAAAAATTCACATTAGTAATAAAAAAGATGAAGTTGCAAAATTTAACTAGCCCGAGATTAAAATCAACGTTGACACGTCCTTTGTGAGGTGAGGACAGTGACTGGCTATCATTAGACAACAGAGGGGGTATTTATATTAAGAAGCTTGTAATTGCAGGCACTGATCCCTTATCACGTACGAAAATAAATTACGTTGCAAGGAATCATGATTTTGAATTGAGAATTCCTGGATTGTAGATGTGATTCGAATTATAAATATCCTCTTTCCTGCTAATATCGTTATTAATGCTCTTAATATATATCATTGAGGAAATTAGACGTTTTTTCCAGTTGGACTCAAAATCAAGTATTTCAGTATTTACCCAATCAAATTCATGCTTATGGGTGCTACGATGTACATTATTAAGAAATGTTGTCTTTATTGTTCTTTTTGTGTTCATTAAAATTCTCTTAACATTCTTTTGGTTCCATCCACAGAAGAAGCAGGACAGTTTTCACAAGGAATTTTGTAAACAGCTTTGGTTTCTTCCCATTTTTGAGTCCTATCTTTACGTGGTCTAATTACAGGTGACTAGGAAGGTCTCATCGAAGGAATTTTAGCTATTTTTAATTTTTTGAGAAAGTGAGAAGTTTTATCACAGAAGTTTTCTATGAATGGTAAACTGACTTTTGGTTGACGGGCCAATAATTGTTTTCGTGCAGAGTTATTTTGGGTAGGAGAATACTCGAATTTTAATTTACGAATTTCAATTCGGTGGCTAATAAAACTTTTTGGGTAACCATTATTTAGTTTATGGCATCAGTTAGTGATGATGTTATTCTTATCTTTCAGAAAAGAAATGTCTAAAAAGTTCATCATATTATTTTCTTCAAGATCAAAAGTAAACTGGAAATTATTATTATAGGAATTGAAAATAAGGGCAATTAGCTTAATATGATCCTCTTTGACACATCAGATCGCGTCGTCCACGTATCTGTAATGAAAGGGGAGCTCTATATTAAAAATCAGAAAAGCAAGCTGCCGAAACGGCACAAAACAATTGTGGGTTTTTATTCATTATTATTAACCCCTCTGATCAGGAAAAAAATCTTATACAAACTAAATATGGAGTGTGATACATATTCTCATACCTATAAAACGTCTTGTTATGATGTACCTGCTTTCACTTTGCCTACAAGCTCATATTGATCTTTGAACGTTAAGCGCTGCCTTGTCTTTTAACGTTCCACATTCTTGTACATAATTTTTATATATAATTCGAAACGAAACGCCTCACCCAACCAAAAAAAAAGGCGAACTGACGCATGCTGACAGCTGGTGCAATTATCGGCTGAGCGTACTGCACGTTTCGTTGCTACGCCACTGTTGGTTGCGCATGACTCGCTGCGTCTCTCATGAAGAAACCTCCGCGTCATCAATTCTCGGAACGCCATAAACTCGGACTGCTTAATTCTAAGTTCCAGTGTAAAAGTGTTCGAAATTGAATAGTTTTTAATTAAAGACTCTCAATATTGAATACTTCTGAATTAAAGTGTTTTAAATAAACAGATTTTGAACGATTTGAAGTTGAAAATTCTCAGAGTATTGCATAATCTGAAACTAAAAGCTTTAATTTAAATAATTTAAAGTTGGATTATTTGATATGAGAATGGATATAAAAAAAAATCAATCCAAGTCCCTGAACATTTCTTCATTTATAATTAAAGGTATATAGATATATCAATTTTGAGTTTCGAAATTAAAAAATTCGTTTTGAGTATTAATTAATTTGACATCAAAGATGTTAAATGTTTCATTATCGATTATAATTTGTTTTGTATTTGATAAGTCCTGTTTTCCCATTTACATAAACATATTTCACATTTGAGACATTATAAGACAGATTTGGAGGGCACAAGATAATTTACTGCACAATAAAAAGACCAGTTATTTATTGTAAAGCATTTTAACATTTCATCTTCAGATCTGTCTGTGCCATATTCTTTGAAGAAATAATTACCCAGAGGATCTCCCCGTTCAAACCTTTCTCTTCAACTTGCAGTGTTGCCATCTATGCGGACTTTCACTCTGCCTAATCTCACACCATAATCCGACCGAGTAGCCAGGAGTGGGAACAAACGGTTCCTTGCGAGGAACCCAATGATGTAACCATTCATTTTTCCTGAATTGTAACATCCTGGGAATAAATCCACAGTTTGGAGAGCAAAAGGTTGGGGGACTTGAAAATGACTAACGCCAATAAGTTAAACGGGTTCAGGATGAACTGCGCTGTCTTTATATGGGAAAACTAATTCTGCAAAATGAATGTGTACACATGAAATTTTTATATTGATTTATATTAATATAAATATATTTTATATCAATTTAGTAAATTTCAATAATATTTCAATTGTAGGGCAAATAATAAATAATATTACAATTCATTTATAAACTGTTTTAACTTTACACTTCACTTTTTTTCAAGCATTACATCACTGAAGTCAACTATTTTTACAATAGAATGTAAGGTAAAGGAACCAATTAACGAGGGCATTCTTATCGTCCGATCTTAAATGTAAATTTTTTGCTTTTTCCAATTTTTTTACATCAAAAGTGAATTTTTATGATGCAGAAGCTTACTTCCGATTCACTGATTGATTTTTTTAAACATCATATTTGACTTTTGGATTAGAGAAAATTAACTGTTTACTCAAGAAATGATTTCTCCCCTGCAGTTTGTTTCGTTTACAATGAAAAATGAATATAACTGTTCAAAAAAAGTGTGTAGTTCTGTCTTTTAGCAAGAGTAAAATATCTTTAATTTTGCTTGAAGCGCTGTGATTTTTGATCCAATTACATATATGTACAATGTTTTCCACCTTGTGCTAGAAGAGATCGATCGATTTCCTGAATTATCGAATCGCTTGGCCCCACTGATTCTTGGAACAACTCAGTCCTTTTAATGCTTTGACTCTCTATTGGGGCGTATCGAACAAATGAAATATTTCGCTTTCATTTTTTGGTTGGATGAGCCGTAAAAGAAGCATATTTTATCCAAATATATACCTGATTAGTATAGACTCAGTGAAAAAATTTCCTGTGTTTGCGGGTTTATGTAGATACAATATGCATTTTTTATGCCTCATATAGGTTAGAAATAACAATTTTTAAGCCTTTGGCGATCGGAAATCTATCAATCTTCCAATTCTGTCTTGCGTGTGTCTTTCAGAAAACAGCAACTTTTAAAAAGTGCAGGTGCTCTTAGATATTTCGGTTCCAAAACATGAAAAAATATCACTGTATAAGGTTGACCCAAATCGGAGTTTATTTAGTGCTCCCTTAACGGCGTTAAAGTTTTAATAGAGCATATTTAGGAAATTACTAGAGATAAATAATTTTTAATATAGGTGTCTAAATTCATCTTCATTTCCTCTATAATTTAATATGATTCATAAAACTTAATAACCCTAAACTATAAACAAAAATATGTAAAATACACGATATAGAAGTGTGTATATCAAATTCACTATCACAGTTGTATTGCTTCTGGAAATCTGAGCAATTTTCATCTCCTTCTATTTGCCTCAAAATTAATATTTTAAAAGTGAATAATGATTCAAATGATACCCAATTTATATTATCTATTTATTTAAAGTAGTTGCAGGAGCACACCTCGTTCAGCACAATCATTGGTCCATTTTAATGATTTTATTGTCGCTCTTGCTTTCTGAAAATGTTTAAGCGTTTCCTATTTTTCAACGTCTTCTTTGAAAAATAAGGTGCCTAATCTTAAATTTTGAAATGAAAGATAAGAGTGGTTTTCTCAAGAACGGCTTGACCGATTTTGATGAGAAAAAAATATGTTATGGGTCTCAATAGTGGAATGCTGAAAAAAGTTTATGAAAATTCTTCCACAAACATAACCTCAAAAAAATGTTTTTCGAAATTTAAAAAAAAAATGTCTGGGTTTTTTTCAGAGTACCACTTTCATCTTTCACCAAAAAAAATTTCAATTCATGTCCTAAAACATATTTGATCCCCAAAAGGATCGAGTAACGACTGTCACCAAAAATGACGTTGAATACATCGAAATCTAGAAATGTACTCGAAAAGCTCGTCAGTCCGATTGTTAGGCAAGTTAAATGTCCTTTTCAGCGTTTCAGAATTTGCTTCCTCACCAACTGTTTTAGCGATATTCATTTGTTCCACAATTTCATTTGTTCCACGACTTCAACTGTTTCCACAACATTCACTTGTTTTTTCATTGTTTGTTCATTCTTTAGTAAGGTCTGTTCCTTTACTGGAGTTGAAAGCCCTTTTCGGCGTCACAGGATTTGTTTCGACACCAACTGTTTCAGCGATACTCATTTGTCCCGCCACTTCAACTGTTTCAGCAACATTCACGTGTTTTTTCGTTGGTTTTCTATTCTTCAATAACGCCTGTTCCTTCACTGAAGATGAAAGCCCTTTTTAGCGTCGCAGGATTCGTTTTGTCACGAAGTGTTTCAGCGATATTTATTTGTTTTTCCGTATGTGTCCTATTCCCGACATCGTATAGTTTGATATTGAGTACGGACATGATCTTGATCTTTACGGACTATGAGAAGCAGCGCCCGCGGTGGCCAAAGCCTAAAATATATTAGGGATAGAAATTTGAAATTTACATTAATTAATTTTTATTAACTGAACTATTTTATCAGCCCTAAATGGAAATTTTTTTAAATAAAGACGTACTGAGGACACTTCTAGAGAATCTTGCAAGAAATAAAATAAGTTCTGCAACATTGGAATTAAGGGCATGTGACACAGCCAAATACCTATATTGCCGACCTCACTTTATCAGTTTACTGAATTTTTTTTTGAACCTGAGAACTTTTTTAAAGAATAAAATATCGAGCT
>CAKNXH010000827.1:135067-233832 GCA_932178445.1 Andricus quercusramuli | reverse complement strand
GAATTGCAACTTTTACCTACAAAGAAAAAAAAACACAAAACTATCAATAACTAATATTAAATAAATTATGTTTCGAGATTAGTTACAATTAACAATTCTCCTCGTGTTTCTAAATTATTTTTTACAATGCTCAATTTAAACTTAAGATAAGTTTAGTATATCCCTAATTCCATATCGCACGCAGCAGTCAATTTGTAAACAAGTTAATGGCAATAAATTAAATAATAGGCTCATTTCGGAAAAAGTTAAGTTAGCTGGCGATGAAGTCAGAATATCTAATAACAAGCCTTACAACGTAAAGTTAATTACAATAAATAGGTTCAATTGCACGTACATAAATTGTTCAACTTCAATCTGACTATTATAATTACCATCACAGTCGCTTATTATAATATCATGAATTGTGAAAATGCGATCTAATACAAAACGTCTTACTACGTAAAATTCATTAATTATAATAAATACGTGCAATTGCACGCACATAAATTCTTTAAATTCAATCTGGATATTACAATTACTATTGTTAGGAATATCCTTTTTCTGAATCATTACCCAAAAAAGTTGGTTGAGCAACAAATGACAATTAGAATTCAACAAATCAAAAACAAAGTAACATTTTAGCTACAGATAATCAGAAGGAATTGAGAGAATATAGTTCTTTTAATACTTTTGTTCTTCCTTTTTTTGGTCAAATTTCTAAAACGATTCAATTCATGGTGAAAAAATTTAATACTCATTCTATTTTGCGTATACCATTTAAAATGGATTCAATAATAATTTTAGTAAAGATCATTTAGATAAATTTGAAAAGGCTGGTGTGGTTTACAAGATCATTTGCAAGATCTGTAAGATGACTTACGTGGGACAGACTGGAAGACTTCTTAATACTAGGGTGGAGGAACACAAAAGTGATGTTCGTTTAGGACGTTGTTATAAGAGTGTTCTTGCTAAACATATGAGAGGGTTTGTTGATGTTGACCATGAGTTTGACTGGGATAATGTTGAAATTTTACATAGTGATAGTAATGAGAGAAAGAGAGAACTCATGGAAATGCTTTATATTCAAAAACAAAATAAGTCATCTATTAATTTAAAAACTGATTTAGATAGATTAAACAAAAGTTATTCAAGTTTGATTACTTACATTTAGTTTTCATGAGTCTTCACTTTCTCTTATTTCTTGTTTGTTGGGACGTATTCGCCTACTGACCCACATTCAGATCTCAGGTATCGAGGAAACAGCGTCGGTACTTGGTCGCTGTTCCCACCTGTTTTCATTTTCTTGCCTTGATAAGGGTGCTGAGTGCGCACCGAAACGTTGGTAAATACTTTGCATGCTTTCTTATTGTGATTTGATAATAATAAAAATAAAAAAAACGAAAGAAATAAAAAAGAGAAGGAAGGGGATTTGGTGGGTTGCCTTCTCATTTTTCTTTCCTCTTTTTTATTTTTGTCCAAAGAAACAAATTTTTTTATTTTGTTTTTTAGGAATTGCAATAGGAGCATTTTGTGGTGGTTGTCCAAATTTTATCGTTGAATTATTGTTTTATTTTCAGGAATTCTATATATTAAATAGAAATTCGTCCAAATGAATATTAGGTTATGTAGAAGTTCGGAAAAATTACATTTATGTCGAATAGAAATTCGGAAAAACAGAAATTAGATTAAATTTAAATTAGGATAAATAAAGGTTATGGTGAATAAAAATTCGAAAATTATGCGAAATGAGAATTCGGCATAATAGAAATTATGATAAATGGTAGTTAGGACAAATAGAGGTTATGTGAGTTGACAATTCGACAAAATAAAATTTATAATAAATGATTTTTCGGCAACTTCATTTTCGGCCAAATTAAACTGAGGTTATATGAAATTTAAGGTATATTCATGCGCCTCCATCCTAACACCAGCCACTGCGGAATGTGCGTCTCCGACTTTAAATATGAGGTGAATATGCGGGCCAAATGTTGGTGTTTAAAAGTGTACATCTTCCACCAAAAGTTCTTGATACAGTCTGATACTCAACATTGGTAGTTATTTTGGCTGTTGCCGCAATTTAAGTTTTGAAAAAGTTCTCGTAGATGACGTCTTGAACGATCTGGTGCATGATCTGGAGCATCCTGCTCGTCGACTCATCATTGGTAGTTATTTTGGCTGCTGCCACAATTCACATTTTTTCAATGATCTCGTAGATGACGTCTTGAACGACCTGGTACACGTTCTGGTGCACCCGGGTAGTGGACTTACCATTTAGAGATGTGTCGGTTATTGGCAAACTTACATGTTCTTGAAAATATTCATTTGTGTTTAGCGTGTCCTAAGCATGGAAGACGGACACGAGCAAGGCTTCAGCCATGCTAGCGTTCAGCCGTGACCCATGCTTTAGACAGATATTTCCAAGTTTATTGCCATGCGTGAGCCATGCAAACTTTTTCCACGCGGGACCTAGTATAAAAATATTAATTATATATGCATTTAAATGCATACATAAGGTACAGCTCATTGCGTTCCATGGATGAAATAGCTTTTATTGCCATTTTTGTGATACCTATTCACCCTTCCTAACCACCGTGGCATAATCTGAAACTAAAAAACGCATGAAGATTTATCAATTTTGAGTTTTTAAATTCAAAAATTGAATTTTAGTTTTAATTAATTTGACATTAAAGATTTTGAATGTGTTTGAAAGTAAATTGGTAATTTTCAGTTAAATGAGAATGAGTATTCTTTAAAATGTTTCAGATTTATGACATTATAGGACAAATGTTGAGGGCACAGGATAATTTATTGCACAATAGAAAGACCAGTTATTTATTGTAAGGCATGATAACAATTTTCTTCAGATCTGAAAAACAAGGTACAAGTAGGCATACAATTTTACATAATGTACGTTTCATTATTAGGAGGAATAGGAAAATAAAAATATATTGAGATATTTTTTCCAAATTAAAAAATTATTCACCGTACCGGTCAGTACTGCGTATTTGCTACCTTAAATTGTATTATGCGGGTATCTCAACGTCAATACAGTATTTTGGGTCGTCTGGGTCATATTCTTCAAAGAAATGATCAGCCAGAGGATCTCCCCGTGCAAATCTTTCTCTCCAGCTTGCAGTGTTGCCATCTATGCGTATTTTAACTCTTCCTAATCTCCTGCCATAATCCGACATAGTGCCAATGAGTGGGCACAAGCGCTTCCTTAGGATGATTCCAATGATATAACCATTCTCTTTTACTACCTTGTGAATGCCTGGAAGTAAATCCAGATATACGAGATAACCATCTCGGACGATTTGGAAATGATGAACACCAATGAGTTTAACGGGCTCAGGATGAACTGCGCTGTCTTTATGTGGAAAAACTAATTCTGCAAAAAGAATGCGTACAGAGGAAATTAGTTCGTGTATTCATTTTTTATATGCATTTAGTAAATTATAGTTCTTATTTTATGCAAACAAAATTCTAAATTATGCAATTTCCCCATCTGTTTCCATACCCGCTTCCCCTTCTGTTTCAGTGCCTACTTTCTTAACGTTTTTTTTCTTTGTGTAAACTTGTGTGTTTCAGTTTGTTTTTTAATTGAGCATTTCTAAAATTGCAATAATACCTGAATTCTGAGCTAAAGAATGAATAATACCATCATTCATTCATAAACTGTCTTTAGTTTACACTTTACTTTTCTTTCAAAAATTACATCAATAAAATCAATTATTTTTACAATAAAATATAAGTTAAAGGATCCAATTAACGAGGGGATCCCTGTCGTCCTACATTGAAGGAGAATTTCTTGATATTTCCAGTTTTTTGCATGAAATGTTAATTTTTATGATGCAGAAGCTTACCTGAGATTCACTAAATGATGATTTTTTTTAACAATTATTATATGCACAATTCTTTCCACCTTGTGCTAGAAGAGATCGATCAATTTCCTAAATCGTCAAATTGGTTGGCCCTACTGCTTCTTGGAACAACTCAGTGCCCTCAATGCCTTGACTATCCATGAGGGCGTATCGAATAAATTTAATGTTTTGCTTCCATTTTTGAACTGAAGGCACTTTTGTCAAGACACATATTTTTCGGGTGTTATTTTGGCACCTTCTAGAAACTTCTTAGACTTATCCAAAAACGAAAGCGAAATACTCGATTTTTTCGACACACCCTAATGTCCATCCAGTGCCTGTCCACTTTGATAATTTAGGAAATTCGATCTCCTAGAGGACTCTTCCCACGTCAGAAATATTAATCCTGGCAGCCATTACATCGGTTTTAATTAAACTTGATGTTGTTGTATTACACCATGGGAGATGTTTTTTGGCCAGAGGATTTTTGAAAATTTTGAAAATTCTTTGAGCTATGCCATTTTGAATTTTTAGGTCAACTTTTTTTTATTGTAATATTTAAAGTTATGAATATTTAAACAGCGACAATCCAGTAGAATGCTTCTGCCACGCAGCAGTTAGGCGGGCAGCAGACATTGGCATTACACAATGTACCGTTGCAACGCTGCAGTCTTGGGCATCCCTGTTTACTAATTTTTGTTCTCGCTCAGAATTCTTTTACTTAGGAGTAGATTTTTGTATCTGAAATATTTTTGATTTTGTATCAAGAGCAGCAGAATATATTTTTCAACGGATTTGATGATTATTGATTGGTATGAAGGAATGAAATCCTCTCGTGCCATCAATTGTCTGAGCTATCAAAAAACGATCGCGAAGGAATTTGGCATGATTCTCATATTGACTTTTAGCACGTGGTACAAAGGGGTTTCATTCTTTCATACCGATCTGCTCCTAAACTTTGAAAATTTCTCTGTGAGAAATTCGATCGTCTATCCGAGGCAGCGTGATCTTAAAGTCATCTTCTCCGAAAGTCCACATTTGATATTACATGTTTTCAACTTGAACTTGATGTACACGGAAGATATTCTTCATCATCAGCTTTATGATCATCAGATTAATCATGATCATCGAGTTGGACATTCTTCAATTCTTGAACTGCAGTTGAGTAAACCATATCGTTTAGGACTTCGGGTTTCGTTACAGTCACAACATTAGCATACTTTATGCGTGTTCGTGTTTAGGTCCCCGGACTCGTTAAAAATCAAGGGTTCCGATCCCTGGTTCTAACGTTTCGGAACGTCACAATTTGTGATTTTTGACGCCGGCGAAACAGCTTCCCATAAGACTCTATGTTAAAAGTGGTGTTTTGAAATCTAGATTATTTAAAATCTGTACCGCTGAGACTTTCGGAATTTTGTAGTTTCATGAAAAATACATTTCTCTTTCATTTTGTCAAATAAAAAAGGGGCGTTAAAAGCATAAGCCGCAGCGACCGGACTACTTCAAGTATTTTAGATTAAGTGGATTTTTTCCGCTTGCGGGCCTTTCTCCCACACACTAATGCCATTTTCTGCACTGGCCGTCATGAACCTGCGAGTTAAGCGTAATTTTCTGCTAAAATTTGGTGGCTACCTTCCCTCTAATTGAACTAGTAGAATTTCACTAGAAATCAACTATTTCACAAATCGCCAGTACTAAAGTAATTCAAATATTTAAATCGAATCAAAACTCAAACCAATTTTTTTAAATCAAAGAAATAATAATAAACATATCACTTCTTCACCTAACTCAAAGAAGGAAAAAAGTTAATTATTTGAAATTAAACACATTTTGACTTCTCATACTTTTAATTTAAAAAATTAAGTTAAAAAAATTTCCTAAATTTAAACGTAACATTTCTCTAGGTGTAATATTGTCAAATTGGCAGCTAACTCAGACAATAAATATATACTTCTATAGTTATGGATATCCGCGTAAGAAATAATAATATTTCATCATTTCACTATAATGGAATAATAAGTAAAAATTCACAAGCTTATCTTACTAAATGCAATTATTGAAAATTTTAGTTATATAATTCTTCAGTTATTTTTCTCGTTGATTAATTAGTGAACTTATTTCGTCGATTTTTTGTTGTTGAGAATTATGGTTTTGAACATGAACATAATCAAGCTTCTATTGAAAATGAACCAAAACTTAGAGGTATAATATTATATTATTAACAATTATTATATATTTACCAATAGAATGAATAAAAACGGATAAACCGAGAAATAGAGTGGCAGCGGCGATCTTCATTTTCTATTGTCGATTCGAGCTAACTAGTTTTCTATTAGATTCTTCCATATGTTCACTAAGCGGCTTCTATATACCACGTTGCCAATTTTTATTTTTGAGTCACTTCCTTAGACTACCCACAAAAGAAGCAGTCTACGTGGAATATGGAGGGCTCTTTGTCGCTGTCTGGTTCGACCTCATAAATTAAAGCCTCGGTTATGAACAAATACAATTTCATACGGATTTTCTATTCCATCTCATCGTATACCTCTATGTTACAGTTTGCACAATGATTCAAGCTAAACAGATCTTTATTATTACAAAGTTATCTCTGCCAAGTTATTGGTAGGACGAATTATTGTGGTGGAGATTGTCAAGTTTACTACGTTTCACTGTGGAGGAGCGAAGGATGATATGAAAAGTCTTTTTTTAAAAGTGATAACTCTTACCAAGTTTTTTAAAATTTAGATCAAATTGGAAGATTTGACCCCGCCCTTACCAAAAAACAATGCCAAAAACGCTAATCAAACGCTGTTGACTACCCGTCCCTGGCTACGGTCTTGTTGGTGGAGGTGACGTAGTATTAATATTGCTTTCTTCCCTTATGAAAAAGAAGTATAAATAATTAGATAACTGTATAGCAGAATGCAAAGTAACTTGTAAGCCGTGAGCCGTACTCTCTGTTAAAAAATCTTTTTTCAGTTCACCTAAATAAATTAAAGCTAGATATCTGCAATAAAAAAATCCTTAGTACCATCAAAATAAAAATAAAAATTCTAAGGCATTAAAGAAGATTTGAAATATTTACTGACGAATCGTTCTGACAGACAGCAACTGCATTTTCCCCAATATCTCTGAAGAAGGTGAAAGTTACAGATGCACGCATATGAAGAAGCATACTTAATACGATCCACTTTTCCAAGTATCTCTTATTCTTGGTAATCTTTTTATTTGCTGCAGAAAGAATTTCTTTCATTGCTAATTTCTCTTTATCTCTTAATTTCCAAGAACTCAGTTTTTCAGCTAAAGACTCGTTAGACACGTCACCAATTTTCTTTTTACACTTTTTAAGTGAATTCTTGAGCAAATTCACTTCACTGATGGCCCTATTTTTTGCCATAGTGGCTGCTTTTGATTTCTGTTGAACCTTCTTCAAATTTTTCGTCTTCTCATTAATTTTAATTTCATATTTTACTACAAATATTTTTATATTCGCATCCTTCCGTTGCAGACAAAAAATTTTTCTGTCGATTTCTTCTTGCAATTTTGCAATGATCACATCTGGTTTTTAGAGAACCTTCAGGTATGTAAAGAGGGCACTTGATACGCCGCAAAACTTTATCTCTATCTAGATAAGTAAATGACGTTTCTACGTTTTTGCTTCACATCCCAATGCAAATCCAGGACAACATTTTAATTCATCCATAGTGGTAAGAATTTTCTTAATCTGTTCAATAGATCCTAGCGGGTCATCCGATATTCCAAATTCACTTTTATCCATTGGTTCATCTAATAAAAAAATGCTTATTCGTAATTCATTATCAATCATTACTTTTTTAGGGCAAATAGTCTTTGTAACATAATAACATTCTGTCTTCTACAAATTATCTGACAAAATGTTGCAACTCGAAGGTCACCAGTTTGGATATTATTTCGCAAACAACAAATCGGATAAGAAACACTGTTTTGATTATTATGTATGTCTTCAAATAGAAAATTACTTGGGATGCTATTTGAAAAAATATCATAATTCTCATCAAAAATAGAGATCTTTGGGTTTTTAATATTTTTCGTAATCTAATCTCCAATTCCTTCTGAAGAATCTGAAACTTTACGCTTGCCCAAAAACTTTTTAGAGTCTAACGATCCTAAAGAGTCTAAAGATTTCTGGCAAGAATTAAGGGATTGCTTCATTTTTGGTGGATTTTGAAAATTCCCAATATGAACATTATCTGTTTCGAGGGAATCTGAAATTTCGCTCTAGTGTCCGACGAGCTTTTTTGATAGGCTTCGATAAATAACTCGGGCAGTTTTAAAATTTAGTTTGAACAACACCTTTTTTAATTTTGGTATCTTGTAACGTAGTGTCTAAAAATTAATAAATATGATAATTATTATTATTTAGATGAATGATTTGAGTTATATTGGCAACAATACTTATTTTCCACTTTGTAATATATTGAAATTTATGAATCAACGAAATCGAAAGAGGTAAATAAAAGATGGTACAATACACTATAACTTTAAAAATCCGGAAGGTTTTTATTTTCATTGTTTATAAAATTCTGTCTCTATTTTTTTGAAATTGTAAAATATATTGAAATTGTAGAATCGACAGGATTGAAAGAGATAAATAAAAAATGGTACAATACAAACCACCTGTGAATTTAACAATCTCGACAGTTTTTCTTTGTTATTTTTTATAACAGTTTGTTGTCTTGATTGTCGTGGAAATTGATATCATACTTATATAGGTATTAAATAATGAATAAATTTTCTACTTTGATGTTTCTTTATTGACTATATTGACCACAAATGTAAAAAATTAAGACCAACATATGAAGCTTGAAACGAGGTTATGTCATTGTGTTTACAAAATTTAAACTTGAAAATTGATCTTCTTACCGACATAACGCTTTCATCACTTTTAGGTCGTACAATTGCACGTTGTCACTGCTTTACACAATTTTTCGGTACGGAAAAGAAACGGATCTTCTCCTTGTTTGTTTTCTTTGATTCCTTTGACTTATACTCATTGGTACAATTAGGTATCATGCGGTAACTGCCGCCCATTTTTATTTACAGTTTATTTACAAAATATTTTTAAATAAATAAATATTACACGCTATACAAATACATTCCTATGGAAAAGCCTTTTAAACTAATGTCAGAAAATAGAGTGACAATCGACGCACCGCTAGTTTGCTGCTCCGCCACGCCGCTGTGGACAAACTTGTCACAATTTTCTCTGACTACGCAGTGGGTCATGGCATACCTCTGGTTCCTCCATTACTCAGATGTTGAATGATGTTTCCCCCTATGAGTTGCACATCCTGATCGTGACGCAATGATGTAGTATCTAGTCTCCCTTGATGTAGGTGGACGCAGACACACTTATTCAGTCCAAAGCTCATGCCAATCTCTTTTACAGTACCTATTCATTGCCCGGCGCCTTTGACCGGGCCACTGGGCGCATCCCCGGATAGCGGTTAGGAAGCCGTGTACCAACAGGGATATCAGGGGGGATGGTGTTCCAAACGTTGTCGCTAGGATACCAGGTCGCCTCCCAGAGTATTCAAACCTTAACCCAGCATGCGAGGCTCTGCGGCGGTGGACCTATACTTCCCTAGCTATTCGTGGTAACAGCTGGAGAAAAAACAAGAAGAGCTAAATCGGAGTGTATGCGAGGAGTTGGAAGGTCCATTGGACGTGACGGAGAAGTTTCTCTTGAGTCAAAAGTCGAACGCCAAGCAAGACATTATGGCGGTGGAAGAACTATTGACAGACGCTGAAGAACTCAACAAAGAATTGCGGGACGCATTAGATAAGATGGAGGCCAAGTACCGATTTACTTACGTGCCATTAGAATTTGGGTGGTCCGCCGGCAAAAAGGCGAGGATAGAGGAAAGGAGGAAGGCTCTACAGAATGTAATCGTCTATGGCTGGGGTTGAAATAAATTATTGTGTTTGAAAATAACAAAATTATTTTTATTCGAAATTGAAAAATTATAACGACGATTACCTTTGTAAGTAGCGGGCCAGAGCTCGAATCCAGAGCGCAGCATTGTCAGACAAAAGGAGCGAAATTATGGGATTGGCATCTTGAAATTGTGGTACACTATGGTACATGTTTAAAAGACCACAGCTTATAATCTATTAAATGCTTGTATAATATGTAGTTGTCTTTGGAATGTCTTTACGGAAATCATATGAAAATTAACTTTACTCACCCTTCATTTCAAACACTAGTCTTTTTGAACTAAAAAATAGGTTAAAAGCTACACGGAGAGGAGTTAACCGCGACCGTTACTGCCAAGTCCGCTGCCGTCGCGCAGAACTTGCGAGTGGGAGGGAGGCAGAAGCTGTTGCTGCGCTCGCATGAACCATTGCGATAGAACCTCAGCCAATCCGGCGCTTGACCGTAATGCGCGGCGCAGCTATAGTTACTCCGCTCGCAGTGATAGGTACGGTTTACTCCGCAAGCATTACTGCGCGCACGGTTTTTTTCTATATGGGTAAACCTGGAAATTGGACATTGTCCAAAAAACGTAAGACCTTTACCATAATTAAGGGCTCAGTTCAACGTTTGTGACAGCCACACAAAAACATACAAGTACGCGCGACGACGATCAGCTGATATCGTTAGACTTCAGACCGTCCAATCCCATTGCGGTGGTTACCGCGACCGCTCGGGAATCTGGCAGTAACTGTTACTGCGACGGTCGCAACAGTCGCTGCAGAATCTTTTACGGTGGCGCGCAATGAATGTCACGGTGTAGTAGTAATATTTCCGTCATCAACCGTAACCGTCGCTGCCCAGCCACAACATGATTTTTCTGCAGACCTCTTGTGGTCGGCGCAGCAACGGTTATGGTGAAAACTGCACCCGCTCTGATTTACTTCTCTCCGTGCAGAAAATCTAAAAATTAAGACTTTCAAATACTGATACTTATCAAATACTAGTTCGCACTCCTGATTTGCTATGTCCTCATATTCAGATTTAGGAGCGTCAGATAAACTGTTTTCAATATTATTTTCTCGTTTTTCGTTTAATTTTTTAGTTTCCGGATTTTTCGGATCGTAAATGTTACTACTATTCATGCAGTTTAGCATTTTTTCTGTCCGTTGGAACTTTTTACAGCCGCTTTGCGAAACAAATTCCGATGCGCTTAATACACCCTGCAAAGTCATGGTAAGAAATTTTTTTTTTGCAGGATTTTTGACACGATTTACTTTCGAAAAGACTCGCTCACAAGTGGTACTTGAACTGACACACACAGCAATAACGGGGAGAAAATGAATCGTAGGAAAGATTAATAGGAAATACCGAAAACTCCGGATCAACTTAGTGGTTCGGGGATTAGGAGTTACTAGCATTAATCCCATTGGCCGATAGGGGAAATGAGTAAGAGACAAAGTCAGTTTAACAATTTATATCGAGTTTAAAACGTCATGTTTCCCACAACAACACACAAATCGACTTAAAAGGAAGATAAATTAATGAGGTATAAATTAGTCGAAAGAAAGAGCGTCGCGTGTTAGTTAGGAGTGCGGGCGACTTTTGGCCTCGTCCGTAAAGAGGTGGCGGCGGGACGGATCCCTCGGGGGGTTTCGGATGAGTACTGATTTCAGTCGCCTTGGACTTGGTGTCTTGGTTGGAGACTCGCGAACCCCAGGGGGTTGGCATTGACGAAGATTGAGGGCTCGCTTGTCCTCCCAAAAACTTGGGATAAAACTCGCTTTATCCCGGGCGAGCACTTACTGGGTGTCCTTACCTTTGGGGCCCCGTAAGCTTGCGGCGGGCGCGAGGATCAGGATTTCCGAAGCGTTGAGGGTTTCCTGGGTTGATAGTGTTAAGTGGGAGGATGGGGCCTCTTCCGGTCTCCTGGATCTTGGTTATGATGAGACAAATGGGCGACCTCCCATGCCTCCTCCAGACGTTTTCTTATTGGTTTATGATCCCCGGTTTTCTGCCTGGTCAACGCAACGCGCAGCTCGTGGTAACCCCTCGCTAGGTAGCGTTGCCCGGAGATGCTTGGGCTGGCCAGTTGTTGTGCCGTTGAGGGCTTACCCACTTTATTCGGGGAAGGTACCTTCTCCGGAGTCAACTCGATGGGTGAGGCCCGGAGTGTCAGAACGTCTTCCTCCACGGCTGGTTGCTGCCCTCCTCCTTGAGAATTATCTGGGACAGTGCCTTGGGGGGGGGGGGGGGGATCCTCGATGAGACGAATGGTCACCTCTAGAGGAACTTCCGGTGATGGATGGATGATTCCGAAGAGCTGGGTGTCCTGTCTTTCGGCTTTCTCTTGCGGCGGCACTTTGGGGGCAACGGTACGTACAGCACAGGGTTGGCTAACCGTTCGGCGACTGGTAGCCGGCGTCTCTCAGCCCAACGCAGTTGCTGGCTTCCCTTATTCTTATTTTTCTTCCTCCCAGCGCCTTCGTTCTGGAGAGGAGACATAGGGACCGGTTTAACTCTCTTAATTAGGAGGGAACCGGGCTGGGCCCTCGTATGAAAGAGGGTCCGGCTTTAATCTAGAGAAATGATCTAGTAGACTTTCTTTGAGTGAAATTTGATTCAGGAAAAACAGGTGATAGGCCCTCCTGGGAGAGAGGGTCTGGCGCCAAGTTAATGGGAAAAGACGTTAACTTTTAGTAGAAGTTTAGTGATTTCTTATGTAAACCAAACAAATGCTAGGCCCTCTCGGCAGAGAGGGTCTGGCTCTAAGCTAGAGAAATGATCGAGTAGACTCTTTAAGTGAAATTTGATTTAGGAAAAACAGGTGCTGGGCCTTCCCTGGAGAGAGGGTCTGGTGCCAAGTTAATGGGAAAAAACGTTAACTTTTAGTAGAAGTTTAGTGATTTCTTACGTAAACCAAACAAATGCTACGCCCTCTCGGGAGAGAAGGCCCGGCTCCAAGTTACTGTTAAAGTAAATTAACTTTAGTAATTTCCTGCAAAAACCAAGCAAATTCTAGGCACTCCCGGGAGAGAGGGTCCAGCTCTAAGTTACTGTTAAAGTAAATTAACTCTAGTAATTTCCGGCAAAAACCAAGCAAATGCTTGGCCCTCCCGGCAGAGAGGGTCCGGCTCTAAGTTACTCTTAAAGTAAATTAACTTAAGTAATTTCCGGCAAAAATCAAGCAAATGCTAGGCCCTCCTGGGAGAGAGGGTCCGGCTCGAAGCTAGAGGGAGGATTAGGGGTATTCGGTTAAAGATTTTTATATTCCGGCAAAACAAGTGCTAGGCCATCCCGGGAGAGAGGGTCCACCTCTAAGTTACTGTTAAAGTAAATCAACTTTAGTAATTTCCGGCAAAAACCAAGCAAATGCTAGGCCCTCTCGGGAGAGAGGGTCCGGCTCGAAGCTAGAGGGAGGATTAGGGGTATTCTGTCAAAGAAATGTATATTCCCGTGTTACTGATTTTCTGAAAAAGAACCTTGAGGAAGATAAACTAAAAGAAATATATAAAATCCCCACACAAGTGCCAGGCCCTTCCGTGCTTTATTGCACTTACAATTTTTTCGTTCATTGGTTTATGGGCACTCAATTCGGCGTCCATGGTGTCCCTCGGTATCCTAGGGGACGTATGGAGGAAAGAGAAACAAGAAAGCTTCTTCTGTGTTTCAACCGTGGTGAGCTTTATTGATCGTTTTCTTCCATAGAGCCAACTTCCGCACTACAATTTTCAAAGACTCAATATTCAGTTAGAGGTCGCGCACCGGGCGGTTTATTTTTAGTGAACACACTGATTGTCCAGAGGCACCAGACTTTGCTGCGAGAGACGGCGCAGAGTCACGGCGGACAAACCGGAAACGGTGCTCGGGTGGCGACCCACGCTGGGCGGCTACTCGCGGAGAACTCCCATTGATTTTGCAATCTTCGAATCATGAAATCTATGAGCCATAAAAAGCAGAGAATTTTTTATTTAGAATTTTTCTGTGGAAAGAATGATAAAAAATCATATGAAATATTAAAAACAAGACTAAGGAATAAAATGAATAAAAATTAAAATGTTTTATTCCCTCTGCATGCTTAGTTATTACAGAAATATCTGCCGTAAATTCTGTTTTGCATAAAATGCACTGTGCATGTGTTGATTCCCCTACAACCAGCATTAACCAACAAGATCTTGTGCGATCATTTTGCCACTTTCCCCTGTACATTTGGGTCCTTTTTTGAGTTTTCGTCGAACTATCTCCTCGAATCTTTTTTATTCGTTCAGGAGTTTTAGAGCGATCTCTTTTTCGACTCTCCGGGGATATTTCGCGTTTTTTAAAATTTATTTCGTTTTCCATCTCGCAGATAGATTACAGGACTTACAGGAAGTACAGATGCTGATTTGTAAACAACAAATGGTCCAAAAACAAAAGCGGAAGTTGATAGGGTGTACAAATGCGGGAAATTTAAAATCCATATTGAATTAATGAACCGAGCCATTTCATTCGTCGTCTCACTTTTATATGATATGAGCACTTTAATATAAACGATGATTAATTGGTCAAGCATGCTTTTATAGAGCACAAGACAATTCTCATTAGATAATGGCTATTCTGCTATTGTCTTCATTTCATTTGGGTTAATTAAAAAACAGAAATATTTGTAAATTATGGTATATTTAAGAGGTATGTCACGCGAGGGATGGCACATGGTACAAGAGTGAATATTATAGTACGTTTACATAATTATGGTATGGTCTGGCAGCGCTGCCAGAGCGCCTGTCGCGTTGCTTGTTTTAAATCCTCGCCTAAGTATCGCCCCTCCTATCGTTCATTCTCCAAGGGAACGCCGGTAACTCTGCACTCTACATCTCCGAACCACCGCTCTTTGCTTTTCGCAGCCTTCCGGCCCGGGTTCTGACTTTTGATACAGGGTTTTCTTTGAACCATCATTTTTAATGCTTTTGAAAATCCCAGACCCTCGCGGGATTACAGCTTTCGGAAACCAAGTTTTCCTGGCACGACACGGGGGCTCTCGTGAGGGTGAGCTTCGCAGATCACGGGAAATCTCGGATCTTCCTTTCACAGCACGGCATATTTCACGGCGTTTTTTCACGCCGCTCTTAAGACGCTCTGGCACCGCTTTACATTTTCCTTGTGAAAGGAAGTTATCAAATTAATTATTAATTACCGCAAATACAGGCATCGAGAATTTTCTCGAATCTCGCCGACTTCATTCGGGAAGTTTCGCAGTTTGGTGCGCGTTCGTATTACATCAAGATTGAGACTGAAAAGTTCCGAATTTTGAATTAGCAAATCATTTATTACCAAATTATTAAACCCGTAGCAGGTGTCAATGGTTTATTCCCAGCCTAGCTACGTGATTTGTCGAAATGGCAGGCTCTGCTGGTGGGTTCCATAGTTTGTAGAGGTCGGAGTATAATGAACAATAAAATTCATCAACGAAAGCTTTTGCAACTTTGACCCTGTCAAATATCAAAGCCATAAATTGGTAATATAGTTCTGTCTTCAAACTCGACTGTCAAAAAAAGAAACGACTGAACTCGGGATGTGGTTCTAAGCGATTCTAAGCCCATCTTAGTGAAAGAAAAATTTGCACAGGCCCATATCCAATGAAGTGGAGTCGTCTTCCTGTATATGTACTCATGCTGAAGGACATAAATGATACCTTAGCAGCCAAGGTGACCTCTGTTTCACAAGGGTTCTTAAATACTTGAATGGACCAGTATTACAAGACAATGATAATAGTTGATATATTTAGAAATTCGATAGTGAAAAACTACTAAACAGTTTTGTGAAGATATGTGAATTTATTTAAGGCTGAATACATCAATTAAAAAGAGATTATAGAAATAGGAAACGTGACAAGTAGACAAATTTTAAAAAATGCGATTGTTTAATAGCGTAACATGCTCAACTTTATTGAAACAGTGCTCCTTATGAAAAATAAGTATTGGTAATTATTGTATCTGGTACTTTTTTTGCGAAAGAGTATTGGATTTCTGATATTTATTCGCGAAAAAAGTTTCAGATCCAATACTTACCAATACTTCTTTTCCATAACGGAAGAAAGTTATATGAATACTGCGTCACCTCCACCAACAAGACCCTAGCCAGGGACGTAAGTCAACAGCGTTTGATCTCCCACCCCGAAATACTAGAAATATGTGCATAATATGAGTATGCTTTGCTGCGTGCTTTGAGTGTGCCGCTGCAGACCTTGCGCACGCCTGTCGATAAGTTTTTGACGTAATTTTTTATAAGGGCGGGGTCAAATTTTTAAATTTGATCGAAATTTTGACTCGTTCATATCGGATCCTGATCTGAAAATCGAGTCAGGGCCAGACTCATCATGAAATACCTAGCCACAGTGGAGCCATGTCTAGGGGCCTGATCAAACGCCCGATCTGCGCTCGGTCTGGCCCCTATCAATTACCGCAGTATAGCCACATAATTTAATTTTATAATAGTAAAAAAAGCACATAACTATGCAATATAATTCAAATTGTACAATCGAAATTCTGTACAAAATTGAAAATTCTTGAAGACCTCCTTTACTAGCACCTTTTTGACGACGGTGAACCTCATGACCATTTCTTAGCTAAAATATATTTTTTTATCAGTTTTAGAGCTTTGCGAAGTCCAGTATATTTATTGCAAGAAGATTTCAGAGAATCCTTCTGCATAACACGTAGAATTCGAAATATAACCTCAAAATTCCAACTTTTCATTTTACAAAAAAATTGCTAAAGAGCTACAAAATATCAAATATTATAATATTTGTTGACTCAAATGAGAAAATCAAGTGTTCAGGTTAGAACTTGGATTCAATACAATACAAGACAATACAGTGAAATACACCATAAAATGAGTATTGAATTTACTTACTTTCGTTGCTTTCGATTTCATCACGTAAATGCGGAACGTTGCTGATTGCATGATGTTTAAGAACTCGCGGTGTGTTACGCAATTTCGGCATTTATCATTGATAAGCTATCAATAAATTATACACTTGAACACTCCCAGTACATTCGCCAAAAAACACCTCGAAGTAAAACAAAAATTAAGATTATGTTCGAGTTTATGTGACATCTAGCGCATATAACAGAAGATGGCGCTACAGAAAGGCTAGATGACATCACAGTACATTGCCCTATCTGGTACGAGTCAGGGTCACAGAATTCTTCCTATCAGGACCAACCTTTCTTATTACCATCCTTGGCTCGTCCACAGTAAAACGTAGTAAACTTGACAATCTCCCCCACAACATTCCATCCTACTGATGACTTGGCAGAGATAACTTTGTAATAATGAAGATCTGTTTAGCTCGAGTCATTGTGCAAACTGTATCATATAGGTATACGAAGAAATGGAATAGAAAATCTGTATGAAATTGTATTTGTTCATAACCGAGGCTTGAATTTATGAGGTCGAACGAGACAGCGACAAAGAATCCTTCATATTCCACGCAGACTGTTTCTTTTGTGGGCAGTCTAAGGAGGTGAATCAAAAATAAAAATTGGCAACGTGGTATATAGAAGCCGCTTAGTGAACATATGGAAGGATCTCGTAGAAAACTAATCAGCTCGAATCTACTACAATAGAAAATGAAGATCACCGCTGGCACCCTATTCCTCGGTTTATCCGTTTTTCTTCATTCAATTGGTAAATATATAATAATTGTCAATAATATAATATTATACCACTAATTGTTGGTTCATTTTAAATAAAAGCTTGATTACGAAATAAAATGAATATAGAAACGCAATTGCTGGGTAAGATTTCCACCTTTATTGAAATAATTGTAACATATGGCCATAACTCATTTTGTTAAGTGCACCCTAGTAGCAAGATAACTGCAGACTGGCATAAGCTGGGCGCCAGAAAAAGAAGAATCTGTTTGCTGCCGTGGGCCCGGCTAGTTCCGCTTTGACGTGCTGTTCTGGCACCAGAGTCTGGTGTAGCAGATCCTGGCCCAGCTTGGTCATGATATGAATTCATGAATTCCAAATTTTCACTCCATTTTTAAAAATTGTATTTAATTGGTATATTTCCATAAACGAGGGAGTTTTACGATTTTTAGCATACAAAATTTGGGGTCAATTGGATTCATAAATTCCAAAAAATGAATTGGGAAAATATCATTAAATTGGTAGATTTCTATGAATGTCAAAAAGGAGGGGGTTTTCGAGTCTCAAAATACGACATTTTTTTCAAAATTTGAAGATTCGAAAAAGCAGCCTAAGTTTTGGAAATTATATCTAATTGGTCTGTACGAGAAGATGTTTTTGCGTGTCAGAATAGAAATTTGGGGTAAACATTCGTATTTTGAGACTCAATAAACTCCTTCGTTATGGAATAGACGGAAATCTACCAATCTATCAATAAAATTTTCAAAATTCATGGCAAATTTCTAAACTTTTGAATTTCGAATCCATAATGTTATTCGAAAATCGAGCGGATTTGCATCAGTTTTGATTCCGGTTTCGTTCCGGCCTCGAAACCTCCCTTGTCAGAATCGTTCCGACCCGGAATGACATCACGTATCTCATTTTTGGTTCCGTTCCGGGCCCGGATCGTTGGATTTCGGAACGTTTTGGCCCGGATCCAATTTGGAACCGGAACAACAATGCACAGAAGTTCACATCCTTGCAAAAAAAAAAAAAAAAATAAGCGCCAAAATTTATAACTCCAAAAGAACATTGTTGCTAAAGTTTGGAATTCTTAAAGAGAATGAGATTCAACACTTAGAAGACCAAAAGGGGATAAGCGCCAAAGTTCAAAAATTCCAAAAATACTTAAGCGCTAATGTTGAGCACCGTTAAAGAACCCTTTAACATCATAATATGTACTAGCCATCCTTAATTTCTGCAAAATACTACTGCGCAAATGTAAAGACTGTCAAACTTAACTGCTAAGACAGGCGAGCCGTTTAGCTTAAATGCGCCTCCATAAAATGCACGTAACTCTACTTCACATCCATACGTGCCGTGTAACTCTAATATACAGAAATGAGTGTAACTTTACTATGCAGCGGAAAGTTCCACGTAACTCTACGACGCAGACACACGTGCGCACACAAGTACCATGGAACTCTACTGCGCATCCGTAAGTGCTATGTAAGTTTACTGCGCATATATAAATACCCCATAACCTTACTACGCATCCATAAGTAACGTTTAGCTATATTGCACATCCTTAAGTTACATATTATTCTACTGCGCAGATGGCAGTGCTCTTTAGCATTACTGCGCAGCTATAAGTGGGACTATACTAGGCATGTGTAAGTGATATGTAACTCTACTGCGCATATATCAATGCTCCGTTACTTCACTGCGTATCCATAAGTGACGTGTAGCTCTACAGCGCATCCGTAAGTTACAAAGAATTCTACTGTGCAGATGTCAGCGCTATATCACTCCAATGCGCAGCATCAAGTGTCTTTTAACTTTAACGCACAGCCATATGTGCTATTGAACTCTACTGTGCACATATAAATATCCGAAATGTCATGAAACACTACTGCGCATATATAAATAACCCTCAACTTTACCGCGCATTCAGAAGTTCCATGGAACTCTACTGTACAGATGTAAGTGCAATGTAACTCCACTGCGCATCTGTAAACATCCGTAAAATTACTGCGCAATCATAAGTGTTATGTAACTATACTGCGCATCCGTAAGTGAAATGTAACTCTTTTGCGCAACTGAAGGTGCCTTGAAACATTACTGCGCACAATAATGTGCAGTGTCACTCTTCGGCACATCTTTAGTTCCGTAGAACACTTATACGCAATCTCAAGTTAACTCTATAATTGCAATCCCTCCACGTAAACTGATCCTCTCTCTCCAATCGCCTTTGTAAATTTCTCGAATACAATTCTAAGAACCTTTTAGGTTAGACCCGATGTTGAAGGGTTCTTTACGGTCCGGGTCCAGAGTGGACCCTTGAGAACTTATAGTATACGGGTCTGGACCCGGACCCTCAAGAATTTCAAAGGTTCGGGTACGGACCTTATTAACCTGAAGGGTACTGGTCCGGACTTGTACCAATAAGAATTTAGAAGGTCCGGGTTCGAACCCGGAGTCTCATGAAATTAAAGGGTCCGGGTTCAGACCGGGACCTTCAAGAATTGGAAGGTTTCGGGTCCGGACCCGGACCCATACGAAATTAAAGGTTCCAATCCGGACCAGTACATTCAAGAACCCCTTTGAACTCCAGTCCAACTTGAAAGGTTCTGATCCCTGCTCCCAACTGTGCAGGTTGACGCACATGGATGGTACACTCCCAACTGTGCATTTGCACATATAGGATAATCCGAACTGTTCACGTTGAAATTTAGCCGTGTGCTTTTGAGTACACAGTTGATTTTCTATAATCTAAAACTTGCATATGATATTTTTCAAACAGAAGTCATTAAGTGAATCTCAGGTAAGCTTCTGCATCATAAAAATGAACATTTTATGCAAAAAATTGGAAATATCAAGAAATTTGCCTTCAAGATGGGAAAATAGGGATCCCCTCATTAATTGGATTCTCTAACTTATATTTTATTGTAAAAATAATTGATTTTAGTGATGTAATTTTTGAAAGAAAAATAAAGTGTAAACTGAAGACAGTTCAAAAATAAATGATAGTATTATTTATTATTTACCCCAGAATTCAAATATTATTGCAATGTTAAAAGTTTTCAATTAAAAAATGTAATGAAACACACAAGTTTACACAGAGAAAGAAACCGTCAAGAAAATAGTCACTGTAACAGAAGCGAAAGCGAGTATGGAAACAGATGAAGAAATTGACCCAGTTACCATTTTCTTAAAAACTCTTGCCGATCTCTTCTCGCACTCATTTAAATTTTTTTCTCTAATACATAATTTAGATTTGCCTTTGTAACATAAAAACTATAATTGACTCAAATAATATAAAAATGATTACACGAACTAATTTCCTATGTACACATTCTTTTTGCAGAATTAGTTTTTTCACATAAAGACAGCGCAGTTCATCCTGAGCCCGTTAAACTCATTGGTGTTAATCGTTACGAAATCCGCCGAGAGAGTTATCTCTTATATGTGGATTTGCTTCCAGGCATCCACAAGGTGGGAAAAATGAATGGTTACATCATTGGAATCATCATAGGAAATCGCTTGTGCCCACTCGTTGGTAATCGATCGGATTTTGGCAGGAGATTAGGAAGAGTTAAAGTACGCATAGATGGCCGCACTGCAAGCTGGAGAGAAAGGTTTGAACGGAAAGATCCTCTGGCTGATCATTTCTTCAAAGAATATGACACAGAAAACACAGAATACTGTATGGACGTCGAGATACCCGCGTAATCCAATTTAAGAGCGCAATTACGCAGTACTGGCCGGTGTGGTGAATAATTTTGTAATTTAAAACAATGTATAAATATATTTTTATTTTCGTATTCTCTCTAAGAATGAACGGTATATTATGCAAAATTGTATACCTACTCGTACCTTGTTTGTTAGATCTGAAGATAGAATGTTATCATGCCTTACAATAAATAACTGGTCATTCTATTGTGCAATAAATTATCTTGTGTCCTCCTTTGTCCTATAATGTCATGAATCTGAAATATGTTTATGTAAGTGGGAAAAGAGGACTTATGAAATACAAAACAAATTATAATGACAAATGAGATAGCGACTACTAGGATATATCCCGAAACATTTTCAAGAATATTCATTCTTATTTAACTGAAAATTACCTATTTACTTTCAAGCACATTCAACATCTTGATTGTTGAATCAATTAATACTTAAATTCAATTTTTTAATTTCAACACTCAAAATTAATAAATCTATAATTAATTTAATTGGAAATAGAGCAATGTTTAGGGAGTTAGATTCATGAAATTTCTTGTAAATTCATTCTAATATCAAATAATCCAACTTTCAATAATTTAAATTGAATTTTTTTAGTTTCAGATCATGCAATATTCTCAGCATTTTCAATTTTAAATCGTTCAAAATTTGTTTATTTAAAATGTTTTTATTTTAGAAGTCTTCCATGTTTAGAGTCATAAATTCAAAACTATTCAATTTCAAACACTTCCACACTGGAATTAAGAATTAAGGAGTTCGACTGTATGGCGTTCCGACAATTGATTCCGCGACTATTTCTTGATGATATGCGCAGCGGGGCCGGGAGAGAGGCTGTGTTCATTTCCGGTTTCAGTCATGCGCCACCAAAAGTAGCGTAGCGTCAGAGCGTGTGTTGAAAATTCAACTTTCTTGGAGATAGGTCGTCTTTTAGACTTCAAAATTCAATAAGTTTCTTGAAAATTCATCTAATTTAGTGGGCCATTAGTTTTCTTGTTAGAATATTCATCTTTTTGGTTAAAAATTTATCTACAAATTTGGTTGGTAATTCAGGTTTTTTAGCTGAAAATTCAACTACTTGGTTGAGAATTGAACTACTTTGTTGAAAAGTCATTTCTTTGAAGATTCAAAGATTTGTTTACAAATTTACCTATTTTCTTCAACATTCGTTCTTCTTTGGTTAAGAAATCAACTATACTGTAAAATATTGTCTTCACTTTACTTTTAATTCAGATTCTTTAAACTTTAGGACATTTAAAACGGCGATCCAATATGCTGGACTATAATGCGAAATACAGCAAGCTCATATGCTGCTGCAAGAACAGTGTCAGTATATCAATGTTCAAGCTACCAACTAACAGGAGAAGGTCTTTGTTGACACCCTTCATGTTGAAATCACATGTTGTGTCGCACTGCCAAGCTTAGACCTCCAAGCAATATTGGACGTTCATTTTCTAAAAAGCTACGATATTTTTCACCGTTCAAATTTCCATCAATAAAATACGGACCGATATGTTGATCTCCAATTATTTCACACCAAACATTGACGGACCATGGACGCGGATGCTGAACTTCACGCAACCAGTTTGGATTTTGTAGACTCCAATAATGCATGTTGTGCCGATCAACGTTACCATTCCACTTTCTGGAAAGCGTTGAGCATAAAGCTTGAGAACATAATTGATATTCCTGCCACCTCCTCCATAAATGTGAATCATTTCAATCTTCTATTGTTGAGACAGAATTTCCGTTGTAAAAGTAATGACGTCAAGTAATGAGGGAATACAATTTTACCAAACCAACTGAATCGAACGTGACCAACAGCAATAACCCAAACGAAAGCAACTAATTACAACTGATTCACAGCGAACCCAGGATGACAGGCTTTCTGCATCAATCTTGCAAGTGTCTTGGCATATTTTTGGAATGCAGGTGTGACTTCATTACGAACTAGTAATAGTTTCACCTATCACAAGGACAATTACTTCAGCCGAATATTTTGGGTGCAGTCGTCGCAGCTCCTTTTGTAGGTCTTGATACATCTCCTCCTCTTCCTTCTCCTTGGCAGTGATTTTTTAGTGAGCCGAAGCCGTGAAATCCGTCACGAATATAGTTCGTTTCTCGAATTCTCGGTAAACGATGTCAGGTCGTGAGTGCGCTATGGAGTCTTCCAACCTAATGTGTATTGTTTGCCTGAATTTATCTCCCCTTAGAGGATATCAATTAAGAACTAAAGTTAAAAGTTCCCAGAATTACCGGAGTGGAATTCACATTAGAAAATCTTAATTTAGAAATTTTCCTGATTTTAATGATAGCTAAATCAACTTAACGCTTAGTAAATAAAGTAAAACCAGTTACTTTGGGTATTAACGATTTTTATTTGTGGGGAAATTGGACCTCCTCACGGAGGCTACTGTTGTCACTTACCATTGAAGAGTGGTCTCTTTCGAGATAATACCGAAACTTTCTAATGGCCCATACCTAATTACAGTCCGGTTTACTTGCCATTACTACTGGACTGCACCACTCCCTATTTGATGGTTCAATCAGATCTTGTTCAATCAAGAATTTCATCTCTACGATAAACGTTTCACATACTTCCGGCGACATGGAATGATTACGTTGACGGATGGGTGAGCTCCCTTGTGTATCAATGAAGTGTTTGACAAATTTTGCGATGGGTAACTTATCGGGTTTCAGTTTTATTATACCCTTCAAAAACTGGTCTAACCTAACTTTCTCTGCATCATCCAGCAATGCAATGCCTTCACAAGTGTCGATATCATTCTCGTCCACAGGATTAAACGCAAACTTCACGATTGGCTCGTCAGCCAGCCACAACTGCTTGTCACGCAAGGCTAGAATGAAACCGAACTTTTTCGCAAAATCTTTGCCTAGTACAAAAGTATCAGTTAGCTCAGATGTGATTTTAACATCAATAGAGTGAGTGGTTCCTAAAAAGGTGGCCGGCAGACGCGCCTCGCAAATGACAACCTCAATGGTACCGTTAGCCATCATGACAGCGCCTGCCTTCGAGTGATTAATCTTAAAACCACCAAAACCGAGTATGTGTAACCCTACTGACACTAGATAAGTTCTCTATGAGCCCGTGTCTACCAATGAATGGTTTTTAGTACCTCCCATCTCAATTTTGACGTAGGGTCTTGAGGTGGTACGAATCCCTGATAGAAGTACAGGTGTAGTTTCAGAAGAATATTTATTGAGTTCCCCCTTCGTGCGAGTGGGTACATGAGTTCCCGAATTCAATTTAGCGACTGACAAGGAGGAGGTCTCCCTCCCCGCTTCATAAGTTGAAGCCGATTGATCGAAATTCAATTCAGGTTGAGATTCATAAAATAATTTCTGAATCAATTCAGGTTCAGTTTCAGAAAACAATTTCTGAGTCAATTCAGGCTGAATAGTCGAATTTGAAGTGGTTGAGTCAGGTATATCACTAATAGCAGAAATTAGGGTCTGTCTTGGAATAAAAGGAGTGGCCTCGACCCTGAGACGGCGCTTTTTCAGTAATTTCCTTGATAATGAGCAGAATCACAAGTCTGCCTAACTTCTTCATGCTTTCCACAATTATGGCAAAACTTAGCCCATCGAGTTTCACACTTTCTCCACCCGTGATCAGCTCCCCCACAATCAAAGCCGGGTGGTTCACCCTGCGCCAAGCTCTCCTCACTCTGATTATCATCATTACTTTTAGTGGGAGTGGATTTATTATTATTTTTAACTTGATTACCATTTTCCGATTTAGGCTTATCATGTGAGGAGACCTTGGTGCCCAGTGTATCCACCAACTGTACCAACGCACTCACCAGTGATTCAAAAGAGGAGTTGGCACCGCTCGATGTGGTCTTACTGATATTTTCACTGCCTCCGCGAGAAAGTCTAGTGTTTTTGGCACGTGAGTCTACCTATGGTTTCTCAAAACCCACGCGGTAAGAGGTCGGATGTGGTCTCGAGACCACTAAGTGGTTCGTCATGAGTCATGAGTGGTTGCGTGTAAGAGAACAAAGAAGACGTACTTGTGTCCGTCGTATGAACGATAGTTACATCGGAATAGGCCGGGGTGGCATTTTTTCTCCCCATGCCAGCTCGCCGGACATGAAAAATATGTCAAAAAAGAAAAGACAGAATTAACTGTATGACATTATTAGAAATAAAATTGGAACTCCGGTGCCTGGCAAGTATCTGGGTTAGCTTTTAACCTAGCTCACCTCACGTTTCTACGTGGGTGATATTTGCCACGTAATTAAGACATTTTATTATTCAAGCTAAATAAAGAACATTACATTTTATGAAACTAATCAACCACGTATTAATCAGTATAAGAACAACTAGTTAATCAAATCAATACGTTATTTATGACTTGATTAATAATCCAACTGTTTCAGAAAAGCGGAATAGATTGTAATTCGTTGCTTTAGATTCGTTGCACTTGTAACGCTGGGTAAGTTTTCCACAAATATTATTTTCTGCGGGTAATTAAATAGCCTGTCACAATAGGATATACACGAAACAAATTATTAAAAAAAAAATGTTTTGGCTGAAAATAGTAGAAAAATAATTTTTTTTTTAATAGTCGAATAATTTGTCCTGTAAAATGAGTGAGATGTGTTCAATTTGCGAGCCTACAACTGATCCCTTTTCCTCCTGTTATAACCGACGTTTTTAGTGCACCGCCCTTCCTCTCATCTCAGAATATAAACGTAGTGAATGGACGGCTCCTTACGAGAAATCTTGGAATTTTTTGAAATTTTTTCTAAGTGTATAATTTCCGAATATTTTCAAAACATGTGAGAATCTGCCATTTCACGTACGCAGTCATTGAAAAATGTTTCCTAATTACCCAATTTATGAATATTCTGCATCACTCATGAGTTAAAATTATGTTAAGAAACCTTGTAGCTTTTGTAAAAAAAGACTTCATATTTGGAGTCTGCAGCAAACAACGCATTGTCATAACCCGAAATATGTCTAAATTCTCTACAAGTGCTATAACATTCCCGTCACATTCTTCCAAACTCACTGAAATCATTGGAAAGAGACCAAAAGTGATTTTTCCCCAAGGATTGTACATGGTAAATTTCGAGTACCCGGCAGCAACTGTTTAAATCGAATTTCCGAAAAAAATGCAATACCTTTTTTCGGATTCGGAATCAAATTAGGGGGAGCGTTGCCCTCCATCCTTTTCTAAATTATAAAACTATTAGACATGGTTTCTCTCAGATTTCACGGGAAATACGAGGAATTTACCGTTTATTAAATCTAAATCTTTGCTCCATGTGTGAATGATATCGTTATGAAAATTATTTTTATTGTGAAGTATGGAGAGACGTATCAGTTCACGTGTCCAAATTGAATTCGCCTGCCGACACTTATGACATTGAAAAAAAAATATTTCAGGTCTAAAAAATAACCATATCACTTGTATAAATCGGCTTCTTCAAACATTGAGTAATGATAAAAAAATGTTTTTCATTTAGGCAAGCTCTGTGAATCTCCTTTACTCGACTTCAACTTGATAGAAGACAAACAATAGATAAAATTTAAAATTTTCCACAACTTCACACTATCGCAAAATGTATCGGATGAGACTTTTGGAAATATTATAAATTTTGAACAACGCACATTTTATACGTGTACCCCATATCATTTCCACTTCCCACTTACAAAAAAAAACAAAAAAAAATTTTGCAACTGTATCGATACCCGCCTTCACAGGCCGAAATTGAGGCGCCGGATGCAAAAAGGAGATATAAAATTATTTTGCAGGAGTGGGAAGGCCCCTAGGTACTTGAGAATAAACTTTCGAATTTTAGTTTTTCAAATATGCTTTCGTATTGAGCATTCAATAAAGAATCTTTTTCTTCAAATAGAAAAAGTTGTAGCTTTCTTAGTTTTTGAATTATTTACAAAAAAACGTTTTTTTATCTGATTAAAATATTTCGCCTTTTTCACTTCAACTCGGCACGACGTCGGAATGTTTTAATTTTCCGGCGCGATCGATTATCTCTTGCGTAGGTTGCGCCCTACCTGCAACCTTGTGTTTTATGTGTTTATAGAAATAATTAATATTAATGGACTCCACTTCAATTTTTTATGTTATTTATCTTCTTGAGTTTATTTATTGGAATTATTGTATATTAATACTACCCCAAATTTCCTTTTCTTTTTACTCATTTGAGATTCCTGATGAAGATAATTGATGGCTCTTTCACTAGATCTACTCGTTCTGTTCAGCCGTGTGTTCCCGAGTTCCTGACTTTTGCAATTCTAACTCTCTTATACTATAACAGTTGAATTGAAATTTTTTGGTTGAATCATTATTATGAATTGTCACTGGCGAACCAGTGTATTACTGAATTAATGACGGAATGGCGTGAGGCAGCGAAGGAATCACGTTTGGTTATGTTAAAGTCGACGTAAAGGAACCAGACAATTTATCACCGTTATTACTAAAACTCTCTAAGTACCTATTAATGATTTAATCCGAGATATGAGTTCCTGAGCCTATTCAACAGAGCACTTCTTTTGTACCCAAAAAAAGGTTTTGGTTGTTCTGGAAAATTAGCAAAGATGTCGCCTCTGTAAGCTACGACCACGATCGTTCACCGAACGGTCGATCCCGACGCGACCGAGAGTAATACGTCATCCGACTCGTCACTTCCTACAACATCAGAATATGATCAAGCCGGGAAATCGCTTATCAAGGAATCGAAAAAACTGAATGAAAAACTGACTTAAAGTTTAATACTGAACAGCCAGGGAAAAGGTCCGAACCTGCTCAACAAAGAAACTTCACGCTACTACCTGAGTCTCCACTCCAACGAAAACGCAGCGTCCAAAACTCAAAAACAACTGGGTTGGGTGATGTCTCGCCTTTTAGTCTAATTTTTTAAGGAAAGGAATCACTATGAGCCTACTTAGCTCAGCCCATTACGTGTTTTTCTGATTTTAATTCCGTAGGAAGGTTCTTCTTGATACTTTATGAGAATCACATACCAATTGAAAGTATCCTAGCATGGAACACCAATTTATGTGACGGTTTAAATGAAAAAGATACTTTGACTTACTGACGATTTTTTTTTTACCATTAAGCCGTTTCCCTTTCGGCGAGCCTCTAGGGGTAGGCGTGACACTACCCGATTCGGGTAGTGTTTCTAGGTGGATAGTTTCTTGTAGTAAATAACTACAAGTGTGGGCTCACCACACCCACGACCGCTCATTTAATTGCCGAATATTCATAGATCTGATCAGCTAGTCCATTGAGAAACAGGTTGACGACGTACAAGGAATGACTTCAGGGCCGAGGCCATGCTGGGTCGGTCCCGGGATGTATGAGTACAATCTGTGCCCCTATCTCAAAAAGAGAGGAAATGATCAACTATTTTATTTTATAAAATAACCTTTATAAATCTATAATATTCTTACTTCGTCTTACTAGTTTTACATACAAAAAATTATTTTTAACAAAAAAAAAAACAACAAATTTTCAACAAAATAACTGAATTTTTTCCAGACATAATGAATTTTCAACTGAAATAATGAATCTTCAACACAAAGATTGAATTTTCAACAAATTGGTCGAATTTTCAAACAAAAAGTTTCATTTTCTACCAAAAAGTATAAGTTTTCAACCAAACAGTTGGATTTTCAAATAAACAAGAAAAACTTGTTATCAAGTAGAAAAGTTAAGTTTGCAGTAAAAAATTTTATTCCTAACTGAAACAGATGAATTTTCAATCAATTAGTAATTTGTTGAGCTTTCAGTCAAAAAAATTAATTTTCAACCAAAGACAAACAAAAGTGTTCGACAAAACAGTTGAATTTTCAATCAGAGATGAACTTTCACCTAAAATAATTAATCTTCAACCAAGAAAGTAAATTTTTGCAGAATATATTTTTTATCCAAATAAGTGAATTTTCAACCAAAGAGATTTTTTTTCAACCAAGAATATTAATTTTCCACAAAAAAGTACAAATTTAAAACAAAACAGTTGCATTTTTAACTACGGAAAGATACATTTTATACTAAAGTTAGAATAGTTATGCTTTTGGATAAAAATTAATTTTCAACAACAAAAAAAATGAATTTTCAGCAAAACGGATTTTCCACCGAAGATATGAATTTTCACCCGAAATGATAATTACTTATTCAAGAAACTGAATTTTTTACAAGATTCATGCATTTTTCACCAACTAGTTGAATATTCAACCAAAAAGATGAATTCAAAGTGAAGAAGATTTATTTTCAAGCACAAAAGAAGAAATTTCCACCAAGGTACATAAATTTTCAACAAACTAGTTGGATTTTCAACAAAAAAAAGATCAATTTTCAATCAATAATGGAATAGATAAATTTTTTATTGAAAAAATTAAATAATAACGAAAAATAAAAACCAATTTTCAACAAAATAGTTTAATTTTCAACCAGGGATAAATTTTTACCTAAAATAATTAATTTTCAATAAAGGAAATAAGCTTTTAGCAAAATAGATTAATATCAATCCAAATAGCGAAATTTTTTCCCAAAGTAATGGATTTTCAACCAAATATTAATTTAAAAATATTAGTTAAACTTTTAACCAAACAGTTGCATTTTCAATAAAAATGATGACTTCTGAACGAAAAATTTCATAGTTGATATTTCAATAAAAAAAAATATATTTCAACTTTGAACCAGAAAGAGTTGGATACAACCAAAAAGAATGAAAAATACTTAAATTTTTTGAATTCCTCGAATTCCATTAATTCCGTGAATTCCTTGAATTCCATGAATTCCTTGAATACCATGAATACGCGCGCTGAGCCGGCTACCTTGCTGGAGGGTGAACTGACGTAACGTGACGATGCAATAAAATATTTCATAAACAATTTTTTTTTTCTTATAGGATTTGCACTTTTTTCAATACAGTACAGAAATAAATTAATGTAATAGTGTTGCATAATGTAGAAAAGTTTGCATTTTGGACCAAATTGAGGGCGAAGTACGAGATATATGATACTTCGTGATACGTCGATACTTCAACCTTTAATTTAAAAAGGTATGTGCATAAATGTGAGGGAAATACATTGTGGCAGGCAGACTTTTTTTTATTATTTCGTTTAGCACTAAAATTTTCTCGAAGTAGTTTCTTATATTTTTTAAAAATGAAAAATTATTCTAACTGCTCTTTGTCCCTCCTGAAAAATTGATTCAATATCTCTAAAATCTCATCCACTGGTGGAGGGAGACCGCTGGTTGATGCTCTAATTCACTTCAAATTAGTCAATTACATTCGTAAAGCACACAATTAATCGATACTCTACAATTATAACCTTAAAACAAGGTAGCTCCATCTATCAGCCTTCCTCCCGTGTAAGGTTGCTGGTCCCCGATCGGTTGCCTCCCCAGGATGCGGATAGGGGAACGCCTCCCAGATATGGGTGGTACCGGGCAAATCAAATACCCGGGGTGGACAAAAAACCAGCTAGGGGAAGGATCCCCGAATTCAAACCAATCATGTGTGCGTATGTGAAAAACGACATACCCTAAGGGAGTAGAAGTCTCCTCACTGATTCTGATTGGGTGAAAGACCCGGTGGTGGCCCGAAATCCGCGACGGTGTGGGTGATGCGAAAGACCATCTTGCGCGTCTCCGCCGCAACATGGAGGCGCTCGAGACGGATCTTTGTCCAGACGGACAAAGATGCCGTGGAAACTCCCTCATACCATTATGGGAAGAGAGTGAGGGAGCCCATCATGAGCCCCGTAGAGGCGAACACCACTAGGCCAAGAATGAAGAAGAAGTCGAGGACCCGTGGTATAGCAGCGACATCGACTCCCAAGAAGGAAGATGGAGATATGCCGACACTTGTACCCAAGGTGACGAAAAGAAGGAAGAGGAAACAGAGGCGAGCTCGACGGGATGCGGTTTTAACCAAACCGGCTGAGGGCTCGAGCAACGCAGAGGTTCTCAAGGACCTCAAGCAAAAGGTAAGACCTGACTCCCTTGGCGTAACAATCAAGGGTGTCAGGGAAACCTGGAGTGGAGAGGTCGTTGTAGAAGTAGGGCTCGCAGCGGATGGCAGATCCAAGCTTTCCGTTGCGATCAAAAAGGTTGTGGGTGAAGGTGGCAGTGTGAGGGAACTTGTCCATCGCACGCAGGTTGAGGTCTTCGACTTCCACACCACAACAGATGCGAAGGAGGTTGAGGCTGCCGTCAGAAGACATTTTGGCGAGCAGCCGGCAGGCGAGATCAGGGTCAGTCTCACAATAAAGGCCTTCAAAGGAAGTCTGAAGGCTTTTGTGGAACTGTCTGAAGAAACAACGTCGAAGTTCGTATGAGCAGACACTTGCAGGTGGAATGGGTGTCCTGTCCTGTACGCCAGAAAATAGAGGCTATCAGATGCTACCGCTCCCTCGGTTTCGGCCACACGGCAGCGAGCTGCAAAGGTCCTGATAGGACGAAAGGATGCTGGAGGTGCGGCAAGGAGGGACACAGGTCTGCGGAGTGTGTAAGCACTCTCGAGTGCTACCTCTGCGCCGCAAAAGAAGGAAAGCCCCGGACTATCTGCCGGGGTCGTTGAGATGCGGGTCATTCAGAGAGGCAGCCCCGTTAACAGGCCTCCTCGACAGCAGCCCAACCAGCTGCACCAAGCCAAGATAACGAAGGCTGACGAGCCCGATATGCGGTATTAACGCACTGCTAAGGACGATGCGTACATCTGGGTTGGGAGGTAGAGCAGATGCCGAAGGTGCAGAATATCAGGCACCAAAAACAAGAAGCCCAGCTGGCACTTATAGAGTGGAGGAAGCGGCACCCCAGAAGTAATGCGAAAGCGGTTTCCCGGTGTTGCGACTAAGATGTGCTCTCGGAAATTTTCCGCCTGTCCTCGTAAAAAAAACTATCAGCTTTTCTAGCTGCTAAATTAGAATATGAAAATCGTCTCTCGAAAACAATTGTTCACAGGGAAGGTCGAAAGAATAACTTCACTAATTTTCACAGTCCTGAAACAGATTTATTTCCTTGAAACACCCCGTCTCCTACTTATCGCTTTTTGTATAGTGAGTGTGTATAAGTTTAATATTGGCGTACCGCTGGAGGTGAACCCCCCCCCCCCAACCACCATAAAGGCGTATGCATTCACGCGCACCAATTATGTTAACCTTTCTGACAATTTTCAAACAACAACCATGACCGTAAATACGCAATAGATCTGCCAGACTGTCATACGTCGAAAAAATGGTTATTAATGCATAATAGTTATTCCTGTGCATTTTGAGGTTACGTGAATTAATTAATGTCGTATGCACAGTCAAGAGATGCGCGCCCGTGGCACAGTCAAGCAGGTCTGAATTTTTCTATAGCATTGATCGGTAGCAACAGTTTCTACGTATGTGCACGCGTTTACTCTTGGGGACGCTAAATGGTGTATAAATTAATTGAGTAGACGACCTAGCCACTGCTAGTCGGACCTCTAACTGGGCCTATCTGTATAGCAATGAGTTCACCGTCAGGAAAGAGATTGCGTTCTCTTGTTCCCATGTGAGCAATGAATCTCTCCCTGTATCTTATTATCAACCGCACCCCAATTAGGTTATATAATCCACGAAAAATGCCATCGTGCTCCAAAATTCCAATGATGTCACCATTGCCTTGATAGGATACTGTAGGCAGTTGTTCGTTATCTTCTATTAATCGTAATTCGCCACGTGCGTTTGTCGTTAGAAACAAGTAATTGCTAGGGTACATTAAGTTCTCTACGTATAAAGGCGGGTGATGATATGGAAAAGGTAGAGCTCCCTCAGAACCATTTACTGGAGCCAAAACACAACTTCTGACAGAATGAGGGGGACTGCCGTCAGGAGAAGGAGATCTGATAAGAATTGGTCTGCCAGGAGGAGAATGCTGTCCTCCAGGATTATGTGAGCCTGATTCGCGACGGTGGCCGACCTGCAAACTCAATTCTGCAAAAGGAAATAGAAATTTCCTAATTTTATTACTTGAAATATATTTTAATTGGAACGATCAAAAAGGTTGTAGGTGTACATTAGGGTGCTCAGAAACAAACAACCCATTATTCCATCCGCTTTTTAAATAAAAAATGATTCACTGAAACAATAGTTGCTGTTTCCCTGGGTGGTCCTTTTTTACTTTCTTTGAAATTCGTTTGCACCCTTTATTCAACTCGATCCTCCACAAAGACGATAATCTTTAAGTAATGGTTCCGATATTTTTTTAATCATGAAACTTTTTTTTTTTTTTTTGAAAGTATGATATTTTGAGAATGTATTGATACTGTCTTCCTATGTGGACGATTGATTTGAATAAAATTTTAAACAGTTACGTGGATTAAATTTGTTGCACAATTTCTCCAACGTTATTCTTATAGAAAACTTGAAATGCCTGGGGCATTGGGTAAATAAAAAATTTGGCTAAACATTGAAGAAACTTTTATTTTTTTACATTCGAACCAGAATGGCGACTAAGAGAAAACGATTTCTAACAAAAAATTAAAATAAGAACCACCCTATTTTGCAGTCCAAGTGTCTAGCATAATTGTTCATTGAAACATAATTCCAATTATTTTTGTGCACTCTCATCGACTTCTACAGAAACATTGTAATTTTCATTCAATTTTAATTAACAATAGTTTATTTCATTCTTCACAGATCATTTCAAATTCTGTGCGTCTCGATTTTAAGGAAATTATTTCATTTAGGACGTATGCTTACAGTTCCTCCTATTCACTGGTTTGGCAAATTGATATTGCTAATTAAAATTTTATTGAATTTAGGACTTTGTCATGTACATCTAGAACATACTTGAACGGAGGCATGGAATAGCAACATTTTTTTTATAATTACAGACAAAAGTTGAAGTGATTATTCAAATAAGAAATAATATATCAAATAAAATATCTCTTTCACATTTCACGTTAATCTGCTACTAATTTTTTATATTTATAAAAAATGTTTTCCGCATATAATTTTTGTTGTTGCGCTATTTTAATTATAAAAATTAAGTCAAGATAAACGTTCTGATGACAAAATTCGTAAAAATTTTCAAATAGTAAGGACACGTTACGAATTCAATTTTTTTTTATGAAACACACGCTCTTTATTCCACCGAAATGTATTCAGATTGAATTCGCACTCAATCCAGACAAAGCTGAACAGAGTTCGGAAAAAGTAGCCATTTGGATACGATGCGGATTATGTATGACAAATTCCGATTTGCGGAAAGCTTCAAAATGTACGTGAAATTATAGATATATTATATTATTGTATTCACCAATACAATTAATGATGACCATTAAAGCGAAGACCAGAGTATAAACGATCTTCATCCTTGGAAAGTAGATTAAAAACTGATTACTATTTGTCAATAAAGAATTTAGCTTTAACTTTGTAAATAATGAATATTTCTGTGCGTCATTAGAGTCGTTATCCTTCTCAGATATTTATATTTCATGAATCAGTTTCCAGAAAAAAAGTTTTAGGTAGATATTAAAATCTTAAAAAATAATGGCACTATATAATCAAGATGTGCGATAACAAATCGCGGCTACAGCAAATTTTATGGTACCGATTAGCAGCAAACTTTGACTAGACATGCGTAATACTTCTTGCTTCTGCTATATTTGCTGAATTCATGATAACGGTATTTATTCAACAAATTTCAGTCTTCATATGTAATTTAAATTTTGGTTTTTCCTTTCCATATAACTGTATTAAAATATATTGTTTTAATTAACATTTAATTCGGACTGTATGTGTGAGCTTATATTCTCAATTGCTGGTTTTCAGAATTTTGTAATATTTTTATTATTCGAAACATTTATTGTATATTTTATTACAACAAAATAGAATTTGGTATCTTCTCGCCTATTTAGAGCGGAATTTACATATTAGCCCGGTTTACGTACAATTTTAACTGCAGGTGCACTGTAGCAAAACACTATGGTAAATTTCCCATGCTTGTATTGGAAGTAATTAACTCATACACGTATTAACATTTATCCATACAACGGTATGGGAAAATAGTCATCCGTGTGCATGGGGCTTTTCTCATAACAGGTAGCATATTTCCCATACCAAGTACCATATATCTAGAACTTTTCCTCTCCCGTTGCTTCTTTCTCCTTTTTGTGAGAAATTTCTAATTGCACTGAATCTTATTACACTCACAATATTTCACTGTTTCACTGCTACAACTCCAAAATGTTGCACAAGTGTGTACTCAAACTATTATGAATTAGATGCTTGTCTAGAATTTTCCATCTCCTGCTGCCTCCTTCTTCTTTTTGTGAAAAATGTCTGAATGCACTGAGTGTTATTGCACACACAATATTTTGCTGTTCTACTGTAACAGCGCATGCGCGCTTCACTCGGCTGCGCATTCTGCAGCCGCGCATCAAAGTTCTAAACACAACTGGAAGCTTTCCCATACCAGTGTATGGGATTCTCGCCATACTTTCGAATGGGAAAATTACGATTATTGTTTGCAGTGGTGTGACTCTATTCTGTAGTTCTATTTTTCAGGAATTTATCATATCTTTAATAGTTTGAATAGCTTTGTACATTTTATCATAAAAAATATGAATTTCTCATATTCGTGCTTGGGTGCAGTTAAGTCTTTGTTCTGGCAAACATAAAGTTGTAACTAGAAGCATGCCTTCGTATCTTGAAATTTTGGTACGAATATATTTATTTTCCATGTCTAAATCTAAAAAATGTAAAAATGTTCTGATGTTTTATTATTTAAATCTGAAAAAAAATTCAAAATAATTATTTATGAACGACATTTTTGAACTCTAACATTTTTCGATGACCGTTTTTATAATTTAAAAATTTTGTCGATGAATAATCTTCATAAATTTTCTTCTCAAATATAAGTTCTAAAACAGCAATCGAAAATTTGTGTTTGAACACTTATAATCAATCAGATTAAATTTTGTTTTTTTGGCCAGCTTCGATTTTACAACTTTCATTTAATTATACCTTAACAAGTTTTTGCACCATAGATCTTTTTTTTTTTGCTCGTAATAGCTATTTTCTCACTTTTAACTGTGAATTTTGAAACAGTTTTCAATGATAAATTCATTCTATATAAAAATGTTCATGGATACAGTGCCAATTACAGTCTGCAATTCAAATGTTCTCAATTACTAAATTAACTTTACTCAAACCAACAAACCTCAAACCCCTAAATCCTTAAACTCACGAACCTCAAACCCACAAACCCCCAAACCCGTAAACCCACGAACCTCAAACGCACAAATCTCAAACGCACAAACCTCAAACGCACGAACCTCAAACGCAGAAACCTCAAATTCGTAAACATAAAACCCCCAAGCCAATAAACCTACAAACCTCAAACTCACAAATCCATAAACCTCAAACCCCAAAAACCACAAACCTAAAAACCAAAAACCGCAAACCCACAAACCTCAAACCCACAAACTTCAAACCAACAAACCTCAAACCCCTAAATCCTTAAACCCACAATCCTCAAACCCACGAACCTCGAACCCATAAAAATTAAACCTCAAGCCCGTAAACCCACGAACCTGAAGCCCACAAAAATTATACCTCAAACCCACAAACCTCAAGCACATAAACCTAAAACCAAAAATCCACAAACCTCAAAGCTACGAAGATCAAATCCCATGATCATAGAACTCAACATATAAATACATCATGCAGAAAAGTCCACAAACCCACCAACCTTTAGGGTTTGGGGTCTATGGTTTATGAATTTTTGGTTTATGGGTTTATGGGTTTAGGGTTCCTGGGTTAAGGGATTATGGGTTCAGGGTTTATGGGTTTTTGGTTTATGGGTTTACGGGTTTGGGGGTTTGAGGTTTGTTGGTTTGAGGTTTGTGGGTTTGAGGGCTCCATGTTTGTGGATTTGAGGTTTGTGCGTTTAAGGTTTACTTTTTGTGGGTTTGAGGATTTGTGGCTTTAGGTTTATGTGTTTGAGGTTTGAGGGGTTGGGGTTTTAGGTTTATGGATTTGTGAGTTTGAGTTTTGTAGGTTTATGGGTTTGAGGGTTTTAAGTTTGTGGATTTGAGGTTTTTGGGTTTGAGGTTTGAGGTTTGTGGGTTTGAGGTTTGCGGGTTTGAGGTTCGTGGGTTTGACGTTTGTGGGTTTGAGGTTCGTGAGTTTGAGGTTTGTGGGTTTTAGGTTAGTGCGTCTGAGGTTTTTGAGCTTGAGGTTTGTGGGTTCACGGGTTTGGGGGTTGAAGTTGGGTTTGAGGTTTGTGCGTTTGAGGTTTACTTTTTGTGGGTTTGAGATTCGTGAGTTTGAGGTTTGTGGGTGTACGGGCTTGGGGTTTGAGGTTTGTTGGTTCCAGGATTGTGGTTTTGCTGTTTGTGGGTTTGTGGATTTGTGGTTTTAGATTTATGTGTTCGAGGGTTAGGGGTTTTAGGTTTAGGGATTTGTGAGTTTAACTTTTGTGTGTTTATGGGCTGGGGGTTTTAAGTCTGTGGATTCGAGGTTTGTGCGTTTGTGGTTTTTACGTTTGAGGTTTGTGGGTTTGAGGTTCGTGGGTTGAGGTTTGTAGGTTTGAGTTATAATTTGGTTGGGTTTGAGGTTTGTGCGTTTGAGGTTTGTGAGCTTGAGGTTTGTGGGTTTAAGGGTTTTGGGGTTGAGGTTCGTGGGTTTGAGGTTTGTGAGTTTAAGGTTTGTGTGTGAGGGTTTAAACGATTTCATGGTTTTAAATGTCTTGAAATTTTGTGGTTCAGCTACCTTGGCCAGTTCATATTTTTTAGGTTAGTTTTTCGCAGAAAACTAAAAAAGTGTCAGTGATACATGAAATTATAATTCGTTACAAGCATTAAAAAAAATTCATCAAAATCGGTCAAAAATTAAGCAATCAGCAGAATTTTGAACAAAATTTTGTAAAAAAAGCTCACTGTGCGCCGTTGGCAGCTAGTGTATCGAATCTTCTAGAAGCCACTGATGGTTCTTCCCTAGCATAATCACTAGAAACCATTACCTGTATCCATACTTCTTTCTTTATGTCTGGAAGGCTCGAGACGTTGAATTTCAAATATGTACACCCCTAGGTAGAAGTTAATAATATGTCGATTCATCTTTTCTGCAGAACAGTTAGAGATTAGATCCAATATCGATGATTTTGGAAAGTTTACGGATATTAGAAACCTCGTCAGAGTTCACGTAAAAGTTTCCGGAAGGTTCGATTATTTTGCGGTAATCTCCAGAAATTAATTTTTGGTTGTTACTGCAGGGACTCACCTTGTTAAGCTCGAAACTTCTAGAAAAACAAAATTCTAGAATGTTCCAGAATTTCGAGAATCCCTGATCCCCCATGCGCCACCATTATCAAAGTTCTTGTGGAACTGCCCGGTGGCGCCATCTATCAGTGGCAGCTGTAAATACGTAGTGGTTCCAAAACCGTCCTAGATTAACTACTCATCAGAAAAATCATTTTCTTCATTATTTTCAAAACACACAAATATACACTTACAAAACATACCAGGCCAGTACGCCAGTACCGAATATTTTGAAACTCTGTATATCTATGTATGTTGAGGCACTGATTACGAACATGATGAAGAAAATTCCCGCAAATTTTATTTTCATGGTGAAACCATTTTTTCTCTCCCTCCTGAAAATGGATACACTGGCTCAAACATCACATGCATTAATAGAGACCGCTGATTGATGCTCTAAGTCGCTTAAATTTATACAATGATATTTGTAAAGTACACAATTTATCGACAATATAATTATAACCCTGATACACGGTAGCTCCACCAATCAGTCTCCCTAACTGATGAAATGGAACATAAAAATGATCTCCTGAAAATAATTCTTCATAGGTAAGGTCGAAGCAATAACCACACAAATTTTCACAGTCATGAAACAGATTTATTTCCTTGAAACGCCAGTTGAAAATTGTTGTATTACTGATTAACAACACAAAATTTTCACACAAAATTAGAGTCCTGAACTTGAAAAAAATCGTGATTCATAAGTTTATAACTTACTTGTATCTAAGTTCAAAATGTTTTCTTCAAAATGTCGTATGCCTTCACATGTTCCAATTACGTTAACCTTTCGGACAATCCCCACCTGACAACCATGATCGTAAGTACACAATAGAGCTGCCAGACTGTGTTACGGCGGAAAACTGTTCATTAATGCACAATAGTTATTTTTGTGCATTTGTAGGTTATGTTGACTAATTTTTTGTATCTTGCGCAGGCAAGACATTTACTCCTAGGGATTCTTAACTGTATATCAATGATTTGAGTAGAAGACCTAAACACTACCAATTGGAGCTCTAACTGGACCGATCTGTACGGCAATGAGTTCACCATCAGGAAAGGCGTCTCGTTCATTGGTGCCCATGCGATCAATGTAGGTTTCCTTATCTTTTATTATCAAACGTTTTCCAGTTAAGTTATATAATCCACGAAAAATACCATCATGCTCCAAAATTCCAATAATGTCACCATTGGACTGATAGGATACTGTAGGCAGTTGTTCGCTATCTTCTATGAATCGTAATTCTCCACGTGCGTTTGTGGTTAGAAATAAATAATTGCTAGGGTACATTAAGTTTTCTACATATAAAGGCTGGTGTTGATACGGAATAGGTAGAACTCCTCCAGAACGATTTATTCGAGCCAGAACACAATTTTTGACAGAAGAAGGGGGACTCCCGTTAGGAGAAGGAGATCTAATAACAACTGGTCTGCCAGGAGGAGAATGCTGTCTTGCAGGACTATGTGAGCCTGAGGCATCACGGTGACCGATCTGCGAACCCAATTCTGCAAAAGAAAATATAAATTTACGAATTTGATTGCTAGATTTATATTTTGGTTATACGCTCGAAAAGGTCACTAAAGAATATCAACCTAATGCTTGGCCTAGGAGTTCCTTTCAGAATATTGAAAATTGTAAATAAAAATACTTTAGTAAGTGAAAACTCGATGAACCATAAGCAATCATTTACATATGAATCAGTACAATACTATTATAAAGTTAATAGTGATCAATTTTCTAAGTCAAATAGTATAACTAGAAATAAAAATATACAAACATACAAACTTCTTATGGGAAACTTCAAGTGCCTGGAGCGATGAGCAAATATTGAGCGATTTGGCAAAACTTTAGAAAAAATTTTATTTTTTGACATTCGCACCAGAATCGCGACTGGGAAGAAACGATTTCCAAAAAAGTGAAATAAGAACCATCCTATTGGACAGTGAAACTCAATATTGCTGAATCTTTAAATTTACTTATCAAATATGGCCTTTTGCGAAACATTCCGTAACTTTATTGCAACGATTTTAGAAAAAAAGCCTATGCGTAAATAACGAAAAAAGTAGCGTTGATCATTTTTATTTGAGCGAAATTCCAACTATTTCTGTGCATTATCTTCCACTTCTAGAGAAAAATTGTAATTTCCATTTAATTTTATTTAACGATAGCTCATTTTATTTATTGAGAAATCATTTCAAATTATGTGCGTGTCGATTTTACGAAAATTGTTTTTTTTTTAGGAATTATACTTACATTTATGCTTATTCATTCACTTTGCAAATTGAACAATATTCCCTAAATAATATAGAGCACACATGTAATTAGTAGAATTATAAATGATCCTTTGAGAAATGAAATGAGGTATTTTTAATTAAAATTGAATGAAATTTACAATTTTTGTCTGAAATAGTAGGAAAAACAAAAAGACAAAAAAAATATTCCCGTGAACAAATGAATTTAACTATTTGCTTTTACCAAATACGCTTAGTTTTCTTTTAAAAAATTGTATACAATTCTCAATTTGCCTTCTTTGCCGAGCTTATGAGTCAAGTTAAGTTCAAGTAATTTTGAGTATGACTGTACACCTAGAACATACTTAAACGGAGGCATTGAATGGCAACTTTTTGCCCGGCGATTATAGATAAAAGTTAAAATGTTTATTCAAATTACAGATAAAATATCAGAAGAAAGATCTCTTTCACATTTTTTTAGCAGCTTGCGTTCACACGAGAAGAGATATCGAGTTGAAAATTTAAGGAACTAAATAAAAAGCAATAAGAAACGTTCATCTGCTCCTGAGTTTTTATAATTGTAAAAGAAGTTTTCAACATATAATTTTTGTTGTTTTTGTTTTAAATTATGAACTATAAGACCACATAAACGTTCTGGCAAAGAAAACTGTAGAAATTCCATATTAGTAGGGACACCTTTCGAATTAAATTTTTTGTGAAACACACGCTCCGCATTTCTCGGACAGAATTTGCAACAAAAAGCAATTGGGATGCGATGTGGATTAAATGTGACTTAATTGCGGAAAGTTTCGAAATGTACGTGAAAATATAGATATATTATGTTATTATATTCACCAATAGAATTAAAGATGACCATCAAGGTAAAGACCAGGGTAGAAACGATCCTCATTGTTGCAAGTATATTAAAAACTGATTGCTCATCCTATATAATAGCCGCTATCCCTCTCAGACATTTATATTTCATAAATCAGTTTCAAGGAAACAAGTTTTAGCTAGATAAGTAAATCGTAAAAAATGATGCAAGAATTTATATAATTGAGATGAGTGGTAATGAATCCCCAAATAAATTCAGGCACATCAAAACAATTTTAATGAAACTTGCCTGAGAGCCGTAAAATGCAAAACTATTTTGAATTTTGCAAGGAATTGAGCTTGATGAAGTCAAAACATAAAAATTTCAGCCCTGCAAAATCATAAAAAAGTAGGATTTTTCACCTTCGTCAAGAGTCTCAGGGCAGTGGCAAAGGATGTGAGTAGCTGTCTCATTATCCTTTCTGCACAGACGTCAGAGGGGACTTTCTGCAAGCCCTATCTTATGTCTGTGATATCCTAAGTTCCCATGTCCTATAAAAAGTTCTGTTAGGACTTTGATTTCCTTCCTTCCGAGCTTGAGTATTTCCCTAGCTCAGTTAGAGTTAAGCTCTGAGCCCAAGAGTATTTTGGCCCGTCTGCAACCAGAGACGAAATCCCACTCATTCTGATGTTCCTCAGTCAGCTAACTGTTAATCTCTTCAGTGACTGACCTGCTGGAAATACCTACAACTGGCTCGGGTCTAGTAAAGATTCTTCCTCCTGCTGGTTTGGCTAGCCTATCCGATATCTCATTGCCCTTGATACCACTGTGTCCAAGCATTCCCATACTAATAGCGATCAATATAGCAGCCCTGCGGTCTGAGCAGATACGCATATTCCTTTTATTGTCATACTCTTTTGCCTTGTCGGCGCACTAGAGTATGGCCATAATCTCAGATTGTAGAACTGTGGCGTAGGACTCCATCTCGATTGTGAAGCCCATTCCATTCCTTCTACGATATACGTCGGCTCCTGCATTCTCCTCGTTCCTGGAGACATCTGTAAGCCAGTTGTATCCATCGCTGGGCAGATGTGCGTCGCCGTTAACCCATTCTTCCTTCGTGGATAGGCTAACTCGATACTTCTTGTCGAAGAGGTAGCGAGTGACTATTTTGTTCCTGGGTATATTCAGGGTCGGCCTCCTCGCGATGTCGACTAGGATCTTCACTGCTGTCGAGATCCTTCTGTCATTTACCAAATTTAGCCTCCAGGCCCATTTTGAAGCCATGGCCTTGAATGGTAAGATAGAGGGTCTTCTAAACCTATCAGTGCCCCCAGTGCCATCGTGGGTATCTTCGTGCCTTGTTGAAGAAAAATATACATATCAGTTCAGTTGACGTATAATTTCAAAGGCAGGTGTGTGGCTCTATTCCCCGGTGCTATTTTTCAGGAATGTATATCTTTGATATTTGGAATAATTTTGTGTATCTTATCATGAACAAATTGAATTTCTCATATTTCTGCAAAGGTACAGCCAATTCTACTGTTCTGTTTAACATACAATTGTAACTGTGAACATGCAGTTGGTGACTACTCGTACCAGAAAATTGTGGCAATTCGTATCTCGAAATTTCGGTACAAATAGATTAATTTTCCAGGTCTAACTATAACTATGAGTGAAAATTTTGTTCAAAAATTGAATTCCTTATCAATTGTATTTGACTATCAATAACAAATTTATTGTTGTCCTAAAATTTAGATTTGGGAAAAAATTTAGAATAATTGATAAAATTTAAAATTATAATATCTAAAGCAACAATGAAGTAATCATTTTTCAATACTTATAATTAATTAATGCTAATTATTATTTCTTTATTTTACTGGGCAAACTTTGATGTAACAACTTCATTTAATTGTACTTTGGCAACTTTTTGTATCGTAGATGTTTTTGGTGCGATCTTTGACGTTTTAGGGAAATCAAACTACTTTCTGTAATGATAATGAAAATTAAAAAATAGGTTAAACAACCACGACAGGGTCTCATTAGGAGCCACTGCAATCATGAAAATAACACTGGCTTCCAACAGAACCGCTGTGAATTGCACCTATGGCCTCGCCTTACAGCCATGAGATGGGCGGCTAATTACCTTCTAAGGTCTTGATTCATCTCCCTCTTTTCCTTCTTCTTAACTGTGATTTTGTTGTCAGCTGGTTACGACATTTCGATCATGGATACAGTTCGTTTCTCGAAGTGAACGAGAACGATGTGAGGCTTCGAGTGTAAAATGGACACTATTTTCCGGATCCTGTAGTTCCAGTGGATTCGGCACCTCTCGTTCTCGACAATCAACTCTATCTTCCTGGGAGCTTTCGGTAGGGCAGGGTCTCGACAAACATCGTGAAAAGATAAGAGTAAACCACTCCTAGGGCCGCAATGTGTCTGTGGAGATACGTCGTCTCCGCCTGAGTGGGACACCTGCATAGTATGTATCCTGGGTACTCAGAATTTACATGAAACGCTCTGCGCCTATCGCTGGAACCTTCTTGGCGTACAATGCTACCATCTGCCAATGTAGAAATTGTACCATCCTGGCACGCAAGAATGAAACCATCTGTGTTTAAGTTATGTCCGAAAGTTTGTTAATAAAGTACTGCGCTTTCCTCAATTCTGCTGTTAAGATCCAGACGAAGGGTCTCGGTATATTCCGCGGCTTTGTGAAGAAACACTCCTTTACCAATCACTTCGTGATTCCTGACCATTTTCAGGAGAGGATCGCTTCCATTTGCGAGGATATGAACTGCGCCCATGATAATTCGTTTATAAATACAGTGTAGATTTAGAAGTATGTTCACGCCTTCACGGAATGAGATCTATAACCGCAAAAGGGATGAATTCATATGTACGAATACATCAGAACCTGGACGTCAATCATATTAGTCGTAGATATCTTTTTTAAAGCCGACAGATTGGAAAACCAAATCTGTCAAAGGGCACACTTGTATCTGCTTCGGGGAGGCTCCTTGACTGATTTTATATCCTGAATACGGCACTCAAGCAAGCCCAGGTATAGGCAGATCTCCCCATCGTCAATGTGTCTACTAGCACTAATAACAGCCAGCAATCCGTTCTCGCGTCAGATGAACCTTGGCACACTTGCCCAATCCAAAGTACGTACCATTCCTTAAAGAAGATCCTTAAAGCAGTCTGAAGCTACTTTGTTTCAAAAGCGTAGATCTTCAGTACATCCATATAAAATGCTCGAGTAACCTAATGCTCGAAACGATTATACTCGCCGCAAACGTACCGAGAAGAAATGCGCCATGCGAGAGATAGTGGCGGAAGTGTAATTCAAAGGGGAGAGGACTTAGGTTGTCGCCTTGAAAGAAGCCCCTCTGGAAGGCGAAGCAGTTAGCTGCTACGCTATCTTCATTTAGCTATACATACTACTCCTTGCGGTGGAGAATTAAATTTCCCTGTCCGAGGAGAAGGTGAGCTTGGTCTTCGCAGTGGTGAGGATCCTTGATGGGACCTTGCTGAGTAGGAGTTCTTATTGAGTAAGGTGGAAGTATCAGCGTCAATTCGAGTAAACAGCGAAAGTCGGGTGCCTCTTGACTCGCCAAATAGCTTCTAATGCCAAGACGTTAACTACCGTGTTGAAGCCAGAATGTTACATGGTGACTCATACGGTCTGCTGGAATACCGGGAAACCTCCCAGTGTGAATCGCCTTATCCTCACATTCGGGGCTCTATGGCGACGGAAACTTTAGTTCCATAGATGCTCGTGGGAACAACATGGATCCCGTATATTCGCCTAAAAATCAAACACATGGAGGGGAGTCTTCAATGACACCCTCCATTAATACTTCTTCTCTCGAGAAGATGAGCATCAATACAGGGGTTAAATCTCCTTCAAGCCAGCAAGTGAACCGTGTGGTTCCTCACACATCGAGTTGTATGGCTGGGAATAGGACTCCGATCAATCCCCTGAACGAAGCTAAAGCTACAGAGGGTGCTCGGTATAAAAAAGGCCCGAAGAAGAAAGAATATGGTACTACTGTCAGAAGGAGATTTTGCCAGCAACTTTTGTTGCATTGTAAAACAACCCCTCAATCAGGGACTCCTAAATGGTCCTGGTCTGATAGCAGCACTCCTAATAAAGACAGGGATGCTAAGAGGAGCAGGGTTGTTGATCCAAGTGACTCATACAGCCTTGCCCTTTGAAGCCACCTGAAATTGCCTATCGTACCTGTGGGATTCCCGTAAGGGAAGGTGAACTCAGTACAAGCAATGGCTATTGAGGCAGTTCTCGAGACAAGGATCGCAGCAGTGAAACCTGGTAACATTATCGCGCGGTTTGAGGACTGCCGATTTTGAAACAACTTGCTCACCATCATCTGCTCAAATGAGGTGTCAAATAGTTCATTAAGGCAGTAGTCGGTTTGAAACTATAGGAAGGTGCAAGAATCGAAGCCATTAATTCCTAAGACTTTCCCAATCCTAAAAAGTATATGTCATAGATATCACGAACTTCCGAGGAACCATCATCCATCATCAAAACGTTGGGAGTACAAAACCCAACGTTTAGTGGTCCAAAACATAAGGAAGGTTGACTGCGAACCGTATCTGGGAATGAGAAGGATCCAGATGAAAATACATTCTAAGCCGAAATAGCCCACGAGGACAGTGGAAGAGCAGCAGCCTTTTACATAACCGATGGATGATGCTGATTCCTAAATAAGCAGCATAAAATCTTGGGATTTGAAATTCAACCAAAGTAATCTTCACCACTGAAAATCTGCTTCGGCCATATTAAGCATTTGTATAACAGTAGAACACGCGGCTTTCGCTCTGATTGAAGGACCTTGGTGTTACAATGCAAAAATTAATTGTATAAGCCAGAAATGCGGTTCTATAATCTTCCACAAAACTGATGAAAACCCTAGGACAGCGATTCGCGTCAGAGGGTATATCGATTATATTTTCTTACCTAGGTTAGTCGATTTTCCTATCGTTATATAAAATAATTATTAGACCAATTATAACTTATGACTAATTGATCTGGGTGCCAAGAACCAGATTGGTTAGTTTCAGGAAACAGTAGGAGAGCCTATAAAGTATATCCAATAGGGGATATCAAATGGGGGATAAAATTTCTCAAATGAACTCTGATAACATGCTGAAAGAATACTCGTTCATGAAGTCCTTTAAGGTGTTCTTCCCGAAAAAGGAGGACTGGCATGATGGGCAGAGGAAAAGCAATTTATTTACAACAAGAGGATTCATCTCATATACATAAGGCTTTGAAAACTCCCATGGCTCTGGAGCTAGAGTCCTAAATGTTTACCTAAAAGAATATATATATTTTATGTTATCTATTGTCTAAACTTTGCTTTGACACAAATTCAAATTTTGTCTTCACTAGTGCTCATAATGCTCATAATGCTCACTAATGCTCATTTGTCACTGAGTGAAAATACAAAATTGTATACAGAATTAGATTCACGCACTAAAAAAGGTTCACGCGTCGAACCGTCTATCGGTTCAACGATAAAGAACAAATTCATACTTGAAAAATAGCATTATTCAGTAGTTTATAACTTACTTTTATGTAAATTTGGAATATTTTCTCTTAAAAGTCGTATATGTACATTCGTATGTACTAATTATGTTAACCTTCGTGACAATCCCTGCTTGACAACTGAGGGGTTGCAGTACAGAACTAGATAACCAACAAAATCGGAATTTTGCAGAAAAGAGAAATAATATTCTGTAAAATCTGAATCACCATTTAAAGATAATACAAAATTTACTGCTGAGCTGGAGTGTTTCTAAATTAAGTCCATAAAAGTATGTTAAAAAAATCGTCCCGTTCGGCGAAATAGAATGTTGAAGTTTACAATCTCCAAGTGGCCCATCCTCGTCAAAAATGTTGTTTATCTAGTTCTCTACTGCAAATCTTTAACCATGAACGTGACGGTATGCTAAATGATCAATAGAGCTTCCAGATTGTGTTAAAGCGGAATTATAGTTATTACTTTGCGATATCCACTCCTGTGCATTTTTAGGTTATGTTGACCAACTCGTGCCTTCTGCGCAGTCAAGAGTAGTGTTCCCAACGAGGGCGCGGACCAATAATGCGCATGTGTGAACATAAGTTCCTTTTTGGTACAGCGGAAAGAACAATTCAACAGCTATTCTCCTGAATCTCGATTTTTCACCAATGAAAAGGCTATGCTGGGTATCAGTGCAGTAGCACACCAGGCCATCGTTGGGAGCACTGGTCAAGAGATGCGTCGCCGTAGCAGTCAGGCGGCTCTGCATGTTCCTATAATTTATATGGTAACACGGGTTTCTACGTATGTCCACGTATTCACTTTTGGGGCCGCAAGATGGTATATTAATTAATTGATCAGAAGACCTAGCCACTGCTAGTTGGACCTCTAAATTGACCTATCCGTACGACACGCAGTTCACCATCAGGAAATTCATACCGTTCAGTTGGGACCATCTGATGAATGTAGCTTTCCCCGTATATTATTTTCACTCGTCTTCCAATCAGGTTATACAATCCGCGAAAAATACCCTCATGGTCCAAAATTCCAATTATATCACCAGTGGACTTATATGATACAGTAGGAAGTAATTCGTTCGGTTCTATGAAGCGAAGTTCTCCACGTGAGTTTGTTGTTAGAAACTGATAATTGTTAGGATAAATTAGGTTTTCTACATTTATTGCCCGATGATGGTACTCAGTAAGTCGATCTCTCCTAGAATCATTGATCAATGTAAGAATACAAGTTCTTGCAAGAGAAGGAGGTCTGCCGTGAGAAGGAGAAGATTGAGATCTGACAAGCACAGGTGTTTCAGGAGAAGGAGGTCTGTTAGGAGTGTGTGAGCTTGAAGCACCAGGGTGGCCGGATTGCGAACTTAATTCTGTGAAGGAAAATAGAAACTGAAGAACTTTATTGCATAAAATATTTTGTAATCAGAACGATTAAGAGGGCTCTAGGTTTATACTGTACACTCACAAGTATGCAAAAAAAAAGTAATACTTTATTCGATTCCTGTTAAACCGACAATTTTTCGCAGCAACTTGCGTCCACATGAATTTATATATCGAGTTTTTCATTTAGGAAATTAAATAAAAGGAACTAAAGAAAAAACATTCCTTAGTCAGTATGGTAGGAATCGTATGACGCAAGAGAGATGTCACATGGCCTTATGTACGCTTAGGCTTCTTAACAAAAAATTTTTCAGTATGTTATAACTCAAGCTTATAATTGATCAATTTTTAATTTGACTGTACATCTGAAACATAATTACAGGCATAAAAAAGAAATATTTTTGCCACGATAACAAATAAAAGTTCTAATGAATATTCAAATAACAAATAAAGCATCAGATGGAATATCTGTTTCTATATATTTTTCGATCAACTTTCGTTCGCACGAAAAGAGATATTAAGATAACACTTTAATAAATCAAATAAAAAGCTCTGGGAAACTTTTATCTAGCCCTACATTTTTATAGTTGCAAAAAAAAAATTTAATTCAATTTTTCGTTGATGCTTTTTCTCATTACAAAAATTTGGGACGTGATGAACACTCTAGGCGGGAAATGGTTAAAAATTCCGTATAATTAGGAATAGGTTTCAATCCATTTTTCATGATACACGTATTCCGGATTTCACCAGAATAATTAGAGATCAAAATCGTACTCATTTCGGACAAACTCGGACAGAGTGGCGAACAAATTAGTTGTTGGGATTGGATTCGGATTTAATTATATTTTTTTTAATGACAGTTTAAAAATGTACTTAAAATTGCAGAAATTTTATGCTATTGTATTCACCAATATAAATTAAGATGATCACCAAGATGAACGCCAAAGTATAGGCGATCCTCATTGTTGAGAAGTAGATTAAAAACTGATCACTGTATCTTTGCCAAGACTTTAGTTAATACTGTAAATAATGAATATTTTAGCAGTTCATTAAAAAAAATATATATATAATAGTCGCTATCTGGTGAATTATATAAGTGAATCTTATCCTTCTCTGATATTTATATTTCATAAATCAGTTACAAAGAAAACAATTCAGTGAGATACTAAAATCGTTAAAACTATGTCAAAAATTATATAATCAATATTTGCAGTGGAAAATAGCCGCCGAGTTCAATAACAAGAAAAAAAATCGCAAGTCTGGGTTTTCGAGAGAACGATGGGTTTTCAACACTTATTAGATTGATGGCACAATTCTTAACCAATTTTAATAAAACTTGCCTGATTCTATGTTCTATGCCCAGTGTTCAAAATTTTCCGCGAAGTACTTCAATCTTTTAATTATTATGCAATACGGGGCTTATAAGATTAAGAGTGGGCTTGCAACGTGAGCAATTTTTGTTTTTTACAAGTTTTTCTCACTTTCTTCTTCTTCTGTTTACAATCTTTATCCCACCACGGGGGGACTTAATATTTTTCTGTCTTTTCAATTACACAGCCACACAACAAAAGTGTAATCTGGGGAGACGACATATATTTTCCTATGGATTTCAACGCGCTGAATCCGAATCCCATGTCAGAATTTGCCCTACACGTCAGAGTTTCACCCTCACCTTAAAAAACTTAAGAAAATTCGTATTTCCTGTTCTGGGGATGAGGCATATCAATTCTTACGTTTTTTGATGCACTAAATGCGATTTAGCTTTCAGAATTGATCCCACACGTTGTCCTTCAACACTAACCTAAACAAACTCAATAAAGTGATATGAAATTGTGATATAGTGCCTTGAAGGCTGATTTTTTTTGAAAGCCTATATCAGCGGAGTCTCATTCAGGATCATTTCGCTGGCCCCACCACCCACGCGAATTAAACTTTCTTTGGGCCAAATATTTAGCACAGAATTCGTTCAAATTTCTTTAACCGAAATTAGAATTTTTGCAACACCGGAAGTACCTGATAGCTCAAAAAAAAAACACTGGCGGGGCCAGCGAAACGTTCCGCTGGCCCCGACATTATCCAGAATCAACTTTATATGAGCGTATTATTTTCATCTCAAATTTGTGCAACCAACTCTAAACCCTAAAAACTACCCCCCATGCGGAAAGCACTATGGCGTGGACAGCGAAGCGTTTATCTGGCCCCGATATTATCCAAAATAAACTTTATATGAGCGTATTATTTTCGTCTTAATTTGTTCAAATTTTTGCAACCTACTTGAATTCCCAAAAACTACCCCCCATGCAGCAAACACTATGGCGGGGCCAGCGAAAGGTTTCGCTGCCCCCGGAATTATCCAAAATCAACTTTATATGAGCGTATTATTTTTATCTCAATTTGTTCAAATTTTTACAACAAACTTCAACCTCTAAAAACTACCCCCTCCGGCAAACACTATGGCGGGCCAGCAAAACGTTTCGCTGACCTCGACTATTTCCAAAATCAACTTTATTTGAGCTTATTATATTCGTCTTAATTTGTTCGAATCTGTGCAACCACTTAAACCCCTAAAAAATAACCCCTGTGCGGAAAACACTATGGCGGGCCAGCGAAACGTTTCGCTGACCTCGACATTATCCAAAATCAACTCTATATGAGCACTCTATGGTTGCACGAATTTGAAGAAATTAAGACGAAAATAATACGATCATATCAAGTTGATTTTGGACAGTGTCGGTGCAGGAGGAATATTTTGCTGGCTCCTTTATGATGTTTGCTGCATAGGGGCTAGTTTTTGGGGATTGAAGTTGGTTGCACAAATTTGCACAAAATAAGAGGAAAATAATACGCTCATATGAAGTTGATTTTGGATAATGTCGGGGCCAGCAAAACGTGTCGCTGGCTCCGCCATAGTGTCTTTCGCATAGGGGGCAGGTTTTAGGGTTTGGAGTTGGTTGCACAAATTTTAACAAATTGTGACGAAAACAATACGCGCATATAAAGTTGATTTTGGATAATGTCGGTGCCAGTGAAACGTTTCGCGGGCCCCACCATAGTGTTTTCCGCATAGGGGGTAGTTTTTAGGGGCCAGAGTTGGTTGCACAAATTTTAGCAAATCAAAACAAAAATAATACTCTCATATAAACTTGATTTTTGGTAACGTCTGGGCCAGTGAAACGTTTCGCTCGGTATCTGGAAGTATCAATAATCATATTATTCACTTTTCAATAAATGAAAACGATTGTATCAAAAATAATTTTTGTTGGCGACAATCTGATACACTAGATTAAATTAAAAAATTTCAAACAAAAATTTTTCATATTCTTGAAATCTATCTTCAATGATTCTGAATAGTAATTAGCAGATTCGTCCCACTGTGAGACCATGAATTGATTCTTTAAATTACACTGGGCATTTTATTAATTCATGCGTGATACACTTGAAGAAATGTTTATCAACTTATTGAAAAATTATTAGTTCTAGGAATCCCAATTTATGTCTAAAATATTCAGATTGAATTCTCATATTTAGAAGTAAAAATCTATAGCCAGCAATGATTAAAAATTGAGAAATAGCAAATAATAAAATGACTTATTATGTAACTTATTATGTAACTATAGCGATGAGAATTTTAATATTTTTCAATTATATTTAAGTGAATCCCGTGCATCTATGCGTTTTTATGCGCCAGTGAAGAGTATCGTAATGTTGTACATTACGATACAGCGGAAGATCACTCTTCACATTACACTCCGCTGTTTCGTAATGTACAACATTATTATACGGTACGCTGTCGCAGAAAATCTTGTAAATGTACCGTCGTCATTCAAAATAGTATATGCGCCTCGGCGCAAAATATATTATTATCTCAATCATTTCAAATTCCTCCTAAAAAGCTAGACAACGAACTACAACATTTTTATAAATAATAGGAATAGGGTAATTTTTTCAAACGGTGATGCTACGTCATTATTCGTGTATGTCAGCAAGACGAACGTTTTCTGGTCCAAATGGCTTGCAGAACAGACTATTCAGAGGATCCCAATCAAAAGTTGGTACAGTCTCACTGGCATTGTTGCCATTTATGCGTATTTTAATTTTTCCAAAATTATAATGAAGATCCGCTCTAGGAGCCATGAATGGAAACAAATGCCCAGCTAGGAATATTCCAATGACGTACTCATGATCCATTTCTTTATGTGTTCCTACCCTGTAAGTGTCTGCTGGTAAATTTTCAGGTGCACCTTGAGTTAAGAAACGTTCGTAATGATGAACAGTAAGTTGAATTGGAAGAGGATGAATTGCGTCTTTTTTATGTGGTCGAACTAATTCTGCAAAAGGAAAGTATTAGTAGAAGATTATTTATTGCATCCATTCTTCAAACCGTCAAGTAAGTTGTCTCCGTCTTAGTTTATTTGACTGTTTCCGTATACAACCGTTTTCCAGACACGCTATGTTTTTGCTCAACTGTAAAAATGTGGGGCGAGGCAGCCAACCATATAATACACAGACGTATAATAAGGTATAAAATCTTCATTAGGTCCAAGATGATATATGAAAATAAGAAACGAAGCTAAATGTCTTCTCTGACATTTAATGAAACTCAAAAGAAAAACCAGAAAAAAAAATTTGAAAAAATCGGAAAAATTATTATGTCATTTTCATTGCCGCTTCCCGAGGTTCCATAAGGAGTTCATACCTTCTTTGGGCGACCTCGACGAAGGCCGTCACAAGCAATTCGTTTTTTAGCCTGCTTAGCATCATTTGCCGTATTTTGGCTGCCTCGCCCCACACGTACTTTTTTACAAACAAATTTCTTACAAAAAAAGTATTTTGAATATCGAAAAAACAACCGTTCCATCGTGTTTAGCACAAAATTCTACTGCGGAAAATACTAACTTAACTTTTTTTACACAGCCTATACACGAATGATAAACGTAAATCACGAAAATGTTCCTTCTGCTAGTAGTTTTTCGAAAATGACGCTGATTTTTGCAAACTGGGACAGTCACGATATTCAGCATTCGGCAAGTACAGCGGACTAACCTAACCGACCTTACATTACAAAGGCGAGCGATTTCAATTAACGCTGTGTGGATAAGAAGAGATTGGATGCCACGCCCCACTGGCTGCCTCGCCCTGTCCTGCTCTACTAGTTATACTATGAAACAATTTATAAACATAATCATGTCAACGTGTGTTTTGATAATTGATTGTTAAAATTTCAGAAACAAAAATTAAATTGTTGTCTGACGATAGTGCACCTTCAAATAATAATGAAATTAATTATCAACATTCTTTTAACTAACTGTGTGCAAAACTTGTTTAAACCCGAACCAGACGGGTCCAGTCGGGATTTATTCGTGTTGTGTCGGACACGAAAAAGGCAGTTTCAGGTTCGCAAGCGGACCCAAGAACCCGAAAATTCAAGCCGGTCTGAAAGTATAATTAAAAAATTCCTGGCAACTTTGGCGTTATTTTTATGGTTGCTCACCTCAAATTAAAGAAACTTTCTGAAAGTTTTGGGCCTATTCGAGTTTTCTGGTGAAATGACTAGTTTTTATTTCACAAAAAAATATTATTGATGCATTAGAGACAGAAAATTGAAGAGAGTTTGATAACTATGTCTGTATTCGTTTCAGTATTCTTTTCTGCATCTCATGAATGCTCATGTGTGCTTAGGTTTCTTTGAAAAAATTCTTTAGTATGTTATAACTCGAGCTGAAAATTGATTAATCTTGAGTTTGACTGTACGTCTAGAACATAATTAAACACGGGCACGAAAAAGGATAATTTCTGCCACGAGAACAAATGGAAGTTTAAATTAATATTCAAATAACAAATAAGATATCAGATGAAATATCTGTTTCTATATTTTTTTCGAATAACTTTCGGTTGCACGAAAAGAGATATCGAGATAACACTTTAAGAAATCAAATAAAAAGCACTGGGAAGCGTTTATCTGGCCCTTAATTTTTATAATTGCAAAAAAAGTTATTTAATTCCAATTTTCGTAGATGCTTTTTCCTCATTACAAAAATTTAGGACAAGATTAACGCTCAAGGCATGAAATTGTTAACAATTCCGTATAATCAGGAATATGTTTCAATCTATTTTTCATGATACACGTATTCTGGATTCCACTAGAATAATTAAAGATGAAAATCGTACTCATTTCGGACAAACTCGGGCAGAGTTTCAAACAAACTAGCTACTGGGATAGGACTCGAATTTAATCATACATTTTTTTGCTGAGAGTTTGAAAATGTACTTGAAATTGTAGATATTTTATGTTATTGTATTCACCAATATAAATGAAGATGATCACCAAAATGAAGACCAAAGTATAAGCGATCCTCATTGTTGAGAAGTAGATTAAAAACTGATTACTATGTATTTATCTCGTGAATAATAGAAGCGAATCTTATCCTTCTCAGATAATTTTATTTCATAAATCAGTTTTAAAGAAGGCAATCCCAGAAAAAACTAAGAATAAAATTTGCGGCAGGAAATTTTTTGGAGCGATAAAGTTTTGTTCCGCCAACTTCGCGTCTTTCAAAATGCATGTGTTTGTCATGGAAAAACACATTTTGAGAATTTTCAAAATATTGAAAAGCATATAACTTTTTTAATATTCATCAAATTTAAAAATGTCATGAAAATAATTTGTAAGTATTTTTGTCAACTCCTAGAAACGTTGACAAAACTTTCTAAAACACATAAAAAAATTTGTTTAAAATTTTAAATTATCTAAATTTTTTAACATTATTGTAAAAAATCATCTTTTTATGAATTATTCTCATCTGAATATTAAATTTTATACTATTCAATTGGTCTGCCCATGAAACTTAGCGAGTGGAAAAATTATGCATAGCTTTATGAGTTGTTTCTAAATTTTCCAGATATGACCATTTTTCGATACTAATACCATTCTTATAATAAATTATAACGAGCTTAAGTCAAAGTAATTTTTTTCTAGCACAAAATGATATAGGGGAGACCACCCTACAGTAGATAGGGAAAAAATCAACAGCATTTAACTGCATCAGTTTCCAAAATTAAAGAAAGATGATCATTGTTAAATAAAGCTTACATATTTAATTAAGTATTCTTATAGAAAAAAATATCACGAAATTAATCAATTAGCTGTATTAAACTTTTTTATTAGACCTGGTCAATGGTACGATTTTGACACCTTTGTCCATCAATAGATAATCGTTTCTGGTATTGCTCCTGGGCAAGTTAGAATACTCAATTCTGGATCATTATAATTTATTATTAGTATACTTACAATTAAAATCAATTCATTGAGTGAATAATACTTGAAACTACGATAATTTTACAAAAAACGCAAAAGTTTAAATTATTGACATTTTTTTATCTCTGATATTTCGTAAGGTTGGTGCGATTGGTACAAGATGTTTAATCTTCATACAATTTAACCTGACTTGCGATGACAGAAAAGTGCAGTTTTTGTACGTACCTTAATCCAAAAAATTATACCTTTTCCGAAAGGCTCCTTAAAACACAATTAAAATTTATGAGCTTTTTAATAAATAATAATTTACATTATTTTCTTACTTTATCATTTGAAATAATTTAAATTTAAAAACTTCACAAATCAAAATAAACAAACAAACACAACCTTTAATTTAAAACAACTGCGAGACAGTCGCAGAGCTGCCAATTTTGACAGAGACATTTCTTGTAATTTTCCGATTATCTACTGTTGGTTATCTACTGTTGGAAAATGTAATATTCAATGAAATGTCCTTAGATATTTATAAATATTGAAGAAAAAACACTTTGTATTTATAAATATTGTTCATTAAACTTCAAGCTTTGATTCTAATGTATTAACATGTCATGAAAATGTTTCATTAAGTTAAAAAGTATGAATAAAGAATAGGTGAAATTTTTTTTTTCAGGTTAAAAATAAATTTTTTGCTCTCACGCATTAATTAATTATGAAATTTCAATAAAAGTTCGTCAGAGGATATAGTATCCTTGCTGAAACGTTATACTAACAAATGTAATGAACATTTGTTGTCAGTTTTCCAGTTAATTAAGATTATCTACTGTAAATCATTATCTACTGTAGGGAGGTTTCCCCTACTGTTGAATTTGATTAAATACATTGTTTCCAATAATTAAATAATACAATTCATAATAGAATATTTGTGATTTCTGAGTATGGCTTCATTAGTTCTGGTTATAAATAACTTCATTTAAGAGATGTATTCAGATACAAAACATCATATCGTTGAAATGAACAATTTTGCCGCTCTATTTGTAAAAGTATTGATAAACACAAAAGCAAATAAAAAAATTGGCTACCTTAGGTTGATGAGGAATTTAATGCAGCGTATTTCTAAAAAAATCTTAAATTGGTTGAAAAAATGTGTCCTGTGGACGAATTTGTCCACAAAAATCCACTTTTGGACCAACGTGCGGTGAGGTACATTATGAATTCAGTAGAACCAGCCGACAGTGATCAGACGTATTATCCTATGTCTGACCGTGTCTGTCTGAGACCACTGGTTTATCGCATGCAGCACTGCAGTGGTGCCTTCTGATTAGATTACGGTCAGTACCGGTCAGAACCTCGTATTATCTGGTATTTACTGTTCAAAATAGATTAGCACCTGTAATTTTCAACGGATTCAAAATTTATTATTACTTTTTTAAATAATCTAAATCAAATTTTGAAGAAAACTGTTCATTTCATAATTTCTTTTGATTTTCATCTCTGAACAAATTACTCAAGTAAAACAAATTTTAGGGACAATTTACTTACCATTTTGAAAATAGTATTTTTTGTTATCAACATTTGAGCATTGATATTTCTTGAAATTATTATTATTATTATTATTATTATTATTATTTTTTCTTGGATCCAAAATTGTTTATTCTCATTAAGCATCTCCATATCCTTGAAATAAGTTTTTATTATTGCCAAAAATTGAAAATTCGTTTTATATTATATCAAATAGTTATTCCGCGAGATAAAAATTGTGCTAAATACAAATTCACGGTCATATGAATTTCGGTAAAGTGAAAATTTCACCAAGAAAAAAAAATTGAATTGAATGACTTGAATTGACTTGATTCAAAGAAATGATCATACTAAATACTTCCTATGATACATTTTTCAATAAAAAGAAATAGTATTATCTAAACCAAACGTATTAAATTATTGTTTCAAATTAATATTTATTTCGCTCAGTGAAATACTAACTGAGCAAAGAAACTTTTTCATTATTTGAAAGAAATAAGAGATTTCTGTTCAAAATTTAGGTACAAATGTGATTTTGCATCAAGAAAATGTTTCCTTCAAAGAAATTGAAGTTGATCATCTGAAGTAAAAGTTTTTCTTTATTGGAAGATGCGGTTCCTTCATTCAAAGCAGCGTAACGGATGTTATGACCATTTTATTCAAGCAAATCTTTTTACTGAAAAAATGTAACATTGGAACAAATGTACCAAATGTTAAATTCAAAAAAAAGATACTTATGTCAACGAAATGCGAATAAAATTATTTCAAAAAAGTGTTTCCTTTGTTTGAACGAATATTTGTTCAATTAAAGTAATAGCAGATTGTTCATTCGAACGAAGATTTCTTCCAATGAAATAAGTCAATATTTAATTTGAAAACAAAATGTTTAATGTGAATAGTTATTTACTTTCAGCAACTGTGTAAACTTTCAGCATCGGTCAAATCTTTTTTTTCAATTTGATAAATAATTATTTATCTCGAGAAAAATTATTTCACTTAAAGAAACCTAAATTACTTGATCCACGGGTAGATAAACTACTTAATTTAAATACGTATTTGTTTAATCAAAGAATTGACTTCATTAAAATGAAGAAACGTGTCCTAGGGTGTGAAAAACTGACGTAAAGAAACAAGGTTCTTAGCAAGAAAATATTTCTTTCTCCCTCAGTTTTTTCTGTGAATCCGTCAAGTAAGTGGTATCCGTCTTGTTTCCTTTAACTGTTTCCATACCGTTTTCCACTGTTCCATCGCAAATAATGATGCGATAATACTATGAATCGAGACATAAACTCAATAAAGTTACGTTCAGCAGTACTAGTTGAACTATAAAGCAATTTTTTAATTTTTATAAACTCAATATTGGAACAATTTAAGCACAAATTAAAATTTTTTATTACAATTCAATAAACTGATGTACGTTTTTGTAATTTTTCGATAGATAGATTTCAATTTGTAGCAAAATCAACTGCTAAATAATGCCAAAACCTCATGCTGTGATACTTTGCAATGAGACAATAATTGTGTTCTTTACAATCTCATCATATAATCAGAAGTTATTAGATTTGTATAAAGTGTGATCCACCCCCGGTTTTTTTTAAATGTCCAGGTTTTGAGATTCCCTGAACCCAAAAAAGCAGATTTTTACCAAATGTCTGTCTACCTGTCTGTCTATCTGTTAGTCATAGCATTTTCAAAATTCCAAAGAACCAACAAAAATGAACACTTTAAGCCAAAAAACGCACGATATAAAAAAAACTAAGAGGAGAAAAACGTTGCTTTTTGAACACGCTACAATATTTTCATAACAACTTTTTGAATTCTTCGGAAAATCAAAATTTCTAATTTCAATTGCACAAAAAAAAATAATGAAAAATAAAAAATTCTATTTTGCTGCCAAACTATGCAAGATAAGACAAAAAATGAATGGTCCAAAATTGTGCATCTAAAAAAGATCTAAAAATTTGTTATTTTTCACTTTCTGATACGACGCGTTGTTTTTGTTTCATTCGTTAAAAAGAGTATTGAAAATAGAAAAATCACATGTTTAAACGAATAACAGAAGCTACGAAAAAAATAAAGAGACAAAATTTGTTTATCCAAAAAATAGGTACAAACTTGTTCCTTATCATGTTTCGATAGGATTCGTAGTTTTTGTTTCATTCGTGAAAATAACATTGACAGTAAAAAAACAAATATTTGGAAAAACGGTGCAAGGTACGATAACAAATGAATGAACTATAATTGCGCATTCGAAAAAGATTCACAAATTTGTAATCTATTTTTTTGTTTCTATCATATGGTGCACAGAATCGAGCGTGGAGAATTTCAAATTAAATATAAAGAGCGAAGGACGAGTGTCAGGATGAGAAGAACCTTCAGTGAATAAAGTTTTTTTTTATTCCAAAATAAAAACGAATTTAACTCTCACTGCATATGTAGAGGTTTTCATAATTTTATAATATTTGCGAATAAAATTTTTCTTTTCATCGAAGTCGAACACAAAGTTTTAAAATCTAGAGGAACCAAGCGTAAAGCGCAAGATGAATATATGACCGAGCGCTCTAGCTAACAGGCTTTAGGCGCGCTCAAACTTGTGGTTAGTAGAGCGATTTCGTTTCACTAACATCATCATGTCAACGTGTATTTTGATAATTGATTGTTAGGTTGATTGGTAAAATTTCAGCAGAAAAATTAGATTGTTGTCTCACGATAGTACCTTCAAATAATAATGAAATTAATTATGAATATTCTTTGAACTAGGGGTGTGTAAATCTTGTTTGAACCCAAACCAGCCGGGCCCGGTCGGGATTCATTCGTATCGGGTCGGACACGAAAATCCAAACCGGCCAGAAAGTTTAATTTAAAAATTCCCGGCAACTTTGGCGTTATTTTTATGGTTGCTTTCCTCAAATTAACGAAACTTTTTGAAAGCTTTGAGCATGCATCATTGAAAGAAAATTAAAGTACACGGACCAAAAACACCGGGGTTTAGCGCAAGAGAGTTGAAGGCATTAACGCATGGTTATGCGTTATCAGGCGCATAACGCAGGCGTCTCTTACTTTATTTCCGAGAGGCTCCACGGACTTTCTCGGTGAGTCTCCTTGCGATTTGCTTTTAGGCCACGCCTTCTGCCTGTCGTCACGTTCGGACCACTAAATGTTCGCAGGAGGCGTGGCCTAAAGGCAAATCGCAAGGAGACTCACCGAGAAAGTCCGTGGAGGCTCTTGGAAATTTCGCTCGCACTTTTGGAACTAATGAGTGACAAATGTTCACGCGCTAATGCGCTTCTTCTCTCTCTTCTTCTGGAAAGTTTGTTTTTATGCCAGGAGAAAAAATCTCTTTTAATTTGAAAGATTTGAAATAGGAAATAAATATAATGCAATTAGAAATGCACTATAAATTAGAGATCGTATAATGGTTACCAACAGGATTAATGGAAATCACTGAGGGGAAACACAAAATACCAATCAGAGAATTTCGAGAAGAGTGTAACGAAAGAATATTCTCCAACAAAATTTAAAATACATACATAGCTATTCCATTTTATCTTCTAAATTATTTGTGTTTCCTAATTCTGACATCATGTTGAAGTACGGCATGATTAGCCACCCTTCTCAACGGAATATAAAAAAACGTATATTATATACGTGAAGTGCATTCTGTTAATAACCTTTTTTCTGATTTCCGCTTCCCAATGTATCACAAATTTTATCTGTATTTTCTATGCGCATTCTGAGCCACTGCTAATAAATTATTTTTCATTAAACCACCATCACAAGCGCGATTTTAGGTACTGCGAACGATAGATAAAATAGTTATTTTTAGCATAGGCCGTAAAATTTTAACTTAGGATATTTAGGGTATGTAGGGTATTTATTTAGGGTACTTAGGGTACCTAGGGTACTTAGGATATTTTAGTATCGACTTCTTACCCCACGCATATTACCGGACTCCGTCTCTGAACCCCCCGGGTTTTTAGATTAGGACTCTATTCAAACTATTTACACTTATGATTGACTGGTGTAATAAAAAATAGTACTCGGCCGAAAAAATACCACTCACAGTAAAATCTCGGAGATAAATTTTGCTGCAGATAATTTTAAAATGAGGTTTCATCTCGCTCGGAGTTGAGGTACGGAACTATCGTCTATTATTTTTGCCGAAAAACTATAAAAACAATTGGAAGCTGGTTCTGCTTCAATTTCTAGTTCTAGTACTTAAAATGACAAATTCTTCAGATTTGAAAAAACACCGATAAATGACGAGCATTTTTGTTCCTAGATTTTGAGTGGTCATTCTGATATATTTATATTGAAGCACTCAGCGTGGATCATAATTGATCGTTTTTTTCAATAAAAATTTGTTTATATAATGACGATTGCCCTTAAAATCAAAGCTATATATATATATATATATATATATATATATATATATATATTTACAAATATGATTGGGAAAGACCGCGAAAATGGAGAATGGAGTACCGATAATTATGTCCATTTTTCTAAATAAAGTTAACTCGTTGATGAAGAATTGCAACAGTGCAACTAATGAATATTGTCAGAAAAATTTCCATTAATACATTTACTGGTCGTAGCCTCATTCGGCAATATCTTTCAGACAAATTTGAAGTCTTGATGGTCATTTTAATGTGATATTCAAGCACGTCAGAGCCAAAAAAAGTTTCCTTAGAGTCGAGAAAAAAGCGAGACAACTATCGTTGCGCTGCCTTGCTCTTTAGTCATTCTGCGTGAGACTTCATCTAAAGGTACCTTTCTCATTTTTCCTTATTCTCGACTCTGGTGTGTCTTTTTTCTGCTCCGAAGTGCTTATCTGCAATTCATAAAGTTGTTCCTGCCAAAATGCAGGAATGTAAAATTGATAGAGAATAAATGACTTGCTACAATTTCACGATTTCATTTCTGAAATAAAAAGCATGCATACAATAATCGTGCAAAGTATTCAACTTGGCTTTGTCCATAAATGACGTAACTTTACAAAATATAAAGTGAGACATCAAGTGGAACTTTAGAGGTGCGTGTTGTAAAACAGGATATTTAAAAAATAACCACACTAAAAATTGTGATGTGTGGGTGAGGAAAATCAAATCCAAATTAATTTAATAAAATTCAATGGAATCAATAGGATTTTCAATAGAATCTTAATGATTGTAATGTGATTAAACAAAAAATTTTCTTATATATTTCTGCCAGCTTCCTAATTTCAAGTAATTCAGGTCAATTTATGGACATCCCTGGACATATAATAGTATTATCGATGCAATAAAAAAATAGCGCTCTATGCGTGCTTATTAGACTTTTTTAAATTTGTTATAATTTTAATTGTAATTTTCATTTTTGATTTTATTTTTATTTTAATCGGCTTTCAGTAATCTGTAACTTTCATTTAAATATAAGATTTTATCCCAGTGTCACGTCCCGGGTTTAAGGTGAGGGTAGTTTGGAAATATGAGAATCAGAGAAATCAGTACTTCTGATTTCGTCAGGCTGGTAGTTAGTTAGTTACATTGTAATGTCGATAGGAATGCCTGTGAGCTCCCCCTCCTGGCGCTCCACATACGAGTTGATTTTCTTCACAAGTGGAATAAATGAAAGGCTGCGTGTTATTGTAAACTCTTGGACAAAGTTAAGGCAGCCTACAAGTCCAAAAGATCATTTCCGTGAACATTTACGTGAGGAAACTCGTTCCACGCATGGAGGTTGAGGTCCTCGATTTGGACTCGGCAACTGACGCCGAACAGGTAAAGGAGGCCATACGAGGTCACTTCGACGGTATAGATCCGGACAGCGTAAAGGTAAGCATGATGAATAGGGCCTTCAAGGGACACCTAAAGGCCTATGTAAGGATCAGCGAGGAGCTGGCGTCGCGACTCAGCCGGACAGGACATCTAAAGGTGGGTTGCATGTCCTGTAGGGTCCGAAAGAAGACGGAGGTTCTACGATGCTATCGTTGTCTGGACTACGGTCACATGGCGGAAAACTGTAAGGGTCCAGATAGGACAAGAGCGTGCAGGAGATGTGGCTAAGAGAACCATGGGGCTGCGGAGTTTGAAAGTACGCCGCAGTGCTACATCTGCGCCACAAAAGAAGGGAATCCCCGGACTAAGCATCTGTCGGGTACGATGAGGTGTGCGTCGTTCAGAGAGGCAGCCTCGGCGAAGAAACCAGATGAACGACATCAATAACTGACCACAACCAACCAAGATGTCGAAGGCTGATGAGCCCGACGTGTGGTACGACCACACTAGTGTGGACGATGCGTGCATCCTGGTTGGGTGGAAAGAAGAAGAAGAAGACCAGGACATAGGTTGGCAGGAAGAGAAGGTGAGTTTAGTGGGTATTACCGTTTTCTAGGTCAAGTCCCACACTCAGTGCGTAAATGCATTTTACCTCCTCTAAAAAAAAACTGCAGGAACTGCACTGGATTTTTCTCAATCATTCTGCCTGTAGCCCTGATCTCCCACCCTGTGACTACCATTTGTTTGGACGACTGAAAGATGCGTCGGGAGGTCAGCGTTTAAATACCGAGGTGGAGGTGGAGCACTTTTTTCGAAAATGGCTTCAGACCCAACCACCTTCGTTCTGTGATACTGAAATTCAGAAGCTATCAATCAAACGGCATAAGTGCCTTCATTGTAGTAGGATGTATAGAAAAATATTAATTTTGTACTTTGTAAAAATTTTCAATCAATAAAAAGTTTTTAAAAAATCCGGTTCATATTTGACTGCCTCTCGTATAAAGCCTATTGTACCAGACCAGTGTCAGTAGAGTAGAACGGGGCAAGGCAGCCAATCTCTTCTGATTCCCATAACGTTAATTGCAATCGCGCGCCTTTGTAATATAAGGTCAGTTAGGTTATTCCGCTGTACTTGCCGAAAGTTGAGTGTTTGTTTATCCTATGTATAGGTTGTGTAAAAAAGTTGAGTAGCTATTTTTCACAGTAGAATTTTGTGCTTAGCACAATGGACTGGTTGGGTTTTCGATATTCAGAATGGTTTTTTGTGTGAAATTTTTGTGGAAAAAAGCACATGTGGGGCGAAATAGCCAACGATCGGCAGATTATGCCAAAAAGGCTAAAAAGCCAATTGCTTGTGGCGGTCCTCGAAGGTGCCGCCTAAAAACTGCTGAAATGGTTGGCTGCCTCGCCCCTCGTTTTTACAGTTGAGCAAAAACATAGCGTCTCTGGAACATGTTTGTAGAAACTGTAATGGGCGAGCTACGTCAAAATGCCAGGAGGCAATTTTGTAGCCAAAGAATCAAGCTTTCTAACAACACTATACACTTTTTGATATTTTTTTGAACAAGTGCTCTGCACGCCAAAATGTGGCGTCTTGGCTGCCTCGCCCCGTTCTACTCTGCACCGAATCTGGCCTTAGATACCAGGCGTACCTTATCGCTGCAGCCACGCCGCGGAGTAACTACTAAGATCGTTTTCACTACAAATATCACATCTTAGTATACGTATTATTTCTTAATATGGAATTCGCATTGATTGTTGACTATTCTTGATAAGCAGAGCATTCGATCTTTTGAAACTTCACTTTCTACAATAAGGGATCCGTCTAAACATCTTGGTGCTTTTTATTGGTCTGATATATGTCGCTTTACATTCTGGTACTTATTTATAATCTATTAGTTACTTACATGCATAATATCGCATCTGACATCCATTAATTTACAAACAGAACAGAGTTATTTTTTCAAAGAGTGAACAAATTTTCATTTCAATGGAATTGAATTTGCTTATAGAGTAATGCACAGATGCATGTTTGTATGTAGATCCTTGAGGGACTGTAGGCCAAAGCAAGCGCCATGGCTGTCATTTTATTTTTGTAAAAAACCAGCCAAGAGACTGTCCATTTGGCTTCGGATGCATTTCATTTGTTCTTTGATTGATGCGTTACTGATGCACGATAGACTCAGTTTGTTTTTTATAGCGTTTCCTAGCCATCGAGAAATAATTAACTGAAAATAATTCAGATCGATAAAAAGAAATTTGAATTGTCTCTAATCGTGATTCTTAATCGTGTCTACACGATTGGAATGGATCGAGTGTTGCAAAGTTTCATTCGTTCCCAATTGGGCCAATCGGTGGTAGGATTTTGAGGTTATGAAGTGGCAATTTGATGACAGCACTTTCGTCTCGCGGGAATCATTTGAAAGCGCTTATTTACTTTTTTTCGAGGCAACACATTTTAAGCAATATAATGTCTAAATAATAATAAATGAATAAAAATAAATAATGATAATTTCATCCAAGAAATTGAATGAATGTGTAGTAATAATTTCCGCGAGCTGAGAGTGCTGTCATCAACGAATTTGCCTTGAGGTAAAGTTTTTTCGTAAAATTATTTATTTCATTGTCTATAATGTTGTATAAAAACATATAATTTTTTGAATAAATTATTCAAAATATTTAAGGCACAGAACAACTAAAATTGACTAAGGGTAAAGCTATTCAAATTCTTCCTCATCTTCTAATATCATAAGGATATCAACACTTTCAGTTGTTAATTCGTCACCCTCTGCCCCACTGTCACTCTCACTTGGAAGATTCATCATTTTAATTTAAAATTTATTCCTGATTGAAAATGTAACTATTTCGTTGAAAATGAATTGATCTTTTTTGATGAAAGTTCAACTATTTAATTGAAGATCGATATTTTGCATTAAAAAATTAAATTATTTGTTTAGAAATGTATGTTCTCTGTGGAAAATTATATATAAAATATAATTCAACTATTCAAGTTAAAGGTTCATCATTCTAGTTGAAAATTTATCAGTTTGTTGAAAATTGATTTCATCAACTGAAAATTTAACTGTTCCATTTTTAGTTAAAAATTGAGCTTTTCTAGTCCAAAATTCAATAATTTGGTTGCAAATTTTTCTTTTTCAATTGAAAATTCAACTATTTCGTTGAAAATTCATGTATTTTTTGTTTGTTTGCAACCTCTTCTTTTCAATTAAAAATCAAAGTATTCCAATTGAATATTTATTATTTTAGTTGAAAATTCATCTTCTAGGTAGGGAAAATTCAATTATTGTAGTTAAAGGTTCTTCATTTTAGTAGAAAATTCATCTTTCTGGTTCAAGATCCAAGTATTTCAATGAAATATTTACAATTTTATTTGAAAATGCAGAACTTCATCTGTTTGGTTAAACATTAATTTTTTTCGCTCTGAATTTAATTATTTAAGTTTTTGTTGACAATTTATCTTTTTTAATAAAATTTGTTTTTTTCCTCATAAATCTAACTATGCCAGTTGAATATTCATTGTTTCAGTTGAAAACTCTTAGGTTAAGTTCAAAATCAATTTTGTTTTCACTGAAAATTTGACTATTTCATTTTCGGCTGAATATTATTTTTTCAGTTCAGAATATAACCATTTGGTTGAAAATGTGTCTTCTATAATCAAAAATTCAACTATTTCGTTAAAAATTCATGTATTTTGTTGAAAAATTGTATTTTTTGCAGAAAATAATTCTTTTTATTTGAATATTGATCTTCTGGTTTACAAATTCATCCTTCTGGTTCAAAATTCAAGTGGTCCGGTTAAATAATTTTAATTTCAGTTGAACATTTTATTACTTTTTTAAATTTATCTGCTTAGTCGAAGATTCATAATTTTATTTGAAAATTCATCACTGTGGTTGAAGATCAAACTTTTTTGTTAAAAATCCGTTTTTTTTTTGTTGGAAATTAATTTTTTCAACCGAAAGTTTAACTATCCAATTTTTTGTAAGAAGTTTATATTTTTTAGTTGAAAATATAAATATTTTTTAAAAATTCATTTATTTGCAATGTTTTGCTCTGTTGTGTTAGAGGATGTTCAGAATGAACGTCATGAATTTAAATAAATATTCGCGTTTTGCGGCAAATATGAATACGTTACTTTTAGTTGACCGGGAAAATCGAAAAACTTGACCAGGGAATACCGGGAAATGATCGGGAATTCGAAATCGACCGCCGAATCGAAATGTCTGTGCTCGGGGAAGGAAACCCAGTCCAAGTCCATTTCTTTCATTTATTGTTAATTTTTTTTATTGCTTAATTATATGAAGCCTTCTGAACAATCAGATACCATATAATTAAAAATTTTAAACTTGTCAAATTTGAATATTTTAACATTAGGCATTGCAAATTAAATTATTTGGAATATTCAAAATTGAAGATTTTAAATATTTAAAACTAAAAATGTTCGAGAATTTCAAATCCTGCTTATTTGTAAATTAGAAATTGTTATACTGCAAGACATTTAAAATGATTGAATAAGTTTTTATAATAAAAATTAAAAGAATTTAATGAGTTACCTACAATTTATTTAGTCCGAGTTTTGAAATATTGGCGCCATCCTAAGTTCTGTAACACAGGCCGACAAAATTTAAACCCAAAGACCGGACTATGTTACCCCGAAGGATCTTTTATTATTATTTATTATTATTATACCATTAAGCCATTTCCCTTTCGGGGTAGGCGTGACTTGCTCGGTTGGAAAGTAGTGGGATAGGTATATAGGTGTAAAGTAGGTCGTTATATGGTATAAGGTAGATAGGTATGTAGGTATATGTGTTATGGTATAAATATTTTAGATTGATCTGGAGTTTTCGTGTTATTTATTCAAATAACACGTTCACTCCGCAACACTGCTCCGACCCAGGTTGCTGATCAATCTCTCTAGCGATCACCCCAAGTGAGGAGCCTCACAAAATTGTTATGTATGGTTCCCCACTTGGGCCCATTAGTATCCAAGGTCTTTGTTTCAGGCATCATTCACTCTATTGTCACTCTGCTTATAAACTATTTGTCGCCACACATTTCTGTCCTGGCATACTACTCTAGCTTCCTTTACGTCCATGCATTTCTTCATGCAAGCTCTTCTGTTCCTATGACTTCTTATGTCTCTTCGGATCAATGTCTCATTTACAGATTCTAACCATTCTTTCGGCGGTCTACCTCTGGGCATTCTGCCATTTACTTTACCTTTATATACTTGCTTCGTCAGTCGTTCATTTTTCATTCTTTCAAGATGTCCGAACCATCTTAACTGATTTCTTTCCCATAGGTCAACTAGCGTGTCTCCTGTACCACATTCTTTGAGGATTATCTCGTTTCGGACTTTTTCCATCAGTGTTTTTCCGCATATTATGCGCAGAGGTTTCATGCCGATCGCGTTGATTTTTCTCCTGTCCTTTTCTTGACAGGTCCATGCCTCGCTACCGTATAGTACAGTTGGTACGAATATGGAATTATGTATGGCCATTTTAGCTTTTTTTGATATGTTTTTATTCGTGAGGATGGATCCTGCTCTACCGATAACCTGCTTACCCTTATTTATGCGCCTATCTAATTCCCCATCTATTTTTCCGTCGCTAGTGAATAGACTACCTAGATATACGTACTTGTCAACTTGTTCTAATCTCACATCATTTAGGACAATGTTGCATATTGTTTTCTCACTTTTTCCCTCAAAAACCATGACTTTCGTTTTATTCAAGTTTATTTTGAGGTCCATGTTCTTCATGCTTGTGTTAAGTTTAGTCAACATTCTTTGCAAGTCTTCGACTGATTCTGCCATAACAATCTTGTCATCTGCGAAAGCCAACCCACGTACTTTGACGGTTTCGAGATCTATACCTTTTTCGTTGAAGAGGGCAGTTCTTAGACACTTATCCATGAATATGATAAATAGCCACGAGGACATAACGCATCCTTGTTTCACGCCTTGCATAATATCGAACCAGTCACTCAGTTTCCCATTTACCCTTACACTTGCTTTACTACCCGTATATATTGTTTTTATTGCTTGTAGGAGCCCTCCATTCACTCCATACTCTTTAAGGACTTCCCAAAGTTTACTTCTATTTACCGTGTCGAAAGCTTTTTCTAGGTCAATAAATGCACAGAAAACTTTCTTTCCTACTCTCAAGCTTTTTTCTGTGATCTGTCTTAGGCTAAATATCTGATCTGTACATGATCTTCCTGGCATAAATCCACTTTGGACTTCCCATATCTTCTCTTCTGTAATTTCCATTACCCTACGAATAAGTATTTTTGAGTATATTTTACTTACGGTACTTAGTAGGCTCATACCTCTGTAATTACTGCAGTTGCTTTTATCTCCCTTTTTATATATTGGTACAATAATCGCCTTTCTCCAATCGTCTGGGACTTCTCCTGTCTCGAAACATAAATTTATCAATTCGCACAACCTGTGAGGTATGTACTCGCCACCGTATTTAAGCATTTCAGCGCTAATACTGTCTAAACCAGCAGCCTTACCGTTTTTCAAGTTGTTAATTATATCTCTGACCTCAGTGACACTGACTTTTTCAATTGGGTTTTCTAATGCATTATGTTCAATGTCGTAGTTTTGTTGCCCTATATCTTCACCTCCTAATAGTTCTTTAAAAGAATCTTTTAAAGCGTCTACTATCCCGTCTATATCATATAGCATTTCACCTTTGCTGTTTCTCATGCTAAAAAACTCTGTACTTTTACTTCCCTTCATCTCTTTAAATAATAGTTTCATAATTCCTTCAAAGCAGTTTTTTATTTTGTACTCTTCTTCTGTTCTGGTTTTCTCTTTACTCTCTTTGACTAGACGTTTAATTTTCCTCTTTTTGTGTCTGTAATCATTTTTGAGTCTATTTCTCTCCTCATCGCTAAGACCTGTCATGTTCAACGTTCTTTTGTACGCTTCTTTCTTTTCTTGTTGGGCTGCCGCAATTTCATCGTTCCACCACGCATCGCCAGACTTTTTTCCTACCCTCGCCATACCACACACTTCAATCGCAGTTTCAACAATGGTATCCCGCAATAAAGCCCACGCACCTTCTACATCTTTGTTCCTTTCAAGCGACTCCCAAATTGCCTTATCTATGCGTTCGTTTATCTTATTCTGAAAATCTATTCGTAATTCCGGTTTCTGTAAATTTTCGACCTTGATTCGCGTTTGTTTCGTTTGTTTGGTTCTCTTTCTTCTCCACCCCCGCCCTAAGTTCATCCTGGAGACTAAAAGGTAATGATCAGTATTGCATTCGGCCCCCCTCATGACTCTTGTATCTGTAACTAGTTCTCTTAGTCTTTCATCTGCAATAACGAAGTCAATTATACTGCAGTTATTTCCTTTACACCAGGTGTAAGTATGGATCATTTTATGTCGAAACCAGGTATTTGTAATAAATAGGTCCTTCTCTAAGCATAAGCTAACTAATTTTTCCCCGTTATAATTTTTTCTTGTTGGATCCCCAAAATTACCTAGTACCCCTCCTGTATCTGTATCCTGACGTTGGACGCCGACCCATCCGTTCATATCTCCTAACAAAATTATTCTTTCTCCTTGGTCGCAAGTACTTATTTTATCATTTAAAGTGTCCCAGAAGGCATCCTTAACTTCCCTCGAATCGCTATCAACTGGTGCGTAGCACGCTATGATAAATAATCTTCTGATTCCTACCTTCATTCTAGCCCATAGCAATCTGGGTGATACAAAATTATGCTCTATGAGATGCTGTCTTGCTTTTTCATTCATAATTAAACCGACCCCTTGACTACGATGTGATTCGCTATCTACTCCTGACCATATTTCACAACCGCCTTCCAACACCCCATTTTCTATTTTTATAAATTCGCGACCCTTTTTCTTCGTCTCAGGTACACAAAGAATGTCTAGTTTCCTTACGTGCATAGTTTCTCGTAGTTCTCTTATCTTAAGATCATTCACTCCTCTAGCATTCCAAACACCCAGTCTCCATTCATCGCCCGAAACACGACCTTTACGTTTACCGTGTGCATGCCTTTGGTCAATCCGAGTTTCAGTCCTTTCCGAGGCTACTTTATTGTTTGTATTATTCATGTTTAGATTGTACTCCCAACTATCACCTGTATGCGCGAGATTTGTTTTGCGAGTCGAAATCATGTCCGAATTAAGCAGTGATTTGTCTCATGGTGGAGTCAATCTGTAACGTCAGTCCCACCAAAACTTCTGTTACTGGGGGAGGGGTCGGGGGGATAAGGACATGAGAAAGGAAGCCGAGAGTCTCAATAGGTGGGTGATTTATGCTGATATCTTGGTATCCTAAAACTGAATGTGTTATCCAAATTTTTCCTATACGTCAGGTTTTTGAGATATCCTAACCTGAAAGTGTAAAAATGGCTATTTTTAACCATATTTGAGGCAATATAACACGATTAGAAATTTTCCCCTGAAAACTGCTAACGCCATCTGTTACTACTCCTTTTTATCTTCTATTTCCATTTTTGATTATCGAGATGATCAAAAATGGAAATAGAAGATAAAAAGCAGAAGTAACAGATGGCGTCAGCATTTTTTAGGGGAAAAAATTTCTAATCGTGTTATATTGTCTCAAATATGGCTGTAATGATTGCAATCGTTTTCAATTGGATATCCGTTATTCTGAATTAGAGGTTAAGTTGTCATTACAGCTTTTTGATATTACTATAATCATTTACAAGCGGTTTTTTACTCTTTCAAACAAAAAATGTCAACAATATGAATTCAAAAAGAAGTAAATAGAAGTATTACAATAATATACTCGCTAAATCAAACTACTACTGCCTACTTGATAATCACACTACATCACTGTCACATCGTTAAACACCGTTAACTCACATACTTTCGAGTCTTCATTCGTTATACCGCCTGGACAAAAATTATATTTCTTGTACTTGAAATTTTTGTTAAATTATAAAAAATTCAATTTCCAACCTATGAACACGTGCGCGCTATAAGTGTGTTACAGACGAAAACTGCAGAGAACACACTGCAGGCAAGTACACTCACTCAATTCAATCCGATTGGGAAGAATTGACACAATTCGCAAAAATTGAAACCGATTCAACTTTTGACTATCTTAATTGTTATAAATCTTGTTCAATCAATTATTTCTGAAAGGGGAGCTTTCCCTCGACTGAAGCGGTCATTGCTGATAAGGCTTCGATAGTCTCAGAAAATTTTTCAAAGTGTTTTAATTTGACTATGTTTCTTGGAGCTTTGGGCGTTTCAAACCCATATTCGTATGTATGCGGTATCAAAAAAATACATTTTAAGATACTTAAAAAAAGTCCTTCCCTAATACTTGGGTTTAAACCGCACTAGATGCGAAACTGGACAAACCCCATTTTGTCTCTCCTCATATCAACGCAAAAACCACTTTTTTCAAGTTATTTTACATATTACTGTGTAGAGTGCTTGAGGGTCATATGCTTCTATAATTTTATCAGAATTTTATCATTCGAAGCCTATCGCAGAAAACATGCTTTGTGAATAGCTCTGCACGTGTCAATTTTTTGCAAATGAAGTCTTAACTGTCTTGATTCTAAATAAGAAATATATTTAATTTGTTAAATAAGCATGATTCTGTAATTTTATGTGTGCAAAAGTTTGTACATAGCTTAATTGTACAGAATCGCTATCGCGTCCAAACATGTAGGCAATAATTGAACCGCAGCTTAACATATTTAAACATAGCGTCTACACTAATCGAGCTGATAAGGACGAGTTTATATATATTAACTTGAATGAAGCACCAAAGTATTCATTAGTTACGTTATCAACTAAATTCTTCATTAATACCCAGAGACCAGTTTTCCTTTACTCGTCAAAAATGGGAATCGACTGTACTCGGGTCTTCATCCTGGTGGTCATATTTTGTTGTATTGGTGAATATGATAATAATTATAATACATATATCTATACACAGTAAAAACTAGGCACTCATTTTTATCTGGGATCCTTTTTTGAGCGTTCTAATATGATCTCACAAATACTCTATTTCAGTACCAGTTTCTGTCTTGTTTAGTTTGTTAAATTCAGATTGATAATTATCAATCATCATTAGCCGCTGGATTCTATAAGGGCATATAAAATTCACATGGTCGTTCCGGTTGGCCCCTGTTGTCTTTAAAATCGATTATAAAATTAAATTTTCGAAACATATATCTTTGTAGGAAATTTCATGGCGCATCTTTTATCCTGTTACAAAAAAGTTGTTTCTTTTACTGTTTCTGAAAGAAAGTGAAAAAACTTGATTTTGTGAAAAACAAAATTTAATAAATATTTTGACTTCAACTCGCTCTAAAAGACAAAGTTCTCAAAATATTTTTACATAAAAATTGGAGAAGTTATGCTTTAAACTGTTTTAAAGATGATATGCTCATTTAAACTTTTCTAATTTGTTATAAAAAAAACCGGTTAATTTTTTGCCAAGCAGTATCAAAATAATGTTACACAACTTTCAAACGCTTCGTCTATCGAAGGAATTTTGAGCAAGCCCAACATTCCAGCGGAAGAAATGTTCATTAGGGTATAATGAAGTTGTCTGAAAAGTATTACTTCAATAGAATGAATAGTTAAAAAAATATCTGTTAGGAGAAAGAATTTTCGATCACTTTGTCTACCTGGGTAATTTCCACGTCAATTCATCTCACCGTAAGAAAATCATAAGCATTTAATTTGCCTTTCTCGAGCGCTTGAGAGCACGCCGATTCTACTACACCGAGTTTCTGCCGATTCTACTCGCTTTTGTTTTTTCTGCGAATTTTCCGCGTGCGAATTTCTTTAGAATACTTCCGCAGGAAAACAGAAGAGCGCACAAATAGTGTCAACAATGCGTCACCACCAAAAGCCCTGACTGTTTACGTTTCTAAAGACTAATTTAGTGCATCGGATAAAAATTATTTTTCTGCAAAGTGAACATTTTATCAAGTCGTTAAGCTAAAATGGAATCGTGTTCATCAGAACCTTCTCGAGGTAGAAAAAAATCTATAAATGAAGCAGATTGGACTAAGAATGTTTGTAAAGCGAAAAGAAATGAGGTATTAATTATTGCAAATTTTAAAAAGCACGAAACCGTAATTTTTTAATACTTTCCAATATTAAACGGAGAAACTTTTTAAATCAATTTTTCATTAAATTATATCAATTTTTCCTAAGCTGTGTTGCAATTTGAGGATAAGCATGTCATCATGAAAATTTTTATGTACTAGAGAAAATACTAAATTTTACAAAAAATATATTATACTTAAATACCATATATCTTAAAGTTTTACATTTCTTTCTAAAGGGCTTAGCAGAATAAGCATGGGAAATCTGCCCCCGTTCGTATGAAGCTTAAATTGATGTCATAAGTTCGTTTTCATGTGGTATGAAACTCCACCAAGTTTTAACTTAAAAATCCCATTATTGTGGGAGATATGGAGGGGGAAAGCAAAATCGAAAAAGTGATTTTTCTCGAAAACGGCTCCACCGATTTTGATAAACAATATATATGTTTCTAAGACCACACTGGAGTATTAAAAAAAATGATAAATTTCTGGAACAAAGAATAAGCATTGAAAACATGTTTCAAAATTTTGAAAATTTTTTTTTTGTATGTTCTTTCAGAGATACCACTTTTTTTTCTCAAGAAAATATCCTTGCATTGTGTACTACAACTCAGATTTTTTATGATTTTTTTTAAGTTGTGGAACATAGTTAAAAAAAAACAATGTACGTAACGGTGCGGCGCCGCCCGCTGCCGAGGTTCACGGTGGATGGATGGGACCCATTTTTTTAAAGGACGTCTGCACTTTGCCTATACACGTATAGTTTCCAGAGTTTACCACTGTCATTTCGAGCCACATCATCAATAGAGCCGTTTACACTGATCTTCGGCTTTTGTGACGGCCTCGGGTCTGGTCGTCTTAAAATCAAATGTTCTAGAAAAGGATTTTCATTTGTTTGTGGTGTATGCATGAAAACAAAAGACGATCGCACCAATCGTCATTTGTTTTTGGCGTATGCATGAAAACAGTCGACGATCGCAGTAATCGTCATTTGGTTATTACGTTTTCACGAAAAGTTCGATGCTCAATTTCTCATTCTGACTAGTAACAGACGCAAGCGAGGACTGAGTTCAATATCCAGTAGGTGTTCTGCAGTCTCATAAAATAGTACGATATTTTGTCTCTATTCTTTATTCATCATTATTGAATGTCTGATTTCATTTTATTCATTGAAGGATTACTGTCATTTGTGTTAATTAATAATTAACTATTATTCTCTAAAAAATGTCTTCAGCACTAAAGCATTTGAAGTGTGCTGGCTGCGACATTTCTTTCAAGAAAATTACTGGTAGAAAAAAAATGGTAGGAACTGAAGAAGAAGCGAATTGTTTTTCTAGCTCTTCAAAAAGAACAAAAGCTGTTAAGGATATTTTATGTCACAAATGCCGAATTCCTATTTACAGAAAAGACAATCGCGTAGAAGATTCTGAATTGGAAGCTGATTCAACTTTGATCCATCATTCGTAATTAACGTAAAAAACAATGAAGCTACTCGTCAGATCGAATATATTGAGATGCCACTTCAGAGAACTGTTTCCACGCATAAATATTGTTGTATTTGTCATTCTACAGACAACCTGATTGTAATTCCGGAAGAGGCTCGGATGCAATCCTACATAAAAAATCAAATCTACATACCGGTTGGTAATCGGTGATGTCCAAGGCATATAATTAAAAATCGCATTTTCATAGAAGATCTTAGGCTTTTGGAAGTGCACTCTAATACAACGAGTCTTAGTGTATTAGAGTTATCCAAAGTGATGGAAACTCTTTCTGTCGAATGCGATGCGACTTTATTTGATAAAGTCGGCGAACGCAGCCTCCCAGAAAAAGAAGTTAAAGTTTATACGGGCTTGACATGGGACCAGCTTAATGCTTCAAAAGATAAGATGATTTCTTTGAGAAACCGTTCATCGCGTTCAGTAATTCAAGCTCTGGTTCTGTTTCTCTTCAAACTACTTACAGGAAACTCAAATAAAATAATCAGTTCTGTCTTTCAGTTAGATAATGAACAATCAATTTCTGATTATTGTGCAAGCGTAATCAAATCTTTCGAAACTGATATTCTACCATTTTCTTTTGGCTTAAGCGCTTTGAACAGAGATGATCTTATTAAAAATCACACTACGGAAATAACAAAGAAACTGTTTGATGTGAGTGATAATTTATTCATAATTTGTGATGGTACGTATGCACGACACCAAAAAAGTTCCAACGACGAGTACCAGAGGAAATCTTTTTCGGGGCAAAAGAAAGTTCCTCTTTGCAAACCCTTCACTATCTGCACGACTGACGGTTTTGTGATTGATATGCTTGGACCGTATCTTGCAAATAAAAATGATGCGGAAATTCTGAAAAATATTTTGGAAGATGCAAATGCTCTACGCAACTTTTTAAAGGAAGGTGATACTTTTGTACTTGATCGCGGATTTCGTGATATTGTATGCAGTTTAGAGGAAAAAAAGTTTAAAGTATTAATGCCTGCGTTGAAAGGCAAGTGGAAGCAATTGACAGCAGAAGAGTCTAATTAGTCACGTTTTGTTACTAAAATTCGCTGGGTTGTTGAATCTGTGCATGGTATATTAAAACAAAAGTATCGCCTTCTTGATCACAAGCTTGATAACAAGCTGTTACCTAAAGTGGGAAGTTTCTCTAGAATTGCGGCATTTTTAAATAATACTTTCGGAAGAAGGTCACTCTCAGACGTAGACGTTTTAGATGAAGTGGTTCAGAGGATGCATACTCAAAAATCTATCGAAAATACTTTGGCTATTGAGGCTGAAAAGAAAGGATGGTTTCGAAAGCAACTCCATTTCCAGAGTATTACATCCGAAGACTTATTAGACTTTCCGGAGATGACAAAAAGGGATCTTAAGATTCTATTTACTGGGTCATATCAACTCTCCCAAGCTGTGTCGTATTTAGCTGAAATGGTCAATAAAGATGGCACATTGAATATACAATATGTTAAAGATGAGAAAAATGTGCTGAAGGTAAAAGTTCCATCCAGACATATTTCTCGCACAACATATAGGTGTTTTTTAAGATATAAGCCTAACAGCGTTGGGGTTTCGGGTCTGACACATTATGCATGTGAATGTGCTAATGGTAGAAGAACAGTTGGTTGCTGTTCTCACATTGCAGCTATCGTTTATCATTTATCTTACGCAAAGTATTTATCAAAACTTTTTAAACCAGCAGAAATACTGTGCGATTTATTTGAGAACGATAATTGCATTCCAGTAATTGACAGTGATAGTGAAGGAGATTGAGAGGCGAGGGGACTCACTTTAAAAAAAGCACCCCGATGATTATGAACTGACGTGAGAGGCGAGAGGACTCACTTTAAAAAAGCACCCCGATAATAAGGAGTTTAAAAACGTACTGCAACCTCCTCGTGGTAAACTCTGGAAACTATACGTGTATAGGCAAAGTGCAGACGTCCTTTAAAAAAATGGGTCCCATCCATCCACCGTGAACCTTGGCAGCGGGCGGCGCCGCACTGTTACGTACATTGTTTTTTTTAACTATGTTCCACCATATAAAAGAGATCATAAAAAATCTGAGTTGTAGTACACAATGCAAGGATATTTTCATGAAAAAATAAAAGTGGTATCTCTAAAAGAACATAGAAAAAAATGTTTTTCAAAATTTTAAAACATGTTTTCAATGCTTATTCTTTTTTCGAGAAATTTATCAATTTTTTTTTGAATATCTCCCGCAATAATGGGATTTTTAAGTTGAAACTTAGTGGAGTTTCATACTACATGGGAACGAACTTATGACATCAATTTAAGCTTCATACGAACGGGGGCCGATTTCCCATGCTTATTCGCCTAGCCCTTTAGTATTTTCAATAGTGAAAGTTCTTAATATGACACGTTTGTCCTCAAATTGCAACGCGGTTTAGGAAAAATTGATTTCACAGGTTTCTCCGTATATTGGAACCTATGAGTCGAACGCGAAAACTAACTTGTACACATCCTCGCAAATGTTTCTTCACAATATTGTTACAGGGTGAAGAATAAAAAAATTGTAGAATCCAAGCCATTCGAACCTGTTGAATTTTTCTGTAAACGTGAAAAATGTTTTGAGGAAATTGAAATCCTAGAACAAGAGAGGCTCCATTCTAATTTTTGGGAATTGGCAGATTACCATAAGCAGAAGATTTTGTTAGCCACTTTTATTAAATTTGCAGATACTTCCACGCTAAAATCTGATAATGTTCGAAAACATAGGCTGGCAACATGGAAATATTTTTATTGTTCAAACGATCAGGGCGATATATCTGTTTGTAAAACATTTCTCTGTAAAGTTTTAAAGATGGGAGAAACAAGAATAAGAACCGTCCAAAACAAAATTATAGGGAAAAAAAATTCTCGACGACGAGTTAGAAAACATTATGTCCTAGCGGCTACGACAGGACGGCTCGGCGGTGTGGTTGAGGCGCCGAAGTATCCTCACCTCTCACGCGCTCGATCTCTCTTTGACGCGCTGTTTGAATGCTCGTATTTTTTTCAAGATTCATTCTATTGTAGTAATACTTTTCAGACAACTTCATTATACCCTAATGAACATTTCTTTTGCTGGAAGGTTGGGCTTACTCAAAATTCCCTCGATAAACGAAGCGTTTGAAAGTTGCGTAACATTATTTTGATACTGCTTGGCAAAAGAATTAACAGTTTTTTTTATAAGAAATTAGAAAAGTTTAAATGAGTATATCATCTTTAAAACAGTTAAAACCACAACTCCTCCAATTTTTATGGAAAAATATTCAGAACTTTGTCTTTTAGGGCGAGTTGAAGTCAAAGTATTTATTAAATTTTGTTTTTCACAAAATCCAGTTTTTTCACTTTCTTTCAGAAACAGTAAAAGATGCAACTTTTTTGTGAGAGGATGGAAGATGCGCCATGAAATTTCATAAAAAGATATATGTTTCGAAAATTTAATTTTTAAAATCGATTTTAAAGACAACAGGGGCCAACCGGAACGACCATGTGAATTTGATATGCCCTTATAGAATCCAGCGGCTCATTTATAAATTATCTGAGATAGCGAACTAAATTTATTCAGAGGGTGCATTGTTCCAAACTTCAATCTCACAAAAAACAAAAAATAGATCAAAAGGCCAGGGATCGGAAAGTTTTAGGCTGGACCAGTCGGGGTGCGGACTGGACACTTAGAATTCTTAAGCGTGCGGGTCCGATCCCGGACCCTTTAATTTCTGTAGGGTTCTGATCCATACTCGGACCCTTCTAGTTCTTAAGGGTTCAAGTCCACAGCCGTGCCTTTTAAGGTCTTAAGGGTACGGTTCCGAACCCGAAACCTTGAAGTTCTTAATAGTCCGGACCCGGATCCTTGAGGCTGACGAATGCGCAGTATAGTTAAACGGCACTTATTGCGGCGCAGTGAAGTTAGGAGGTACTTATAAATACACAGTCGAGTTAAATAGCAGTTGCACATGCGCAGTAGAGTTTCATGGATTGTACAGATGCGCAGTAAAGTTCCATGCTGTTCACGGATGCGCAGTAATGTTGGTAGTTATTGTGTGAGCAGTATAATTACGCCATACTTACATCGGCGCAGTATAGTTACACTTCACTCATGGATACGCAGTAAAGTCAGATAGTACTGACAAGCGTGGCAAGCGTATTTGCGTAGTAGAGTTACTCGACATGTATGGCTGCGCAATAGAATGACAACACTTAAACCTGCGCAGTAGAATTTCATGACTTCTACGGAGGCGCAGTAATGTTAGCGGCACTTACATATGCACAGTAGAATTACACCAAAATTTACACCAGCGCAGTAGAGTTCCATGGAACTCACAGATGCGCAGTATAGTTAAACGTCACTTATTATGGATACGTTGTAAAGTTGGAGGGTACTTTTATACGAGCAGGAGAGTTCCATAGAACTTGTGGATGCTCAATTGAATTACGTAGCAAGTATGTCTGCGGGATTTTAAACTGAGAGATAATTGTTGGGCCTGATCAAAGCTGTTTAAGGGGATGTTACGCTTAGGGATGATTTTTTGGGCTTGGAAGAGGTGGACAATGAGATGTTCTACTTAGGAGTAAAGCTTGGACCTGGGAAGAACTGGTTAAAGGAATGTTACATCCAGGGGTTATTTCTCAGGCAGAGAAAAGCTGGACAAGGTGATGTTATACTCTGAAGTTATTTTCGGAGTTTTGGAGAGTTTGGTAAGGTGATGTGATGCTTAGGAATGATTTTTGAGCCTGAGAAGAGCTGGATAAGAGGATCTTACACTTAGGGGTGATTTTTGGGCCTAGGGATAGCTGCATAAGGGGACTTCATACTTAGGGGTGATTTTTGGAGCTGGCAAAAGTTGGACAAGGATTTTAAACTCAATTGTCATTTTTAGACCTGGGGAGAGCTTAGCAAGGAGATTCTACACTTAGGGCTAATTTCTTGAGCTGAGGATAGCTGGTAAAATGGTAAAAAATGAATACGGAAGATTTGAAGACAATTTTAGGAAAATTATATTTGTGTGACTTTAAGGCAAATAAACAAAGAAAGTTAAAAATTAAATATTCATTCAAAATTTTTATTTCGTAACAAACACTATTTTTCTCTTCAAATATGTTCAAATTTCAAACTGGTTCAAATTTGTTGAAAATTTACATTGAAGTTCCTTTTGCGAAATATTTAATCTTTTTTGGTAAAAAATACAACTGGTAAAAAATCAATGCTTTTTGGTGATTCATTCAGCTGTTTTATTGAAAATTTGTCTTGTTTGGATTAGTTCAACTGTTTTTGAATAAGAGTAAAAATCTTATTGGATTGAAATATCAACTATTACATTTTTGGTTGAGAAATAATCTCCTTTAAATAAAAAGGATTCACTAGTGGGATTTTCTGGTTAATTATGTTTCCCTGTTGTCCAAAGAAAATTTTCTGATTACACTTGGAAAAATGTTTGTTTGAGTCGAACAAACATTTGTTTTGCCATATGTGAAAGATAGAACTTGTGTGTTTGAAGCAATGGTGTGTTTGAATCAAATAATTACTTGTTCAATTTAATAAAATATTTGTTTGACCCTTTATGGAGGGAAGAATTTGTTTGATTTAAACAAACTTTTTTCTGAGTAAACTACAAGCCATCGCCGGAGAAGTTTGTGAGAAAAGTCCATTTTTTAATTACGAGTTTCAAAATTTCCATATATGTTGATAGTAAAATATGCTTTCAAGATGTAGTTTTTGAATTTTTCTATTCAATTTGATATGTGTAGTTGTGTACAGTTTGAGGGTATATGATAAAGAGCATCACTTGGAAAATTCTTTTAAAAATTAGCTCATGAATATACGAAAAACGTTTTGAAATTATATAAGATTTTCTCTGAAGAAACAGTAATTAGAGCGCGCATTGCGCGCATAATATTCTATTATTGTGCAGTTCCCTGATTCGAATTTCATCAAGCGCTTAAGCTTCAATGTGAATGCAGTCGGTCATGACTGGAACGTGATATCACGGCTTAAGTTTGGATATCAAGTCGGTCATGACTAACCTAAGACATGCACTACTAAGTAAAAATTTTATTATATGTAACTAATACGCGCTGTAAAAGTAAAGAAATTTTTATTTATTTTGTTCAAATAACGAAGAACAAAATCGTCTTGACAGGTGGATGACATTCAGCCTAACACTCGAAGATACTGGAAATGAGAAAGAAACAAACTTAAAATGATAAATTTCCCCCCTCTAAAAAGTTAGAGCATGAAGCTGGATACTGTCTGGATACACCTTGTCAAAAATGTGCTATAAACCTCGAATAATTATCAAGAGACATACGATTTAAAATTCCTTTTAAAAGAACCTATACCTACATTAATTTAGCATGTTAATCACATTGTACCGCTATTACCAATGTTGACATTTTTTCTTTGAATAAATCCTTAAAATTTCTTACACAGTTCGTTGCTCTATCCTAGATATACATCAAGAAGTTTTGATCTTAAATTTCTATTATCTCTTTCAGAATTATGCTTTCAGTATGACCGCCCTAGTACATCCCGGTTACGCAATCCTAGCAGACATTCATCTCCTGCTGGACCAACTGCTGTCCCTTCTTCTAATGTCAGCCCATGTATTCTTGCGATCATGAAATTTACTTGGAAAGTTAAACTTACTGAGTACCATCACCAGCCAATAAATGTAGAAAACTTAATTTATCCTGAAAATTATCAGTTCCTAACAACAGACTCACGAGGAGAACATATCTTCATAGAAACAAACGAAATGCGTGCTACAATATCATATCAGTCCAATGGTGATATCATTGGAGTTTTGGACCATCTGGGTATTTTTCATGGATTATATAACATTCTTAGAAAACGGATCAAAGTATCAAATACGCCACATCAACATTTTCATCTCATGTCCCCAGAAGAACGCCAGGAATTTCCTGACAATGGTAAATTGTGTGCCGTATACGTAGGGATATGCCAGCCCTAAACATCCGCTGGAGTGCCATGTGTTCAAAGCATTTGCTTCTCCACAATGTAGAGTTAGATAATGAACAAAAGTAAATGCATTAATTTATGTTTTTTTCAATGTAAATAAAAGGTTTATAATTCAAAAATCTAAGTGTCTCGTCTGGAAAGTCATTACTTTATTTTTCTTATTTTTCTGAGAAGCAAGACTGCGTAAAGACCATTTCATATCCCCTCAATCCGACGCGAAATCATTTTTTTCATTTTCTCATCTTTTTTGAAGTGTTGCGATGGCCACATGCTTCTATAATGTTATCCAAATATTATATTGCAAAGTCTCTTACACAAAGCTTTTTTTATACATCTAATAAAATTTTTATTTTATTCCGTATCAAGTTGTTATTCACATGTCTTCAATCTGACCATTTTTACTCCTTTCAAAATTGTAAATTAAAATCCTAATACTCAACATTAAGTTTTCAAACACACACAGAAACTAGGATCATTTTAGATTAAAATATTCATAATTGTTTTATTTCATGGTATTAATACAAAGTTATTTATTTACCCCTAACAAACCACACGACTCCACAAAAGATAAAATTAAGGGAAACGTCCAAAATAGTAGTTTTTCAATTTGAAATCACTGAGAATGGCGATTCGATAATGTTTAATTAGAAGCTTTTCAAATGAAATCTGAATAAAATTCAAAAGTTTTTGAAATCAAAGAAATGTAAAAATGAACAAAATTGTGTAGGCTTTGTATATGGGGGGCGTTACACTTGAATAATGTTCCCTTTTGACATATTTTTAACAATAAAAAATTAATTGACCTGAAAAATCATTTTTCAAATACAAGCATTCAAAATTAAGTTATTTCTAGAAGTATGCATTCAAAACTATATTCCACATTGGTAATTAGAAAATTCTCTAAATAAAAAATATAGTCCTATAAACTGTTTGAAATTAGGATATTTGTAATCAAAAGTATAAGAACCTCAAAGATAAAAACAATTAATTATGTTTATAATCACATAATTTTATCTGATATCACGTGAGTTTTAAAATGATTTGTTAGATTGAAACGATTATTTTTTTATTCACGGAAAATTACTTCTAGCATTAAATCTTCAGCAAACGAGAATCTTTGCTCCACTCATGGGTGACATGTAAATTATTTATATTGTGAAATATGGAGAAAAGTAGCAGTTGACGTAGGCAAATTTAAATTAATTACTTATATTTGCACAATCAAATTAGAGAAATGTTTGTTATGTAGAAAAAATATTTCTTGTGTAATAAACTGAATTCTCCGAACATCGAATAACGACAAAGAACAATATTTTCCTTTTTCTAAATCATCGGGACATATTTATTTTCCAAAGAGGTACTAAATGAGGTATATTATCGTCCGATAAGATGGAGTAAGGTATCTGAAAAGTATGTGCGTGCCTATGATGGAAAACTGGGTTCACGCGAAAACGAGTTTGAAAAAAATGATAATAATAATGTGGTTACTCAGGTGGTTAGACGCACGGACTTCATAATAGTGGTCCGGGGTTCGATCCCTAAGCCGGTATTTCTGGAAATTTGTCTACGTACCATTACCGAGGTTCTGGTGGCTTGGATCCCACCTTAAGCTGGAGGTCGCTCCGTCATGCACTTGACGGCAACCCAGTCCGTGAATGATGGGATAAAAACCAGGTTATGCCCAATATATCGAATTAGGCACGCTGCTCTCATCAGATTACTTGATTACATTACGAAAATGCGTCTGTGACTGACATATTGGGCTGTAACCATCTCTAGCGTCAGACAAAAATGAGATATAATAAGCTACACCATGCTCCTAATTTTGCACATACAACATCATTGCGAATGATTTCAAACATCGTGTCAAAATAACTTATAGCATCCTCATCTCATCAGTCACTTGACTTAGTCCGCGGTTATGATGAAAAACCGGGTTCACCCGAGAACAAGTTTGAAAAAAAAATAATCAGCCTACTTCCCATGCTAAGAGGAGCACCATATACATATTTCGAAGCTGGTCCGAGGATCGTCGAGGCGCCCCTGGTCCCACCGCTGCGGGTTGCAGCATGCAAGCCGGTGGTGGTAAGCTACGTGATGGGCAGCTACATCTCACCGGGATACCCGAAAAGGCTACTGTCCAGCCAGAACATCGGCTACAAGTGGTAAGCGGCAGAATGTCAGCTGCGCTTGAGGTGGATATCTCGGCTGGAAGCCCCCAGCCGACCACTTCCACAGGAATGTCAAGGCAGCGCATCAATTTTTCAACCCATCATGATGAGTACTTGATGCGCTGCCAATTTAAATGCGTTCCGAGAGCGACCACAACTTCTCCTTGGGGGCTGGCCTTTCGAGAAGACTTTGTAGTGAATTTCCCGAAGAAAAGGACAGTAACTCAAAATGACCTTCAAGAACAAAGGCGTCAGATAATAGACAAGAACCTCCTCCCTAGGAGAACCATCATCCGAATAAGATCTGAGGTTGAGAATGCATTCCCCCAGCAACTCCAGGGTGTGCAGGCCAAAAAGAGGATCAAGTGGCTGCCGGAAATGAATGGGGACGTGATCAGATGTCACTTTCGGGTATTAGCACGAGCGGACCCGTCAGGGGCGAACAACATCGTATCTTCGTGAATCTTCATCCCGAGATTGCCCATAGAGTGACTGAACAACATCTTGCTGAACAATTGAGATCCACTAGGCAGCGCCACCTTATATCCGGGGTCGAAATAAGTAACATCGAAAAACAGGAGGAACAACAACTAGCAGCGTACCCCGCAGATGCTGTGAAAGAGGAGGTTCATATGCCTGTGACATAAGACGCTATGGACGAACGGTGGCCGGATCTGGGGGATGTAGCCAGGCGACTTTCTCATGTTCGACAGTCGTTAGGTTTACAGCCGCCGGAGACTGCCCCCGCTTCTGCTGAACTCATTGAAGATCTCGATGAGGAAAGCCTGCGTCTCAAGGTGTGTTAAACTGATTCCATCCTAGAGTTCGCAGATCGAAAACCATAAATGAGAAACGGTCTGCCGAAATTTATAGTCAACAAGGACCTTCCCGGTTATTCGGCGGCTTAAACACCGAGATACTGCCTCTGTTCTTGCAGCAGGATATGAGCTTGCCGCAGGTGGAGACACTTGCTTATTGCGCTGTACTCTTGTGTGTCACAATTATGAGCGTGGAACTCAGAGGCCAGGCTACTGACAACTATGCCACAAGAAAAATGTCAGATCCTCCATGGAAGTTTCTTCTTCAAGACGATATCAGTAAAATAAGAGCAAAAGTGGAACAGTTGAACCAATTTCAAAAGGGCAATCGGTCTCAGAAACTGATTCGTCACCTGACCCTCCTTTGCCCACATGACATCTATTCAAGAACATCTACGAAGCTGGACGAAGTGATTGACCATCCTAAACAGAAGCTCATGCCCCACGTTTTTGGCAGCCGAAAATCGTTTCTATCGCGGACTTGCATATAGAAAGAACAAGATTGAAAAATATTGTGAACAACCTCGGGCCAAGGAAAGGGCCATATATTAGTCAAGCATCGGGGGCAACATAGGTCAAGTCAGAAAAGGACAGAGTTGCACGATTGTGTGGTATGAATAATCTGTCCATCTCAGTCTCCGAGTATATTGTAGACTAACAACTTTCCGCTGCAGAGTGGGATCTTACCAGATATCTAGAAAATGACTGTCATTCTGCCTGTTCTCAAGTTTTCATTATCTTCTTTCATCCAATGACTGATGTCCCATCTAAATTTTGAACGCACTGTTCAAGCCACTTGAACGTATTGTAGATCGCCAGCTGACAGATATTCTAGATACAAATAAATAAATGGATCCTTTGCAATCCGGCGACAAAGCTAAACACCTTAAAAACACCTCCAAAGCGTCACTTGAATTTACTACCGATGAGAAAAGGGTAATGGACAATTAGGAAATAACAGTTGTGATACTAGTTGATTTCGTGGTGGGCCATAATCTTTCACTTCGAAAACTTAATACTACGACGAATGGGGCGTGGTGGCGACGCATTTTTGACACTGCTTCTGCGCTGAGAAACTGCGAGGGCCAGCAGTTCTAGGAAGAACTGAATAATTCGGCCTTATATTGGAGTTCTTGTGTAGTAAGGCTGACTTATCAAACTGGGTGGAGGTTAAGAGAGAGGTTCACCAAGGGTCTCTTCCTGCGCCTACTATGTTTAAAATCTACACTTTAGATCTAGGTAGCGAGATGAAATATTGAAAATATCACAAGTATGCAGATGACATGATACTACACCTATCAGGACCGGCGAAAGATCTGGAAAATATCCCAGGCATGGTTTAGGTGGATATTGACTTCGTGGCTTATTGGACTGTAGCGAACGGTCATTGTACCGTCTGCCTCACCCTCTGTAGAAGCGCTGAAATCATTCTCTCCTCTTAGAGTCGGTAATTCTACTGATATCACCAGTGAACTTATATGTTACGGTAGGAAATGGTTCGTTTGGTTCCATGAAGTAAAGGTCTCCACGTTCTTTTGCTGCTAGAAACTAATCATTGTTAGGATGAATTAGGTCTTTCACATGTATTCGCCGGTGACGATACTCAATAAGTCGAATTCACTGAAAACGATTTACTCTAGCAAGAATACAAATTCTGGTAGAAGTAGTTATGCGATCAGAAGAAGGAAATCGAGATCTAACAAAAACAGCAGTGGGACTCCGGGGTTGTTCCGAAGTCGGACATCAAACGGACCTCTTTTTCTACCTCACATGTTAGGACAAGAGGTCCGTTTGATTTTCGACTTTTGAAACGGCAAACGATTAAGAAGGTTCTAGGTGTACACTGTGCAGTCTAACTTAAGATTACTCAATTTTTAAATTGACTTAAAATATTGGGAATTTTTTCAAAAAGACCCACTTTTTCTTTCAACGAATTTTAGAAAACAAGCGTAAATGTGAATAGGAAAAAATAGTAGAGGTCATAATTGTATATTTAAATATAGTTGTAAGCATTGTTTTTCATAATCTTCCACTCATGGACAAAAGTGGTAATTTGTATTCAATTCCAATCAGCAATATCTTATTTTATTCCTTATAGCTATTCTGATAGGATGCGAATATAATCAGACGTATTTCTTTTCCGAAAAATTTTAAAATGTACTTAAAATGGTAGACATATTATATTTTTATATTCACCCATATAAATTGAGATTAACACCAAGGTATCACCAATGACCAGAGTATAAGCGATCCTCATTGTTGATGAGTAGATTAAAAAATGATTAGTATGTATTAACGAAGAATTCAGTTAACACTGTAAATAATGAATATTTCAGGGTTGAGGCCAGCAAACCGTGCATCCGCTTCCAATTTTAGGCGGCAGCTTGGGATTTCACCTCTTTACCCCAACCAGGATGCACGCATCGTCCTCAGTAGTGTGGTGTTACCATACATCGGGCTCGTCGGCCTTCGGCATCTTGGTTGGGTGTAGTCACTCATTGCCGTCGTTCATCTGGCTTCTTAGTCGAGGATACCTCCCTGAACGACGCACACCTCATCGTCCCCGGCAGATGGCCGGCCCGGGGATTCCCTTCCTTTGTGGCGCAGAGGTAGCACTGCGGCGTACCTACGCACTCCGCATCCCTATGGTCCTCTTTGCCACATCTCCTGCATGCTCACTTCCGTCTTTTTCCGGACACTACAGGTCATCCAACCCACCTTAAGATGTCCTCTCCGGATGAGACGCGACGCCAGCTCTTCATTCAGCTCCATGTATGCCTTGAGGTGACCCCTGAAAAGGCCCTCTTCGTCAAATACACCTTGACATTGTCTGGATAGACGCTGCCAAAGTCGTGAAATCCCGCCTCCGTCACCTCCTCCACCTCGGTTGTCGTATCCAAATCCAGGACTTCGACTTCGGTGCATGGGACGAGCTCTCGCACGAAGTTTCCTGCGCCGACTTCCTTCCTGATGGCAGACGACAGCTTTACCCTTCCGTCCGCCGCAGGGCCTACCTCAATGAGGACCTCTCCTTTCCTCGTCTCTCGCACACCCCTGATTTTGACACCAAGGGTTTCTGGTTTAACCTTCTGTTTGAGCTCCTTCAAGACCTCAGCGTAGCTCGACCTCTGAGCCGGCTTTATCAAATCCGCCTCAGGTCGGGCTCTCCTCGTCGGCTTCTTCTTCTTCGTGAGAGTTGCAACTGTTGTCGCTCCTGCATCATTTTTCTTCGGAGTAGAGAACGCTGCTGCTGTAGTAGTGCGCGTCCTCGGCTTCTTCATTAGTTTAGAGGAGCCTGCCTCAACGGGACTCAGAGTGGGCTCCCTCTCGCGATTCCCTGTATGAGGAGTGGGAGTTTCCATGATTTCTTCGGTCTGAGTACCGTTGTGGCTGGTCTTTTTCTTCGCCTTAGCCATCTTCACTAATTCTCTCCCCCTTTTGTCGGTGGCCGTTCAAACTTCCATTGGAACGAAACAGAACCGGTAATCGACACAACCTATGGTAAAATCTAGCATGTGCGCCAGATCTCTTACCTCATCCAGCCCATGCCTGATTGGCATGACCATGTTCGTCTTTGTATCCGAGAAATCCTGCATCCTTTTAACAGCGCCCTTCGACTTCTTGATGAGCTCCCGAGCCTCTCGCAAAAATTGCACCACCTTCATAATATCTTGCTTGGCCTCAGTCTTTATACTAACGTCAAGCTCCTCCGTCACGTCCAACGGACCACCCAACTCTTCGCATACGCTTCGGTTTGAGTTTTTATTCTTCTCCATACTATTCGCACGAGTAGCCAGGGATGTGTGGGTCTACCGCCGCAGAGAGGGTAAGGACTGAATACTCTAGGAAGCGACCTGGTATCCTAGAGACACCGATTACGACACCATACCCTGCTGCCATTCAGTCTTCAGCACGGTTGTTAACGCCTTGATTTGGGAGTTTTTCCTGCGGTACCACCCCTGGACTATTGTCCGCGACTACTTATTGAGTTGTGTAACCGTTTTCAACAGAAACCCTCCCTCTATCCGCAACCCGGGGACGCGCCCGGTAGCCTGGTCAAAGGCGCCGGGAATTCTACGATTATTGGACCTATAAATTTTGCTGTAGTAGTACGCAAAGATAAGAAATTTAATTTGTGGCGATGGAATAAAATAAAATTTCAACATTGCTACAGCTACAGGCAAAATCTCACGTTGATCGTTCCAATATATTCTACTGTAGCCATGCGTAAAAGAAAAGTCAAAATTTCTCATTACATATAAACACAAAAATTTATTAAACAAATAAAGTGATCGTAAATTGCTTGAAAATAGTAGTAAAAAGGGATAAAAGTCTCGTGCACCCTGAGGATATGGAGGGACGCAAGGGTGACCGACCTTCTCTATTTTCCCCGCAATTGTCGCAGTATTTTGTTGGCAAGCAGAGATGCATTTCAGGCCATTAACCAGTAAAACCTTGGCATCTCCAAGAGCGCCGATGATCAAAACCGATTAGCTTAACAGAATATTCCGGGTATAACGACCGCAACTCCCTTGCAAGGTCTTTATAACTCTGTTTTTTTTTTCATTCTCCTTGGCTCTGATGTTTTTGTCAGCTGGTGCCCGAAATTCGAAAACGAACATGGTTCGCTTCTCGAAGTCACGGAGAACTATGCCAGGCCTCGAGTGCCCTACAGAAGCAATCATCAAGGATATGAAGGTCCAGAATATACGGCACATCTCATTTTCTACAATTGACACTATTTCTCTAAAAGTGATAAGCGGAGCGGTATTAGGGCTAATGCCGTAAGATTGACAGAGATGGTAATAAAGCACTATCCACTCTCAATGCCGCAATGTACCTTCGAATGTCAGTCGTATCCGTATGAGTTGGAAAACTAGATAGTATGTGTCCTAGATGCTCAGGGTGTGCATGACACGCTGTGCAGCTATCATCGGGAATAACTTGGCTTAAAATGTAGCGACGGTATGGCAAAGTAGGAATGACATCGTCATTTTTCATGGTACCTTTTTTCACGAGATTCAACTTAGGAATTATAACAATTATTCGTTGAAAATGTCGATGTTAATTAAATTTCACAATTGGAATGAGTCTTTGCCATACAGCGGATTTTTCGAGGGGTTGACCATTCGGTTTTTGAGCATACACCAGATTTCAAAATGTTACAAAATATTTATATAGCTTTCAAAAGATTTACAAATATTTGAAAGGATTCTCAACATTTCTCAAAGATTTCACGGATCTCAGAGACTTCAAAAAAGCATGCACACTAGATCGCAAAGATTTGACAACAATTTAACAAATTTTTCAAAACTTTTAAAGGATTGAAAGGATTTTAAAGATTTAAAAAAGGTAGAAAACACAGAATTTAAAGATATTATAGATCTCACCAAGATTTCGAACATTTCACAAAGATTTTAAAACTGTCAAAAGATTTCAAGTATTTTGAAGATTTCAGAAAGGGTTTAGTAAACTAGATTTCTGATTTCAAAATATTTGGAAGACTCTGAACGATTACAACATTTCTCAGAAGATTTCAAAAGACTTCACGAAGATTAAACTTTTCTATAGATTTTCAATTAATAAAAAAGATTTGGGGAAGATTTCAGAAATATTTCGAAAATCTAATGAAAAATTCAATGGTCTCATAAAAATTCCATGAAAATTTCAAAAGAATATAAGAACCTCAAGGATTTAAAGAAGTGGACAGTACACCAGGTTTTGAAGATTTCAAAACATTTTGAAGATTTCAACGATTTCAAAATTTTCTAGAAGATTTGAAACATTTCGCAGAAGCTCCAGATATTTCAAGCGAATAAAAAAGATTTCAGGAGTATATTTCAAAGTTAGCATAACAATTTTGGAGATTTCATAAAAATTTCAAAAAGATACAAAAGAAAAAGTACAAAATATTTCAGAAAGATTTCACGAATATTTCGATGTTCTCGTACAAATTGTAAATATTTTTATGATTTCAAATTAATATAGAAGATTTTAGAAAGATTTAATAAAATTTTCATAAATATTTCAAAAGAATATAAGAATTGCAATTATTCCAAAGCAGGAACAGTACACCAGGTTTTAAACATTTCAAAACATTTCGCAGATTTTAACGTTTCCAAATTTTTTAGAATATTTCAAAGGCTTCACCGAAATTTTGAATACTTTTATGATTTAAAATGAATACAAAAGATTTCAACAAGATTTCACAAATATGTCAAAGTTTTCATACAAATTTCGAAGATTTCATAAAGATTTCAAAAAAATACTAGAATTTCGCAAAGATTCTAGATATTTTTATGATTTTGAATTAGTACAAAAGATTTCAGAAAGATTTTACAAATATTTTTAAGATCTCATGCAAATTTCAAAGACTTCATGAAAGTTTCATAAAGATTTCAAAAGAATGCAAAAACTTCAAAGATTTCATACAAATTTCGAAGATTTCATGAAGATTTAAAAAAATACTAGAACTTCGCAAAGATTTTAAATATTTGTATGGTTTTAAATTAGGACGAAAGATTTTAGAAAGATTCCACCAATATTTTAAAGATCTCATAAAAATTTGAGAGATTTCATGAAAGTTTCATGAAGATTTCAAAAGAATGCAAAAACTTCAAAGATTTCATACAAATTTCGAAGTTTTCATAAAGATATCAAAAAAATACTAGAACTTCGCAAAGATTTTAAATATTTTTATGATTTTAAATTAGTACAAAATCAACGATTTGAAAGTCTTCTCGAAGATTTCAAAAGATTTCACAAAGACTTTAAATATTTCAATGATTTCAAACAAATACAAAATATTTCAGAAAGATGTAACAAATATTTCAAAGATCTCATAAAAACTTCAAAGAATTCATACAAATTTCATAAGAATTTAAAAAAAAAAGAATACAAGAACTTCAAATATTCCAAAAAGGGAACACTACACCCGGTTTTAAACATTTCAAAACATTTCGAAGATTTTTACATTTCCAAACGTTTTAGAAGATTTCAAAAGACTTCCCCAAAATTTTTAATATTTTTATTATTGAAAATGAATACAAAAGATTTAAAGAAGATTACACAAAGCTTTCAAATTTCTCATAAAGATTTTATAAAAATTTCATAAAGATTTCAAAATAATACAAGAACTTTAAAGATTTCAAAAAAAGTACAGTAAACCAGGTTTTAAAGATTTTGAATCATTCTGAAGGTTTTAACGATTTCCAATTTTTTTAGAATATTTCAAAAGACTTCACAAAGATTTTGCATATTTTTATGATTTAAAATTAGTAAAAAAAATTCCAGAAAGATCTCACAAATATTTCAAAGTTCTCATAAAAATTTCAAAGTTTTCATAAAAGTTTCATAAAGATTTTAACGATTTCAGAGTTTTTCAGGAGGTTTCGAAAGATCTCACAAAGATTCTAAATATTTCAATGATTTCATACGGATACAAAAGATTTAAGGAAGATTAAACAAATATTTTTAAGATCTGATAAAAATTTCAAAGAGTTCATAAAGATTTCAGAAGAATACAAGAACTTCAAAGATTCCAAAAATGGAACAGTACACCCGGTCTTAAACATTTCAAAACATTTCGAAGATTTTAACGTTCCCAAATGTTTTAAAAGGTTTCAAAAGTCTTCACCAAGATTTGAAATATTTTTATAATTTAAAATGAATACAAGAGATTTAAAAAGAGATTTCACAAATATTTCAAATTTTTCATGAAATTTATTAATATTTTCATGGTTTCAAATAATTATACAAGATCTTAGAAAGATTTCATGAAAATTTCAAAAGAATACAAGAACTTTAAAGATTCCAAAAAGGGAGCAGTACACCTGGTTTTAAATATTTCAAAACATTTGGAAGGTTTTAACAAATTATAAATGTTTTAGAAGATTTCAAAAGACTTCACCAAGATTCTAAATATTTTTATGATTTAAAATGAATACAAAAGATGTGAAAAAGATTTCTTGAATATTTCAAAGTTCTCATAAAAATTTCATGAAGATTTCAAAAGAATACAAGAACTTCAAAGATTACAAAAAGAGAGAGAGGAACAGTACACCCGGTTTTGAAGATTTTCAAACATTCTGAAGACTTTAACGATTTCAAAATGTTTGGAAAGATTTCAAAACACTTCAAAACAATTTTAAATATCTTTATGATTTCAAATTAGTACAAAAGATTTCAGAATGATTTCGCAGATATTTCAAAGTGCTCTTGAAAATTTTAAGGCTTTCATAAAAGTTTCATAAAGATTTTAACGATTTCAAAGTTTTTCAGGAGGTTCCAGAAGATTTTACAAAGATTAAGATACAAATTTCATAAAGATTCCAAAAGTATACAAGAACTGGAAAAATTTGAAAAAAGGGACAGTACACCAGGTTTCAAAGATTTCAGAACATTTGGAAGATTTTACCGATTTCAAAACTTTATTGAAGATTTAAAAAGCATTCACAAAGATTTTAAATCTTTTAATGACTTCAAACGAATACAAATGATTCCACAAATATTAAAGAGAATCCGTAAGGATTTCAAAAGATTTTAACCTCGATTTTAGGTTGTCTACTTTAATAGTCAGCAGAATAGTCCGTGCTCAAAATACGTCAGTAACAACAAAATAACTAATAACCAGCTATATTTAACTTAGTACTGGCCTATAAATTGCAGTCACATAGCACTCATTGCTTATTGTTCTCAATTCATTTTCCCAAATGTTCAACTTGATATTTCATTTCTGGTGGACGCGACTTGTTCCTTGAAAAATATCGGTAAGTATGATGTGACGTTAACCACGGAAAATTCCAACGCAGGCCAGTCCTCCTTAACAATACCCAAACTGTGGTTCGCTCTCGAGTTGGAACATAAAAATAGTCACCTGAAAATAATTGTTCACATGGAAGGTCGAAACAATAACTTTACCAATATTTCCCTTAATAACACAGATTTATTTTCTTGAAACACCAGTTTGAAGAATGTTATGCTTAACTAAGGTGCAACTCAAAATTATACATGAAATTAAAGTCTCACACTCAAGAATTTTTACACCGCGAACCATGTTTCGATACAAACCTAAAGTACAAATTCATACTTGAAAAATTATGTTATTCATCAATTTATAACTTACTTTTACATATGTATAGATTATTTTCTATAAAAAGTCGTTTCCATTCACATGTAGTTACGTATCAACTATGATAACCTTCCTGATATTCTCCAGCTGACAACCATGATCGTAACGGCATGCTACATACTCAATAGAGCTGCCAGACTATGTTACAGGAAAATATTGGTCACTAATGCGCAATTTATTCCTGGTGATGTATGTTCAGGTTACGTTGACTAATTTTTTTCTTCTGTGCAGTCAAGTGATGCGTCGCTGTTGCACAGTCAGGCATCTATGCATTTTTCTATATCTTTGAACAGGAACGCGGCCTTTGCATTAATTGCGTAGATGATCTAGCTACTACTAGCTTGTCCTTTTAACAAGAGCCACACAGAAATAATAAGGATTGGTATCTCCAATACGTGAAGACTGATGGAAGTGGAGCTGACAAATCCAAGAGTAATAGAAGACAGTGATCTAGTGGTATGCAGTATTTCATGATTTATGCGAAACTGATTTTGTAACAGTAACAGAAAGCAACTCTTGGAGAATTTCAGGACCACTTCTTGCTTACGGAGATACTACTCCTTACTATTCTTTCGCGACTAGACCCAACCCTACGACACGCAGCTCACCATCAGGAAATTCATGGCTTTCACCCAAGCTCATTTCACTAATGCGACTATGTCCTCTTGTTATTTTCACCCGTTTTCCATGTAAGTCATATAATCCATGAAAAATACCCTCATGATCCAAAATTCCAATGATATCACCATTGGACTCATATGATACTGTAGGAAGCTGCTCGTTTTGTTCTATGTAGCGAAAGTCTCCATGCAAGTTTTCCGTTAGAAACTGATCATTTTTAGGATAAATTAGGATTTCTACATACAATGGCGGGTGATTGTATGTAGTAGGTAGAAGTTTTCCAAACCTATTTATTCTAGCAAGAACACATGACCTGGCAGGAGAAGGGGGCTTGCCATCAGGAGCAAGAGATCTCGATCTGACAAGAATTGGTCCACCAGGAGAAGAAGGTCTTTCTGGAGAATAAGGCCTGCCAGGAGAAGAAGTTCTGCCAGGAGAAGAAGATCTGCCAGGAGAAGAAGATCTGCCAGGAGAAGAAGGTGTGTCAGGAGAAGAAGGTATGCCAAGAGAAGAATGTATGCCAGGAGAAGTTGGTCCACCAGGACCATGTGGGCTTAAGGCATCAGAGTGTATGGACTGCGAACTTAATTCTGTAAGGGGTCATAGAAATTGGCGAATTTAATTATCCTAGATATATTTTAATTTGAAAGATTAGCGATGATCCAGGTGTAAAGCTCAATATTGCATAATCTTTAACTTTATGTATCAAATTGTTTACTTAAATATAACCATAGGCATGTTTGTGAATTCTCTTTCACTCACTGACAAATATGGTAATTTTTATTCAATTTTAATAAACGGAAGGAAGTATGATTAAAATTAAAATGATCTTATGTTCACGAACTGAAGTTAAATTGAATTCAAATTCAAACGATTCGGTTTTTAGAATAATGCAAAATACGGCTACTAAATATTTCAAAAAATGTCGCGTTGCCCGTTCCCTGGCGCAAAAAATTCAACAAACTTTCAACTAACAAAAAAATAACAAAACAAAACCCTTTTTTGAAAAAAAACCCTAGTCATGCAAACTTATAACCCTTTAGATAATTTGGTGAAAATATAACATCAAATAATTCATGCTTGTAGCCGTATTTTGTATTATTCTAAACACCGACTCGTTTGAAGCACCTTAAGTGTGCAAACATGAGATCATTTTTATGAGGTTTATATTGCCTAGAGACTTGTTCCAAGATATAATAAAACTTTTACTACTCACTTGGACCAAGAACAATATAATTGGCTCGAAAATAACAAGAAAAATTAATTTTGTCGTGATTTTTACATTTCTCGGTCTTTTCAACATAATGAATAAATTTCATCCGAATAGCTGAATTTTCAACTAATCAGATTGTCTCTAACCAAGAAGATGAATTATCTACCAAACAGTACGAATTTTAAGCAAACTGTTAAATTTTTAATTGAAAAGATCAATTTCAAACAAAATATGGAAAAGTTGTATTTTTATTTCAAAAATTAGTTTTTAAGAGAAAAAATGAATTTTGAACAAAACTGTTAAATTATCAACCAAAGAGAAAAACTTTAATTTGAAATAAAGAATTTTCAGACAAGAAACTGAATTTTCAACCAAATTGATGAATTTTTAACCAACTAGTGGATTTTTTTAACAAAAGAGATGAATTTTCAACCTAATATTTGAATTTTCAACTAAACCGTTAAATTTTAAACTGAAAAATGTGAATCACCATCAACAATGAAACGAGTAAATTTTTAGATAAGAAAAGTAAGTTACATCAAAAAAGAAAAAAAAATCTAAAAAATATGTAAATTTTCAACCTGAGATGAATTTTTCATGTGAAATAATTGATCTTCAACCGAAAAAAAATGAATTTTCAATGAAACAGATAAATTTTTATCCAATTATCTGAATTTTCAACCAAGTGGATTAATTTCAACTAAAAATATGAAGTTCTAACAAAATAGTTGAATTTTCAACAACAACAAAATTTAATTTTTACAAAAAAAAAAATGAATTTTCAATTAAACAGTAAAATTTTCGACCAAAATTATGAATCTTCAACCAAACAAATTAATTCTTCAAAAAGAATTTTAACTTTCAAGAAAATAGTTTAATGTTGAACCAAGAAGATGAATTCTCAACAACAAAATTAATAGTTGATATTTCAATCTGAAAAAGATTTTAATTTTAAACAAAAGCAGTTGAATTCAAAGAAAAAAGATGAAATTTTGGCCAAAAGAGATGAATTTTGAGACCAAATGGCGATATTTCAGCAATAGTTTTATTTTTGACCAAGAAAATTTTTTCAGTCGAAGAAAAAAAATGAGCCAAGCGGTGAATTTTCAAGAAAAAATGTAATTTTCATCCAAATAATTAAATTTTGTATAAAAATATTTGAATTTTTGAACAAAAAAGTAAAACAAAAAGTATCATAGCTTATAGTTTAAACAAAAAACATGAAATTCATACAAAAAAAAGTTTACTAAAATCAAAAAGACGAATATTCAACAAACGAAAATTTTTCACTTGAGGAAGAAAATTTTACCTAAATTATTGAACATTCAAGCCCAAAAGACGAATTTTCTCCGAAAAACTTGAATTTACAAACCAAAAATGTGACTTCAGCAAAAAATTATTTTCCACGAAACTGATGCATTTTTGTCCAACAAAAATGAAATTTTAAACCAAGAAAATTAGTTTTTTTTTACCAAAAACGGAGAATTTTCAACTAAAAAAGATCAATATTCAAAAATATGGAAATGTTACATTTTCAGTTGAAAAATTAATTTTAAACCAAAAGAAAGACTTTTACACTAAACAGTTAAAACTTTAACCAAAAACTCGTCAAAAAAACAGATTTCCTAACAAAGTGATTCAACCAAATTTTTTAAATAAAATAGTTGAATACTCAAGCAAAGAAGAAGAATTTTTAATAAAAAAGTTGCATTTTCATAAAAAAAGAAATTTCTAGCAAAGCGAATGAAATTATAAATCAAAAAGATGAATAAAAAAAATATTTCAATTCTTTGTTAAAAAAGATTTTATTTGACTTTTTACGATTAAAATATTCATTTGTAACCAAGAAATGAGATAGTCCAAAAAAGATTAAACTTCTCTTAAATCAGATGAATTTTTACTTAAAGAGAAAACACATTTAAAAAGAATAGTTGGATTTTCATCCAGAAAAGATTCCAGTTGACTTTTCAAGATCAAAATATGAATTTTTTAACAAAATATAAGTTTCTACGAACAAAATTGAAATTTTCATCCAAAACGATGAATTTTTTCGACCTAAAGGGATGAATTGTTAACGGAGTAGTTGAATTAAACAAAAACAGATGAATTTTTAATAACAAAAGAACAAGTTCTTTCTAAGTTGAACTTTCATCCAGAAAAGCTTTTAGTTCATTTTTCAACACAAAAATATAAACTTCAAACAAAAAGTTCAAAAAAATAGTTAAATTTCCAGTCAATGAAGATTCTAGTTCACTTTCCAA